>JZKD02S2229599.1:0-28255 GCA_000966675.3 Picea glauca
AACTTTCAATGGAGAGCGATGTTACAGATGAGAAATATATATAGCAGTGCAAAAGGATGTTATTCTAAGCTTTGTACACATGTTATTCGTCATCACATGGGATTTCTTGAGGGCTTCGATAAATTGCAAGCGAGTTTATTCCATTGTTCACAAAGTGGCGATTACAGCCATTGAGTACGTTGGATGCCTTGCTTGTTTGGGCAGCAAACCGGTGTCTTTTTGAACAAATCACTTCATTTTTTAAACGCAATACGTAGACACATACAGCTCATAAGATTACGCAAGAAGGCATAATTCAAGCTTTAGTCATCTCATGACATCTTACTTTCCTTCGTCAGTGTTGGAAAGTATACAGCTTTTATTCCGCTGTTTCAAGACTGTTTGGAAAAAGTATATATATATATATATATATATATATATATATATATATATATATATATATAATTTCCAAAACATGGTAATTTGCACTGTTTTCTAACACCCATATTCAAATTTTGTAAAACATAACAGTTTTTTAAAAAAACATGGATGCAGTGCACTATAAGCCTATAAACACATTGTTCTGACTAGATCCAAGGTGTACTATGATAGGATTAAATAAAAGTTTTATTAAATTATGTAAAACATGTTTTATATATATACATTGGGATAAAAGATATGTCATTGTAGGGTTAAATTTATTTTTTTACCAAATTATTCTCAAATTTCTTAAAACAATTTATTTTAAAAAATGTTGATTCATTGTGTGCACTAAACCTTGAGTTTATATACACATGCTCTAATGTGTGAACACAGGTGGCATAACATTGTCTATTTAATTTTAAAATTACCAAAACATGCTTGAATTTTGTAAAAGGAGCTATTTAAAAAAAATATATATATATGGTGTGCACAAAACCTATAACCACAAGGATGCATTGCATTGCAATATGGTTAAACAAATTTAAAATGACCAAACATATTTTTCATTGTTATCATCCACTAGTGCTTCAAACACCTTCCAGTACTAAGGTTCTTCTCCCTTCTATAAGTACCCATTGTACCCTACTTTTGAATTGTGCTCGTTGCATTTTCCTATCATTCCCATAGGACTCCCTCACTTGGGTAGATGGACAAACACCTCCATTTTATGCATTTTTCATCCACTCGGTAACAATTCCTTCCTTGCATGGGAACCCTAACACAGTGACCCCTGTTGCATTTTGGTGCCCGTGTTTTTTTATCCCCTTGGAGATTGGGAGTCTAGTTAGTCTCCATCTTAGAGTTGAGCCACATGTAATTATTCTCATCATGTTGACAACCACACCCTCAAGAATCCCCCATTTATGGTTGGAATTTATTGGATTTTCACTTATCATAATCCCTCCACTTCATCCATATAGTGACAATCCTTCATTTTTATGCCTCTATTCACACACCCCCGAGGATATTGTTATTAATGTCCCTACCATTGATTACCTTCATTTGTAGTTTTCACTTTTTCATTATCTTTACCTGATTGTTTTCTGGAACTTTTATCTCCTCGTTACTTCCCCCACATTCCCAGTTAGTCTCCCCATAGGGATTCCAATTAGATTTTTTATATTTAGACACACTAGTCTCACTTGTTCTATCCTCCATTAGGATATTAGAAATATTAACTTATCCTCCTGACTATCCTGTTTTCCATTATCAAGCGAGTTTCTGCATTTTCCAGTTGGTCTCATCGACAAGGCTTCCAATTGAGTATTGTTTTTCTCTTAGTACATTGACTTGATTTGTTCTAACCTACACTAGGATATTACAAATATTACCTTTTCCTCCTAAACAACCCCATTGGTTGTCTCATGAGGTTTTCTTCATTTTCGATTTAATCTCCCCCATAGGGATTACAATAGGATTCTATTTCTCTCGACAAACTAGTTTCCTTTGTTATATCCTCCATTAGGATATAACCAATCTTAGCTTCTCCTCCTAATCATCCCCATTAGAATTATCCGGACATGTTCTTCATTTTCCAGATGGTCTCCCCCCATAGGTATTCCAATTGGATATTGTATCTCTCAACATATTGGTTTGATTTGTTCTACCCTCTGTGAGGATATTATAAATATTACCTTTACCTCATGACCGACCCCATCTTCTTTATCTGAAGAGTTTCTTCACTTTCCGGTTGGTCTCCCCCATATGGATACCAATCAGATACTATGTATCTAATCCAAGAGGATCTTGGTGGCCATCCACCTTTTCTACTGTATCAACATTTTAAAGCTTGTAGTTTTGATCAACCATGATATTCACCATTTTGAAAAGGAATGTAATGTAATTAAATCTCCATTTGATAATTACAATCATCATATAATAATTTTCTAATGGTCTTATGTACATGTCTATATCATTAATGCATCGTATCCCATTAAAAATCTGCAATTAAGAACACTTGGGCTAGAGTAGTGTTGAGATGGGTGACCGACCGAGAAGTCCTAGTGTTTTACATGCCTATGGAATTTTGTAAACTTAGACCAATTTATCCCACATGCATCATGGTAATTATTCTCCTCTCACTCTCTCATATATAATATAGGTGAAGGAGGTCCTTTATGGAGGAAAATGGAGTGTGATGCAATGCTTATTATGAATAAGCGTAGCTAGCATCGCTTTCTCTTCAAATATAAGCTACCACCATTCTAGAAATTTTGTGTTCTACAATATTTTGTTATTCATTAATAGAAGTTGAGATTCACTGTATTTTTGTGTTCTAGGTTATATTTTCATTTGTATATCATTTCATTATCAACATAATCTAGATGCATAATCTAGATCAATGGTGTCAGAGTAATATGCTCCTTGTTATTTATCATTGCATGTCCCCGACAAGGTTAGGGTATAGAGAGTTGGGTCTTGAGCTAGTTTCGCTTGGGGATGACCAATCTTGCCAGTCCAAGTGACCTCCCATGGTGGAAGAAAAAAAATATGACAAAGCATGAGATCCTTTCAAGATGTTTCTCGAAAAACCCCTTGTGCAATAGAGGAACCAGATGATGGACAAATTTTCTTATATCCTAAAATGACTACTAATGGAAGTTGAGGCATACTCGACAAGCAACCATTTCAAAGGTATGATACCCTTCAAGGTACAAGTCAACTTTTATATCCCCTTATTTGAAAGCGAGATAGTTTCAAATGCTCTAGAAAAATGGTTGAATTTGCTAGAAGGTTATTACTCTGTTACAATTTTTTTTTACGATGAAAAGATCACCTTCGCATTCCTTAAATCCCTTCCCCATGTCAAAGCTTGGTGAGATGGTTATTGGGAGAGGTACATCATGGATGAATCTATTCCATTTGGGAGAGAACCCACCTGTGAAGCCTTTGTGGATGCTCTTAGGGAGGAGTTCTACCCTATTGGAAGTTATCATAACAATGTATGATATGGATTTTTCTGCGTTAGGAAAGAGACGAGCTAGTGTCAAAGTACACTAACATCTTGCATAATTTATGCTCAAATTTGGGTATCAAAGAATATGAGCAGCACCTGGTTTTGAAGTACCATAGATCCCTACATAGGTACATCCAAACATAGATGGATTTCTTGGAAATATCCTCACTGGGAGTTTTTTATCCATATGTAATCAAAATCATGTAGAAATTTAAGAAGGAGTTCGAGTTTGCAGATACACCACAATAGAATCATAGTAAAGGAAACTGAAATGACGGAAAAACCAAGGAGATTCAATATCAAGAAAATAATTCCAAATCACCGACTAAGAAGGGTGATGGGAAGTGGAAGAAGGACACCGAAAAGTGGTGTGAATTCCACAAAATACATTGGAACAACATCGATGAATGTTGCTCAAAACAATAATTACTGTCCGAGCACAATAAAGAAAAAATGATCATCGATGCATAACCCATTGTTATCATCACGACCAGAACAATCTAACTAGAAGAACTAGATGAGCCTCAGGAGGGGGAGCTCATCTTTAATTCACAAATGTGGGTGAAGGGTATCCCTCTACATTTCATTGTTGACAGTGGGAGTCATAAGAACCTAATCTTAGACGAGCTCATCAAAAGAATGAATTTGGTTATAATGCCACACCCACAACCATACACCATTGGATAGTTGAAAAGGGTACGAGACATCTACGTTTTCCAACAATGTCGCCTACCCTATGACATCAAGCCCTTCAAATATGAGGTATTGTGTGATGTTTCTCCACTTGAAGCCTATGATGTTATTTTAGGACAACCATATATGTGAAAACATCACAATATTTATGAGTCTCGTCCTCATAGTTTCATTGTTACTCTGGGGGGTCAGCTCTATAAGATATGAGAGGAGGTTAGGCATGCTTCCATTTAATTAATCTCGACAAAATAGTACCACAAAATAATATCTTAGACCATAATGTTTTCCCTCTTCATGATCCGGTCAGAAGGTGAATAGAAGGTCACTACGACCACCACAACCTCATACCAAGACCTTTCTATAAAATAGAAGCAGGTTGACAAGATTGTATAGGAGCACAAAGATATATTTTCACCCATGGGGGTTCCTCGCACTACCAAGTCAACCATTGCACTAGCTTGGTGCCTGGTTCTCCCTTACCAAATGGTCCAATATATAGACACTCCTTTCCAGAGAATGAGAGTCTTCGATATGTTTAGCATACATATAATAGATCCCTTTATAGATATATTGGCCATGGCCCTTTATTAGGTGTGCTTGGGGTTCCAACCATTAGCCCTCATTAATATAGCTCTTCATGTTTCATCTTCACTGATAGAGTCCTCCCACACTCATACTAAGGCAGATCATGCAACTATATTTGTTGAACAGATTCAACACCTCCAACAATAAGTTCACAACATCCTTCAACAAGCTAATGTCAATTAAAACAAGAAAACTACAACAAGGAAAGAAACTCACCAAGGTTCAGATTCAACAAAAGTTTACCCATCTCTTGACAAAACTTGATGCAATGGGGACCATTTATTCCTAAGGGGGGAGGATTGATCCTAGTGGTTCTCAATGGACATCCACCTTTTCCATTGAATCAACATTTTTGAGCCTATGGTTTAGGTAAACCATGATATTCACCCTTTTGATGAGGAATGTAATGTAATGTCATCTACATTTGTTAATTACAATCATCATGTAATGATTTCCTAATGGTATTATGTAGATGCTTATAACGTTAATGCGTCATATCCAATTAGAACTCCATAGTTAAGCATGCTTGGATTAGAGTAGTAGTAGGATGGGTGATTGCCCAAGAGGTCCTAATGTTTTACAGTCCTATGAAATTTTGTAAACTTAGATCAATTTATCTCACATGCATCATGGAAATTATTCTCCTCTCACTCTATCATATATAATAAAGGTGAGGGGGGTCCTTTAAGGAGGCAAATGAAGTGTGATGTAAGGCTTATTATGAATGAGTGTAGTTGACATCTCTTTCAGTTTAGAGATAAGCTACCACCATTCTAGCCATTTTTTGTTCTACAATATTATTTTATTCATTAATAGAAGTTTGGTTTCAATGTATTTCTATGTTCTCTGTTATATTTTCATTTTTTTCTCATTTTGTTCTCAACATAATCTAGATCCATAATCTGAATCAATCACTCCACACACCAGTTTGATTTGTTCTATCCTCTATTTGGATATTACAAATATTACCTTCACCACCTACCAACCCCTTTGGCATTATCAAGAGGGACTTATAATTCTCCTATACTTGGTTCATTCTTTGGAAACATCCATGTTTTTTCCTTGTTCATAGCATCTGAGGTGAGTCACCTTTGTGTCCCATGGAGTCTGTTCAGTTCCACATTGTTTCCTATTACATATTGTTGGCACCTTCGTGAGTCATACCCATCACATGTTTCCCAACTTTGACCTTTAGTTGTCCTCATGGTCCCATTGATATGTCCTTGAAAATACTTTTGTCTAATAATTGATTGTTTCCCATGGATTATTTTCAGTCGCTACCATATCTTCCCTACATTTATGATTTAAAAAAGGAAATTATTGAGTCCACCTCTCATTTCCTTCCCATCCATAGTTGGTTTCAGTCTCTATCAGTGATCTAGTTGATTGTACCAATTTCCCAAAAATGTGTGAGATGTAGTAAACCTCAAGAGGGGTTTTCCCTTCAAGTAGCCCGTGGCATGTTCCAATATTAGCAGTTCCTTCTAGATATATTACTCCTCCTATTGTACCTTGGATACTAGACATAAAGACACACTTTTATTCTTAGTTACTGGTGGACTTCACCCTATCGATATCAACAACTTCATTTTAGAGCTTAGTCCTATGTACAATGGTACCTGCCCACCTTCTAGATGGGTTACCTTGGACCATATTGAGAGAGTCATCATTACTCTCAGACTTGGTAATATATCATGTGCTTGAATCCAACTCATCATCGCATTGTTGATATTCATACATACATCCATGATCTTGCCTCATATTTAGTTCCTCAAATTTGATTGTCTTGGTTCTATCATTCTTAGAGACCTCAGTTTGATATTCTGTCTAGTTATCTCATGTCAAATCTTTGGAGCCCCATTCTTTTTCAGCATGACTTCTCAGGTTTATTCCATGCCCCTCACATGGCATGGGGGACATCAGTTCTTGTGTACCTAGTTCAATGACATTTGTATATGCAATTGATTATGTTATTATATTGCACTTGAGACCTCACGTTGTCTCAACATTTCATCCCTTTCATGTTGGGCACATTATTACTATTTATATCATGAGTTGTCTTGATGAGTATGGTTATGACTACCTCTTCCTTATTGATATCATGCATGTTCACACCTTTTTACCCTCTTGTTGACAAGTGATATTTATTGGCATCCACTAAGGTTGGTTCGGGTTCCCATGGCATAGCTCTTCCTCCTCAATAGTCTCATCCATTGGTAAAACATAACTATATTGTATTTCAATCGTATAATGTGTTCCTAACCTCATACATTAGGGGGCATCTGATGTCACCCAAAATTTGCTCACATATACCAAACTACTAGGCTTACCAAAATACACCATGTATAGTATGGTTATCCCATGTTTACACCCAATTTTCCATCATTTCCACTAAAATAACTTAGGAAACCACTTTTCCTAAAGTCATTTTCATTTAATAAAAGTTATAAAATACTTTTATGAATTTTTCCTGTTGAACTTATCCAAAAAAAAAAAGAAAAATAATCAAGTAATGGTTAAATTTGATTTGGCCAAATAAAATGATTTTATTGTTTTGACCCTATTAAATATAAACACTATTTTTCTTATAAATTCAAGAGGTTTTATCCTTTTTCATGGTTAGACACATTGAGAGTACACCTTACACTAGTTATCATCCATCCATTTTCACCCTCTCTCTCATGTTTCTCTCTTTTTTCCTCATTGTAGCATTTTCCTGTGCCATCACTATTGCAATCATCTACATCCAAAGGAGGAAAGGAGCAGTAACCACAACCAAACACTTTGGGAAGAAAAGAACCCTCCTAAGGAGAGACCGCCAAAGGATCCAAGTATTCAAGAGCAATCTCCACATGTGTATTCATATATGTCATGTTCATTGGGTATGAGATTTCATTTATTCTTTGCATCTATTGTTGTTCATATCTATTTTCTTGTGAATGTATTTTATTCCTACTAAATAAAAGATATTTTAAAGTAGATTTGTTTCATAGGAAACTAGAGTTTTTAGTTTTCTAACCCCATTTTCATGTATCTTTGTTATAACCACAAATTTTTCTAATTTGCTCACCCTTGCTGCAAAATCACACCAATAGTTGGTATATGGTTGTACTTCCTCACAAAAATCAGCGAGGACAACACTTTTCTAAGAAGGATGGAAAATAATGTACCTAGGGGGTAATACGGGGTACCTAGGGAGATACCCAAGGGGAATAAAAATTCATAGATGGTTATGTATTTCTATGTAATAAAGGTCATCACTAGTAAATAAGACCTATGTAGTAGTGTGAAAACAACTATTGTAAGAAGGCTTACTAGAAGGTTCCTTCTCTAGAATGTTCTTAGGAGGTGAATAGTATTATATAAAGAAGTATAAGAAATGTAATGAAGCATGGTGGATATTATTATAGTTGGAGCTTGGATAATTAGGAGGTTTCCCCCTCGAAGAAGAAACCAAATAAAAGTGGATTCCTTCCATAAAAGGATAAATTGTAAGGTGTTTCCCTACCTCAAAGATTTAATTATTAATAAAGTATGGATCATTCTTATCTTATTCTTAGATGTATTGTATGATATTTTATATTCAGATTCGAGACACATAACACCCAAACTAACATTTGACCTTAGAATTCTTGTAACTATCAACCATTTAAAGTTCATATTATTATATTAAAATGTATTTATTAATATAAATTTAAGATGTAGTTATGTCATTTCAGTTAATATTTTAACTTATATATAAGAAAGACATGAAACCATGAATAAAGAATATGGAGCCTTGTATAAATAAGGAGAAAAGAGCAGGTATGCTTGAATTTTACACATGGAATTCCAATCCATCATTTTTAGCTTCTCAATTAACCTGATAAACACTTATGATGACCGGATGGATTACAACAAAAGTCAAGCATTTAAAAGGTGAAAGCAAGTGTGCTTTCTTTAGAAGGTATATTTGTGTACATGGTTATACATTTATGTCCATACTTTATAGACTAACACAATCATCTATGTGAATTCCTTTAAGACAATCTAGGTGTTGATTATATGAAGATTCTTCATCATCTAAGGCTTCACCCATTTTCTTTATTTATTATTAAAAGTGACATATTCCTTCATAAACATCCCACTTGTTGGAAGCCAAGCCAATTATCATATTTTTTTATTGGTTATTATCATTTGGTTGTTCAATCAAAATTTTACTAAGGATTATCATTTTGTACATATATGATACTACCACCAAGTTTTTATGTTTTTTCTTTAAAAAAATTGTTTTATTTCATGCTTTCTAATTTTTTATTTTGTATAATTTTTGGGCATATATGATACTTCTTTGGGTATTTTACCACCAAGTTTTCATGTTTTTTCTTTAAAAAAAATTGTTTTATTTCATGCTTTCTATTTTTATTTTTTTTATAAAGTTTGTCTTAAATCACTTTTGTTTATATGGTACATCCACATTTCACTCTGTTTCTTGCATGATTTTCTTTATTAATTCATATTAACTCTATCATTTCTTTATTTTAAGAGTTGTATCTTAATTATTAGTTCATAACAAGAGCTTTAATTTGTAATTAAATTTGAATTTATTATTAACTTAAGGCTCATATAAAATTTATTTCATAATTAGTTAGGAGGCTTAGAAATCATAAGGAATAATAGATCCACTAACTTTTTTAACAAATCAATTTCTTTACGAGTTATTGGTTCTAGGGCTTGTTATCCCCACTTTTTAGGGATAACTAGGAGATCATGTCTCGAGGCCCACAGGTCCTAGACATGGAGTACCGAGAGCAGGATTGACCTGAGCATGCCCCTAGAGGGCCTGACTTTTCTTCATTCATCATCTTTTTTCTTGTCAACAGCAACAACATCCATCACCATTGGCTTGATAGTGTATCAGAAGAGGTTCTTGCTCCATAAGGTAAGCGGTCCAGGTATCATGGTATGTGTCACTTTTGATCATTGAAACCTTTGAATATATGCATCTGATTCCTTTTATCTCTAAAAAATGCTTGGATCTTACATTAGCCCACTTGACCATGCTTGGGGAAATTGACAGGGTGCCCTAGCAAGCCTGTGCCCATAGGTATTGGTTTGCCACTAGGGGAATTTCTGAAAAGCCATCATCCGCTCCCATCATAGCACCATTGTTTCATCTTATCTCCCGCTCATTTATCCCATTCCCCTTGTTCGAGCATTGCATTGACCTATTTTCAGTATTGCACCTTATCTCGTGGGAAGAAAGGGATAAAGGCCCAGAAGGTAAAAGAAGCTGGTAATAGACAAAAGCCTAGAAATAAAACCTCAAGATGCTTCACCTAGGGATCCCCAAGAAGGTAGTAAAAAGGATCTCAGCAAGAAACAAGAGGGACCTAGAAAATAACAAAACAAGACGTAGTCAGAGGATAGGGGGTCTCATCATGAGCTGGCCTATTAGGTCCATGGGTACCTAACAGTATGGCATTGACACCATATCGTTATCATGCTAAGGCAATGACCTTTGGTTGCATGGACAAGGGAAAGGGAGTCTCATCACGAGCCAACCTTCTAATCTCTGTGAAAGTGCTTATGGGTAACGTTGTCATCTCTGGTCACCATGCCAAGGCAGTGTCCCCTAGTTAGTTCTTGAACAAAAAAAAAAAAAAAGAATAAAACAAGAATGAAACGAATAAAGGCAAGAATGGGCTTGGAAAAAATGCATCCATGACAAGTACAACTCACCTTCTACAAAGGCACCCACAGGTAACACTTATGCATCCTTGGCCCTCACTGCACCCACATGTTTGGACATCCCCTAACCACATCACCTCACTTACATGGATTGGATGAGATCTTTCTARAAACTTTCCTTTTCTTGTGGACACTAGCCCAATAGGACRCCTTGTCCTTTTCTCCAATCTTGTATTGCAGGTTTTTGTAATGTCTTTGAGCTATTGACTGATGTATTAGGGGTTTTATGCATATGTTTAATAATATTGATGATGAGATGTGATTGACATTGCTATGATCCTTGTGACTAATGAGCCCATGATGTGATTGGCATTGCTATGATCCTTGTGACTGATTGATGTGCAGGACCATGCCCGACGGGCATGTACCATTTGGACCGGTACACATGACGACAGGATGACTAGTTTAGACCTCCATGGGGATGAAGAGCCCACCAGATGGATGTTGAGACCCCATCAGAGGGAAGACATAGGACATATCTTGATCAGGGGTATTGCACCTGAGAGGAAGAGGACGTTCCACCATAGACACTCTGGTAGGACTAGATCTAGGGGGAATTACCCCTTTTAAGTGGAACACTATCCTTGGAAGGATTAGGACATCCCCATATTCCCCATGACATCATCCAGCTTCATGGGTGCTTTTGGAGGCAGACTGGGAAGCAGTGCACGTGTGGCATGTTGGAGAGGCCCCTAGGGGGCTAACGTTTTGCTCTTGGATGTATCATTTGCCCTAGAAAGGGCTAGTGCCTCCCTTTAAGGGGATTTTACTCTCTTTTCTGCTAAATCAGGGTTTTAATTTGACAATTTAATATAAAAACAATATTATTTTGGTATTATGGTCTTGTCGGCCTTTTTATGACCTAAAAAGTAAATTTAGGTCATTGATACACTATATATTAAGGGTTTTGACTCTCATTTTATAATCATCTTTCACTCACCACTTGGTGAGGTATGAAATTTGCACCTTACTTTAGGGTTTTGGTTGATTTAGTGAGGTGCACTTGTTGAAGGAAGATTCTCTTGGCATTTTTTGACATTTCTCTTGATGGAAGGTGTTACAACTAGGGTTTGCTATGATGTTTCTTGGTGAAATGTAAGTGAAATTCTACAAAAATTCTTAATTGAATGGTTGTATTGTTATTACTTGCATTTATTATTATAAATTTGCTGCATAAACCCTAGGTGACAAGCACACATAATTGGTCCTTGTCTCATGTCCTCGTCAAGATTTCTAGCCATTTTGTTTCCTGAAGTGAGATAGATCCTTGCCATAGCAACATTCTTCTCTTTCATGCTGAAGAGGATTGAGCCTAGCCTTAGCTACACTCAGTTTTTCCCTCTTCATATGCTAACCATACTTTCCAGAGCTCAAGAAGGAGGAGACGTCCCAGGCCTAGGTTATCTACACTTAGGGCCATTTTCTTCTAGGGTTTGATGATAGAGCCTTGCTGTAGCAACACTCTCCCTCATGTAACTCTCCTGTATTGACTTTATCTTTCATGCTAGCCTGTTTTTCCATCTAAGGAAGGAGGAGAGACCACGAGGCCTTGCCATAGAAACGCCGGAGTGAGCCTCTCTCCCCTAGGGTTTTGTCTCTGAGGCCCTACCATAGAAACACTTCAGAGCTCTTCCCTCCAGTCCTTATCTATCCTCATTCAACTCCTACATCCTTCATTATTGACTCCATTTAACCCTAAAGGCACTGATCTAAGACCTCAAACATTGAATTAGAACTTGATCTAAACACTTTTAATACCTTTGAATTGAAACCCTAACTGCACTAACCCTAGCTCTACATAACCCTACTAATCCTGAACGTTGACGTCACTCCTTGCTATTATATCATTGATGCAACAACGTTTTGTCTTTTGAGAAATTGAATGGTTGTTGAAGGCATTGATTGAGTTAAGAAGTGATTTGTTATATTGAATGTTGTATCATTCTATTATTTATTGGTGAAGTGGCATTAATGCTATTGCTATTTTGTAAACATTGACTTCGTCAACATTTACTTTTAAATTGATCATATTGAATATAAGATAGTCTTTAATATATATGAAGTACTAACCAAATCCTGCATATATCAAGTTTCTTATTTCTTTGTTCTCGGGCAGGGATCCTACTTGGTTGTCTTTACTAGCTATAGGTTGGACTATCTTCTTTGGTGGTGATCCGTGAAGGGGGAAACTTGTCATTGTCTAATTATCCATTTAGCCTCTTCAAAACCCCAGGTCACCAAGGACATCTCCCCTAGGCCTAACCTCCCTAAAGAGAAAGAACCATCCCACCATGGTGACATTGGGTGGGATAGGTTCCTGTTACGCGAGTTTGGACCTCTACCTTGTAGCTTTTTCTCCTTGCTATAAACTGTGCAATAACATTTTGGCACCGTTGGCGGGGAACACTGAGTCAATTCTCCTCAGACGATAAATATTTTCGGTAAGCCTTGCCTCAAAGCCTTATCTTACAAGCTTACTTGGCGACTCCACTCGGGTGTTTCACCTATTTCTTTGATAGTTTCAAGAAAACTATCTGGCAACTCCACTGATGACGAAGCCAACAATGACTTCACAATGGGATCCTAGGAATCACAAGCCTATAGACATGAATAAAATCCCAATATACCCTCAAAAAATGCCCTTTGAATACGTAAATTATCTCCCTGGATTCAGTGGTGGTGATTGAGAAAGAGTTGACTATCATATGAGAAATTTATGGAACTTCTTCCTATCCTACCCTATCGATGTTTATGCTGAAGACGTGGTCATGAAACTTTTCTCGACCACTCTTTGGTGCAATTATAAAGAATGGTATGACAACCTCCTTGATGCCAACATCACAACTATGGAGAAATTTGAGAAAACCTTTCTCCAGAGATGGGGTATCCAATCAGAAGACATCCCAACACTATTAAAAGAACTTGAGCATATAAAGCAAGTTGAGGATGAAACTTTCAGAGACTTCCAAGATAGATTTGAGAACATGTTATATCAAATTCTTGAAATTCATCATCCTGAGGAGAGATACTTGGTCCATATCTTTACTAATGCACTTTTTGGATACCTGAGTTTCCCTCTTGATGAGATAGCTCCAAGGATGCTCGATGAAGCTTACTACATGGCTGAAGTGATTGAGGAGAAGGTCTCCTCGCTTGATATAGGATGACTCTTTACCTTAAGTACTGTTAATGGAGAGAATTTGTTTACCCTTGAGAGCTTCATCATTGATCTCCAAGAAGAAGGGGAACAAACTGCAGATCAATGAGGGATTGCTGAAGAAATGGTTGAGGAGATGGAGCCCAATAACAAAGTGTCAACATTCCCTCTTCCTCTTGATGAAGTGATTCATAAGCCTTCTCCACCTGCACAACAACAAAATGATAAGGTTAGTTTCTTTCCTTTTCAGTATTTTGATGATTCCTTATTCCATGATTCAGAGAGTGATGGAGAAATGGAATCCCTGAATGAAGAGCATATTCCTTGTTGCATGACTAAATAAGAAAGGGATACTCATGAGGATAATACAGTAATGCATGTTAAAGATACCCAAGTCCTCGAAGCTCTTGCACAAGAAGAAAAAGTAAGTTACCCTCCTCTCCAAGATTTCGATAATTTTCTACTTTATGATTTGGGAAAAGAAAAGAAAATGGGTGAGCTTTTGAATGTTTCGAACCCTCCATGTTATGATACTAATACTGACATAGTTGATTTTGATGAGTTCATACATGTTGGGAGACGTAAGTGGGATGCAATTGGTTATGATATGGATCCCATCTATGACATCGAGAGTCATTTCCAAGTGTTGTCTTTGCAATTATAACAACATATTACTCTTCACCAGTGGCAACAAGGATATGAGGTTTTTACCCATGCTCTCCAAAAACCCAAGGATGACCTAGTACCTTATTTTTCTGATGATATTCGGTCATACCTTGAGGGCTTTGATGATTTTTCCTCTGAGCATTTGGATTTATTTTATGAAGATGACTATCAACCACCACTGTGCTCAGATTTTGATACAAGTAAGAACATTGTTTTCCTAAAGAAGGATTCTCATGACTTTTCACTCCAACCACCTATCATTACTTTACCCTACTTTTCCATTAAAGGTATTGTTGGGAAGTGTATTTTTTATGTTGAGTTTCCTCTTAGGCAAACCATGGACTCCAAGGGTTGGTTGGGTATTGAAGCTTTGAGTCAGTTATCCCAGTTTTTCAACTTTCCCTTGATAGTTTTCCAGTCATCTTCTAGATCTTTGTTGATCCCTTCCTTGACTTCAGAGCATGAGGATATCCAAGGTAGCCAATTTGCAGGTCCTTTGAGTCAATTTTCTGAACCCTTCACTTTTCATGACCCTTTCTTGAAGTGGATTGAGTACCTTCCTCAGAGATTGACTTGCCAAAATTTTATCCCTCCCACCAACCTCCATGAGTTAGACTTTGAGATTTCCAATGATATGATATATATTCTAACTCATGACATTTTTGTTCTTGATTTATCACTATTTTGGTTTATGATGAAGCACAATGGCAGGTATTTTGGGACATTGTTGGATTGGCTACACTGGTCATTTGACTACATCGAGCATCCAACCAACAGGTAAGTAAAGGTAGGTACTTTTCTTTACATTCGCATATTGATTGTTTTACTTTAGTATATATACATCTATATGTATGTTGGGGTGGCATTACCACCCCAATTTTGTTACTAATACTTCTATCAAGATTGAGTAGGTCTGCAGGTTATGCTAAAGATGTTGAGGTTCTCATGTGCTCTACGATGAGAACATGTCCCCGAGTTGGAGCCAAATATTATCCCCACCTTTTAGGGATAACTAGGATATCATGTCTCGATGCCCACAGGTCCTAGACATGCAGTACCGAGAGAAGGATTGACCTGAGCATGGCCCTAGAGGGCCCACCTTTTCTTCATTCATCATATTTTGTCTTGTCAGCAACAGCAAAATCCATCACCATCGGCCTTATCCTGTATCGGAAGAGGTTCTTGTTAGAATATAGAGGATTGTGCTCGTTTAACCATTGACGATACCCTCGTCACCCAACCACAGGCCGAAGCCACCCTCCAAGCACCTTGACCTTGAACGAGAAGAGAATCCTGGTAGAAATCAATAGCCAAGAGAGGCTAAATGCACCAAGCAAGAGAATAGAAACCAAACTGAATAGTTGATCCCACCCAAAAGCTAGCGCACCACTTTCCATCTCTCCCAGAAAACTTGCACACAAAACTGTAGTTGCCTACAACTACCTGCACAGATTTAGCTCTCACTGCAACTGCTGAGATGATGAAATAATGAAACTGGCACCCTGTATTAATAGTGGACTGGCCAGTCTAACTGGGGCCAACTTCTCCTTTTGGGCATCAATAAATTCAATTTAAATATATTTGTTCAGTCGACAACTTGTCTAGGGTTTCCTTTAATTCTTTGCTTCCTTCTGGAGAATTCTAGTCTCGTCATAGGTCACAATAGAGGTTCATACCTCCCGAAGCTACCATAATATTAACACTCCCTCCTAGCTAGGGAGGTATGGTCTTGAGCACAACATACCATTCAACTGGTAGCACCACGAGCACCTGTCATTATTATCCGACTGGATAATCTGCTATAAGGACTGGTACAATATCAATTAATAGAACACACCTGTGTCTATTCCAGTAGTACACAACTACTCAGACTTGTGAAACACAATCACAAACAGTAGCATATCTACTGTCATTCATTCTTCATAACAAATATCTGATATCAACCTGCATGGAAACAATGTTATGACAAGAACTGAATCATCTGGACCAATCTTTCACTCACGTCTGTGAGATCTGAAAGAATATCTGTCCTCAGTATAGATCATCAATAATAATCATCCAGGCCAATCTTTCACTCACATCTGTGAGGTCTGAAAGAATGTCTGCCCTCAATATAGAATATCAATAATAATCATCTGAGCCAATCTTTCACTCACATCTATGAGGTCTAAAAGAATATATGTCCTCAATATAGAATATCAATAATGGGCCATCTGCCCCATTCTTCTCAACCAAGGAAGAAGGATTGTTTTTTATTTCTGAACCTGGACCATTTCCCACCCTGGGGCATTCTTCTGACACTAAACAAAGTGTAACCTAGAGAGAATAAGTCTGCCCTCGAGAAATGTTTGGACCATTCCTTACCCTGGGCCATTCCTCCAACACTAAACAAAGTGTAACCTAGAGGGAATGAGTTTTCCCTAAGGAATGACTGTCCTGGACTATTTCCCACCCCGGGCCATTTTTCCGACACTAAACAAAGTGTAACCTGGAGAGAATGAGTCTGCCCTCGAGGAATAACTATCCCTGATTGTTGAGCCTGGACTACTCCCCACCCTGGGCCATTCCTCTGACACTAAACAAAGTGTAACCTGGAGAGAATGAGTCTTCCCTTGAGGAATAACAGTTCAGACCATTCCCCACCCTGGGCCATTCCTCCGACACTAAAGTGTAACCTGGAGAGAATGTATAACCCTCGATGAATTTGTATCCTGCATCAACCTCCAAAACGGATGATTCGTCGAAACTGCTCACAACTGTGAACTTCAAAAGAATGACTACCCGACGAGGTGGACCATTCTACTTGACCACTACTCAGAGTGACTGCCAAGAAGAATGACTGTCCTAGACCACTCCCCATAATGGGAAGTCGTTTTCTACGATACATCAACAATCAGTCTGCCTCCCATGTTAACTACAATGGGAATTCATTGTCCATCATAAATCTCAATCCACTTTCTGAACAGGAAAGCATCTGTCCAATCTGGGCTATTACAAAGATAAATAATATTTTCAATGCTCCCTCCTAACTGGAGAGTTATCATAAAATAAATGTTTTTCAAGAATATTTTTGTGTACCTTCTCTATCCTATAGAATCTTCCCTTTCAGCTAAGGGAGTTATTTCCATGATCCCCATCTTCTATCAAAAATATGCAAACTTGATTCTGGAAAGAGGTTTTGTCAGGATGTCTACTGTCTGCTCATCAGTGCGACATACTCGAGATTTACCTCTCCTTCCTGGACTTTACCTTGGATAAAGTTGTATTTGATATCAATGTGCTTCGACCTTTCATGAAACACTGGATGCTCAGATAATCTTATACAACTCTGATTATCACAATACATTGTGGTCAATTCTGGATTCTAATCAAATAAATTGGATATTAACTTCCTTAGCCATACTCCTTCTGTGCATGCTTCACAAGCTGCCATATACTCTGCTTCTGTTGTTCTGAGTGCGACATACTTCTGCTTTCTGCTACTCCAAGATATCATAGCGGAGCCCAAGTTGAAACACATACCTGAAGTACTCTTTCTGTCTTCTACACTTCCTGCCCAATCAGAGTCTGTGAATCCATGAAGTTGGACATCACTGGATGCGATATATTTTAAGCCATAGTTTATTGTCCCACGAATATATCTTAGGACATGCTTTGCAGCTATCTAATGCTCTTGTCTAGGTTCCACCTGGAACTAACTTAATGTATTTACAACAAAGCAAACATCTGGTCGAGTATTTACCAAATACATCAATGATCCAATTAACTACCGATATAGAGATGGATCTACTGGACCGGAATCTGGGACTTTTACTTTTCTTATATTTTCATTCATAGGAGTGTCCATGGACTTACAGTCCATCATTCCAAACTTATGAAGGATCTTTATTGCGTATTTTCCTTGTCCAAGGAAGACTTCACAACGCTTCTGCCATACTTCTAGTCCCAAGTAATAGTGCACGAGACCTATATCTTTCATATCAAATTCAGAGGCTAAATCCTTCTTGCACTAGATGATTAGAGATTCTTCACCTGTTATGAATAGATCATCAACATATAATAGTAGAATTATAGGTGCATTGTTCACGACTTTGTAGTAAAGGTTTGGATCTACATGACTCTTAGAGAAGCCAAGTCTAGTTAGATAGATGTCCATTCTGGCATACCAAGCCCTTGGATATTTCTTGAGTCCATATAGAGATTTCTTCAATCTGCAAACATGAGTGTCTCTGGAATGTACCTTGAATCCTTGAGGTTTTTCAATATATACTTCTTCTTCAATAGCTCCATTGAGAAAGGTTGTCTTTACATCCATCTGGTGTAGATTCCATCCCTTGCAAGCGGCAAGAGATATGATAGCTCTGATGGAGGTATACCTTGCCACCAGAGCAAAGGTTTTGTCATAGTATTCTCCCTCCTTCTGGGAGAAAACTATGGCCACTAATATTGCCTTGTATTTATCCATGCTTCTGTCTGCTACATGTTTGATCTTGTATACCCATTTTGAAGTTACAATTGATTTCTCTTTAGGTCTAGGTACGATTTCCCATACTTCATTTTTCATAATGGACTGATGTTCTTCCGTCATAGCTTATTTCCATTTTCCCTTTTTAACTGCTTCTTCAAATGTAGTAGGTTCATCTAGAAGCTTTGTCATGTATGTTGCATAACTTGAGAATCTTTTTGGTCTTTTAGTCTTCCTAGATGTTCCTTCTAGAACCTTGATTCTTTCTGCGTCTTGTAAGGTGGCTTCAAGCCAAGCTAGTTGTTTCTTGTTCTTTGGTATATTATCTGGATCAACGTTCTCACATATATCCATAGGATGATCAGGTTGATCCTTTTCGTTATTTTCACCTTCTGTGTTTTCTTCATTTGGTTCTTCAATTTCTTCTTCTTCTATAGTTTCTTCAATAGATTTTTTGAAGGCCATTCTTTCATTGAATGTTACATCTCTTCTTACTTATATCTTGTGTTGATATGGAATATATATTATGTAGGCTTTGGATGAATCACTATATCCCACGAATATCCCTTTCTTTCCTGAGGGTTCTAGTTTATTTATTTTATCTTTGGGAATATGAGAATAAACTTGACATCCAAATATTCTTAAGTTTTCTACGTTAGGTTTCTTACCTGAGAATGCTTCTTCTAGTGTCATGTCTTTCAATATGCGATGAGGGCTTCTGTTTTGTACGTATATTTTCGACATTGCTGCTTCTCCCCATAGAAACATGGATAGATCTTGATCGTTCAATAGGGATTTTATTGTTTCTTCGATGGACCTGTTCTTTCTTTCTGCTACACCATTTTGTTCAGGATTATGAGGAACAGTTAGCTCCCTCCTAATCCCTGTTGATTTGCAAAATGCAACAAACACCTTCGAGGTGTATTCTCCTCCATTATCCATTCTTAATGTCTTGATCTTCTTGTTTGTAAGGCTTTCTATTTCTGCCTTGAATTCTTGGAAATTGCTAAATACATCATCTTTTGACTTCAGTAGGTATAGCCACATCTTCCTTGAATAGTCATCTATGAATGTTACATAGTAGAGAGATCCTCCTAAATATTTGACTCGCATTGGACCGTAAACATCTGAGTGTATTAGATATAGGATTTCCTTAGATCTATTGTTGCTGCTTGGGAATGGTTTCTTGATGTTCTTCCCAAGGGCACATCCCTTGCAAATTCCTTCATGCGTAGACTTCATTTCTGGTATCCCTTCAACTATCTTCCTGAGGAAAGGTAGTGCTTGATAATTAATATGAGCGTACCTTCAATGCCAAACCTCATTAGGGTTGACTTCGTCATGTACTAGGGCTTCTTCATTTCGTTCTAGTAATCTATATAGATTCCCTTCACGTCTTCCAATAACCCTAGCATCTTCTATGTTGGAATCCTTATGCCATGATAACACTTTTTCATCTATGAAGGATATTCTGTTTCCTTTGTCTTCTAAAAATGATATTGATACAAGATTCTTTTCTAAACCATGTACATATAGAACATTGCTTAAGTGAACATGATTACCTGATTCCAATTTGATGGAGGCTTGTCCAAATCCTTCGACGGGGTAGGTGCTTTTGTCTCCAAGCTCCACTTTGTATGATTTCTTTCTCTCATTTAGATCTGAGAGTCTAGTTTAATCTCCTGTCATGTGCCTGGAAGCTCCACTGTCGATTATCCACATATCGTCTTCAATTGTCCCGGTAAGTGCTGAGTAATGTAAGAGACTGATTGTTTCGCACATGTCTTCGGTTGACTGATAACTGGTCATGCCTTGATCCATAACTTCAACTTCATCATTTCTTTCTTCTGAGAAAGTCAATAGGTGTGCTGAGTTAGGGCGCATATGAATATCTTCTCCTTGAGCAAGATGCTCCATCATAAGGTGCCAGATCTGAGAATTAGGGTTTCTGCAACTGCTACTGCAAGTAACCCTAGCTGCAATTCTTTGGAAGCTACTCCTGCTAGTGACTCTAGCGACAGTTCCTCAATGAGCTCAATACTTAGTGGTTATGTTTCCTTCTAGCATTTTAGGCTGACTGAAGGGGGTGCAGGCCCATAACCTGTTAGAATATAGAGGATTGTGCTCATTTAACCATTGACGATACCCTCATCACCCAACCACAGGCCGAAGCCACCCTCCAAGCACCTTGACCTTGACCGAGAAGAGAATCCTGGTAGCAATCAATAGCCAAGAGAGGCTAAATGCACCAAGCAAGACAATAGAAACTAAACTGAACAGATGATCCCACCCAGAAGCTAGCGCACCACTTTCCAGCTCTCCCAAAAAACTTGCGCACAAAACTGTTGTTGCCTGCAACTGCCGGCGCAGATTTAGCTCTCACTGCAACTGCTGAGATGATGAACTAATGAAACTGGCACCCTGTATTTATAGTGGACTGGCCAGTCTAACTGGGGCCAACTTCTCCTTCTAGGCATCAATAAATTCAATTTAAATATATTTGTTCAGCCGAAAACTTGTCTAGGGTTTCCTTTAATTCTTTGCTTCCTTCTGGAGGATTCTAGTCTCGTCATAGGTCACAATATAGGTTCATACCTCCCGAAGCTACCATAATATTAACAATTATTGCTCCATGAGGTAATCGGTTCAGGTATCATGGTATTTGTCACTTTTGATCATTGAAACCTTTGAATATATGCATTTGATTCCTTTTATCTCTAACAACTGCTTGGATCTTACATTATCCCACTTGACCATGCTTGGGGAAATTTATAGGGTTCCCTAGCAAGCCTGTTCCCATAGGTATTGGTTTTTCAATGGGTGAATTTATGAAAATCCATCATATGCTCCCATCATAGCACCACTGTTTCATCTTATATCCCACTCATTTATCCCATTCTCCTTGTTTGGGCATTGGGTTGACCTATTTGAAGGATTGCACCTTATCTTTTGGGAAGAAGGGGCTAAAGGCGCAGAAGGTAAAAGAAGCTGGTAAAAGACAAAAGCCTAGAAATAAAACCTCGAGATGCTTCACCCAGGAATCCTCGAGAAGGCAGTAAAAATACTCTCAGCAAGAAACAAGAGGGATCCGGAAAATAACAAAACAAGATCTAGTCATGGGATAGGGGGTATCATCACAAGACAACCTATTAGGTCCATGGGTAACTAACAGTATGGCATTGCCACCATTTGGTTACCACACCAAGGAAGTGACCTTTGGTTGCATGGCCAAGGGAAAGGGGTCCTCATCACGAGCCAACCTTCTCATCTCTATCAAAGTACTTGTGGGTAATGTTGTCAGCTCTAGTCACCATGCCAAGGCAGTGCCCCCTGGTTAGTTCTTGAACAAAAAAAGAAAATAAAAGAATAAAAGAAGAATGAAAAGAATAAAGGAAAGAATGGGCCTATAAAAAATGCATCCATGACAGGTACAACTCACCTTCTACAAAGGCACCCACAAGTAACACTTATGCATCCTTGGCCCTCACTGGACCCACATGTTTGGACATCCCCTAACCACATCAACTCACTTACATGGCTTGGATGAGATATTTCTGGAAAATTTCCTTTTCTTGTGGACACTAGCCCAATAGGATGCCTTGTCCTTTTCTCCAATCTCGTATTGCAAGTTTTTGTAATGTCTTTCAGCTATTGACTGATGTATTAGGGGTTTTATGCATATGTTTAATAATATTGATGAAGAGATGTGATTGAAATTTCTATGATCCCTGTGACTGATGAGCCCATGGAGGGCGTAGCTTTTGATGTGCAGGACCATGCCCAATGGATAGGTACCATTTGGACTGGTACACATGGGGAGATGACCAGTTCAGACCTCCATGGGGTTGAAGAGACCACCAGATGGATGTTGAGACCCCATCAGGGGGAAGAGACAAGACAAAGCTTGATCAGGGGTGTTGCACTTGATAGGAAGAGGACGTTCCAGAAAAGACACTCTGGCAGGACTAGACCTAGCGAGAATGACCCCTTTGTTGGAAAATGTTTAACAGGAAGCATATGCTTGTCATTGATGGCAAGTACAACAACGAAGATGGCATGAGTACAGGAAGAATGTAATAGACGGGTACCAGAAGTATTTTGGGAAGAAGCTGCAGAGCAACCTCGATAAGATCAGAAGAGATAGTGCAGAGGATGTTTGGTATGTTTTACAGGTAGCATATGCTTTTCATTGATGGAAAGTACAGCAGTGATGATGGCTTGAGTACAACAGCAATGATCAGTAGCTCAGTGATATTCAGGAAGACCAACAATGCAACAATTGTCTAAATGCAACAATCCTCAGTCGTCAAATCGAGGATTGATCTAAACTATTGATTAGGCACGATGAAGTCCCGTAAAGTTTGAGAAGCACTACTGATCGTTGGATCCCATCCAAAATTCCCGACAGAACGAGGGTCGTCAGATCTGAATTTAGACAAGAAGAGCACGCTGAAGAGGAGGATAGATCTCAAGCGTTCGATCCAAGTGCGGGATCCGACCATTGTTGGATCTAGCAGAACCTACACGCTCTTTAAAGTACACGGAGAAGTGGGCGTATAAAATACCGAAAAAAGGAGGACCGTCCATCTTCAGGTAGGACACGTGGACACAGATCAACATTTCGCTGACTGGAGAGTCAAAGGAACGGGGTTCCCTAACCTCTCAAAATCGCGATATGTGAAATCGTGACTTAACCACAGCCATCAGATCAAGATATGATCTGCACCGTTGATCCAACTCCATTTCGGAGTTTCGCAGATCGAGAGTTGGAGATGTCAAGTAATATCAATCACAAGAATCCTGAAATCACGATATGAGAAATCACAACGTAATCTGAGTCATCAGATCAAGATCAGATCTGGACCATTGATCTAACTCCATATCGGAGTTTCGCGAATCGCGACATGGAGAGGCAAAGAAAAAAATGCAACAAGAATGTCGAAATTGCAATATGTGAAATCGCGATTCAATCGCAGGCATTAAATCAAGATCATATTTGGACCGTTGATCTAACTCCATATTGGAATTTTGTGAATCGCGACATGGAGAGGCAAAGAAAACAATGCAACAAGAATGTCAAAATCGTGATATGCGAAATCGCGATTCAATCACAGCTATTGAATCAAGATCAGATCTGGACCATAGAATCATAGGACACGTGGCAAGCGATCGAAATTTCACTGACTTGGGGTCAACGGAGCATAGTGTTGAAATTCACAAAATGAGAAATCGTGAAAGCGCCTTATGTATAAAGTTGTGGTCACAGCTCTTGGTCACATCAGCGAGAGATGGAAGAAAGAGCTAGAGCAACCAAGCTCCAAATCGGGGATCATGACTTGGAGAGTCGAGATGCCTCTTATCTAGACTCACAAAATGCGAAATCGTGAAAGTGCCTTATACATAAGGCCGTGGTCACAGCCCTTGGTCACATCAGTGAGAGATGGAGGAAAGATCTAGAGAAACCAAGCTCCATTTCAGGGATCGCGACTGGGTATGTGAAATGCATGGTCACACGAATGTCGAAATGATGAAATGAATGCAAAATCCCATGGAATCAATCCAATGATGCAGGTGAATTTGAGCATAATCAGAGGGCTAATATTTCTCCTCGCAATGTAAGTGCTAGAAATCATTGATGGTCTCTGCTAGAGAATTCGAAGAGACCTCTGTGTGAACGCTAGAGAAGATGAAGAGTCTCTATGCTTCGTCCAGTGAATCAAGACGATTGTTAGGGGGATTGGCATATGGATGAGCGTTGAAGCCTGTAACTGAAACATAAGGCATAAGATCGACTGTGCCAAAGAAGACAAGGAGTCTCAACTGCCAGAGAGGTTGAGGAATATCAGGAGCACACCCAGTGATGTTGGGTGCATGGTGGGAACCACCAGAGAAGATGAAGAGTCACAATAATGATCAGACAGAGCACTCAAGTTGTGGAGGAATTGGGCGCGGAGTGAGCATGCAGAGGCATTGCGAATATTGCATGCACAAAGACAACAGAGACTATAAGAATGCATAATAAATAAGAGATAAGGGTTGTCACTATGGGGGTGCATTGAGGGGTGTGCAAGGAGGCAAAGCACTAGAGAAGAAATGCACAGTAGAGGAATGGTGCACTGAAGGGATATGGCATAGAGAGCATAAAAGGAAGAAGAACATAAAGTGCAAGGGGTGTGCAGAAGACACTGATGCAGATAGAGCAGAGCAGTGTAACAAAACAACGACAAGGCTGGTAAGCCATTGAATATTTTTATTTCATTGTAACAAGTTTTAGTAACAAAGAATTTACATTTCAGGGTGGTTGGGAGATGCTAGGGAGGACTGGTGTACTCAAAGGTTCAAGTGGGTGCTTGAACATAGGGAGTTGGTGCTTCCTTCTAGTGGGTGCTAGAGAAAACAGAGAGTCGGTGCTCTCAGCAAGTTGTAGCTTGCAAAACCAGAGGTTGTAGCCTCATAATGAGTTGGTTCTCATATGTATGATAATGTAAAGAATGTAGATAATACTTATCATATAAAGAAAAAGAGTTTTTTACCCTGTATGGGTTTCTTCGGGTATTATCTGTCTTTGTCTTTATCATATATGTGATTGATGCTGAATGTGCCCTTGTTTAATTCTCTGCATTATTGTGATCATCATTGAGTGCCTTGTAAAGATTTAAAAAGAACCATAATTGTTTAAGCACGGCAACAACTGATTCACCCCCCTCTCAGTTGTCCGACACCCTTTTCAGTGGAACACTAGCCTTGGAAGGCTTAGGATGTCCCCATCTTCACCATGACATCATCCAGCTTCATGGGCGCTTTTGGAGGAAGACTGGGTAGCAGTGGCACGTGTGGCATGTTGTAGAGGCCCCTGGGGAGCTAACGTTTTGCTCCTGGATGTCTCATTTTCCCTAGAAAGGGCTAGCGCCTCCCTTGAAGGGGATTTTACTCTCTTTTCTGCTAAATCAGGGTTTTAATTTGACAATTTAATGTAAAAACAATATTGTTTTGGTATTATGGGCTTGTCGGCCTTTTTATGACCTAAAAATTAAAATTAGGTCATTGATACACTATATATTGAGGATTTTGACTCTCATTTATCATCATCTTTCACTCACCACTTGGTGAGGTCTGAAATTTTCGCCCTACTTTAGGGTTTTGGCTGATTTAGTGAGGGGCACTTGTTGAAGGAAGATTCTCTTGGCATTTTTTGGCATTTCTCTTGATGGAAGGTGTTACAACTAGGGTTTTCTATGATGTTTCTTGGTGAAATGTAAGTGAAATTATGAAAAAATTATTAATTGAATGGTTGTATTGTTATTACTTCCATTTATTATTATAAATTTGCTGCATAAACCCTAGGTGACAAGAACACATAATTGGTCCTTGTCTCATGTCCTCATTAAGATTTCTAGCCATTTTGTTTGTTGAAGTGACATAGAGCCTTGCCATAGAAATACTTTTCTCTTTCATGCTGAAGAGGATTGATCCTATCCTTAGCTACACTCATTTTTCCCTTCTTCATATGCTACCCATACTTTTTAGAGCTCAAGAAGGAGGAGATGTCCCAGGCCTAGGTTATCAACACTTAAGGTTGTTTTCTTCTAGGGTTTGATGATAGAGCCTTGTTGTAGCAACACTCTACCTTATTTGACTCTCCTGTCTTGAATTTATCTTTCATGTTAGCCTATTTTTCCATCTAGGGAAGGAGGAGAGAGCACGAGGCCTTGCCATGTGAGCCTCTCTCCCCTAGGGTTTTGTCTCTGGGGCCCTACCATAGCAGCACTTCAAAGCTCTTCCCTCGATTCCTTAGCCATCCTCCTTCAACTCCTGCGTCCTTTATTATTGATTCCATTTAACCCTAAAGGAACTGATCTAAGACCTCAAATGTTGAAGTACAACTTGATGTAAACACTTTTAATACCTTTGAATTGAAACCCTAACTTCACTAACCCTAGCTCTACCTAACCCTACTAACCTTGAATGATGACGTCACTCCTTGTTATTATATCATTGATGCAACAACGTTTTGTTTTTTGAGCAATTGAATGGTTGTTGAAGGCATTGATTGAGTTAAGAAGTGATTTGTTATATTGAATGTTGTATCATTCTAGAATTTACTGGTGAAGTGACATTACTGCTATTGCTATTTTGTAAACATGGACTTCGTCAACATTTACTTTTAAATTGCTCATATTGAATATCAGATAGTATTTAATATATATGAAGTACTAACCAAAGCCTACATATATCAAGTTTATTGTTGCTTTGTTCTCAGGCAGGGATCCTACTTGGTTTTCTTTATTGGCTATAGGTCGGACTATCTGCTTTGGTGGTGATCTGTGAAGGGGGAAACTTGTCATTGTCTAATTATCTTGTTAGCCTCTTCAAACCCTTAGGTCACCCGGGACATCTCCCTTGGTACCCACCTCCCTAAAGAGAAAGAACCATCCCATCGTGGTGACATTTGGTGGGATAGGTTCCTGTTATGCCAGTTTGGCCCTCTACCTTATAGCCTTTTCACCTAGCTACAAACTATGCTATAATATGGCTTAAAGCAAACTGGGCTCCATTACCCTTTTCCTCTTGACCAACCAAACAAACATGTTTTTTGTGATGGTGTTTGAATGCATGTATTGTGTGTTGGTGTTTGAATGCTTGTTTTTATCATCAACAAGAAGTACTTTCTAATTCTCTTGAGCTTATATAATGCTTATCACACATTTAACACATAGATATTTTTCCTAATGAAATGAATTGATCATCTTTAAAAAACCTTGTTCCTATAGATTGCAGCATAGAACCTAAAATGTATGGAATCCATTTTTCCCTTACAGGATAACCCAAATAAATTCTCAAAATCATTTATACAACAACATCATTAATACACATGGGCGGTAGAAATAATCTTGCAACAAATATGAAACCTAGGTGCTAAGGAAAGAGGTTGTAAATCCACTCATCCACTTCATTTTGTATTCATTGAAAGGGTTTGGAAAGTCTTGAAAAGAGAAGGGTATCCTCAAAAGGATGAATCTAATCTAATCTAATCCACTTCATTCTGTATTCACTTCAATTCTTTCCTAGGATGAATCTAAGCCCACGTTTCATAGGCTACCCAATAAGGAATGACATCTTGCACTAAATTGTAGCATTGGATTTGGCCATTTGAAGTTCATAATCTAAGAACTCCTTACAAATTTGAACAATACCTGTCATGTTTTGCATTGACTCTTGGTCCTCTAGGATTTTAAGAAAGGAGTCACCATGTCATGTGTTAAATGACCATTAACCATTTCTTCAATATCATGGTTAGGAAGGGTAATACCTTTAATAAACCCTTAAGTATATAGGTGACATAGGAGATATCCAAGGAATTATGTATGTCTGGAACATACAGGGTTAGGGATAAAAGGTAACCTTGTCTAATTGAATTAAACAACGCAATTCCTCAAATTTAGCTTGATTAATGGATAAAAAGGATAAAACATCTACGAATAGGGTTTCCACTATTAGAATATTGAGACATATGAATAAACATACAACAATATTAAACACA
>JZKD02S2229643.1:9780-21659 GCA_000966675.3 Picea glauca
TCATCTACAAAGATTGAAGGAACAGTAGACAAGCACATGCAAGAATACACAAGCTTGAAGGAAATAGGCCAAGTATATTAAAATGAGAACCCAAAGAGAATACTTACAAACATGGATGATGATGCAGCACTCCTCCAAGCTCTCCTCTTCCAAACCCTTGCATGAATCCTAAGATCATAGATTTGATATATATGTTTGTCCTTTCTTCACCTTGGAATGGCCTCCTTTTATATGCTTGGGAGGCTCCACCGCCATGAATAGATTTGGGTATCAGATGAGAATATGACTCCTTTAGGTTAGGATCTGATCCCAGGATAGTGCCATAGGATATAATTTGATCCAAACCAACCTCATCTCCAAGAGTTGGCCTTTAGAAAGAGGTGGGATTCTCCAAATTTTCCTCTAACCAAAATCAATGTTCCCTTATAGTTAGAGACAGAGAATTTATCCTAGATAAGTGCTCCCTAAATAAGGTAAAGGGGGCATTGATATATGGGGTAGCACTCCCCCAACATGGCCAGGGGGGCGCTACCCTTCAAAAATGCCCAAACAACGGTCAAATTTTCAAGTAAAAAGTGTGTTTCTGGTCTTGAAATGATGGGTTTCTTCCTCCAATATGACTTAGTGATCATGGAAAATGTTCTTTGATGGTTTCAAGGGGTTAAAACACATATAAACATATAGAAAAGTTCATGTGACACTTATTACGCTGCATACAACACTTGACAACACTTGCAACACTTACCAAGGTGCATACGACACTTTTACGACACTTGCGACACTTAGGGTGAGATACTTAAGTGTGGCATTTTGATCTGTAACACTATGGGTTCTAAAAATATAACAGTTTGAGCTTACAAGATCTATTGTATCTAAGAAAAGATAACACTAACATAATTGTTGCACTACTGAAGACATGAACTATGAAACTATGACAAAACTGAACAAAATTCAATTACTAGGACTAGCCTAAAGGTGACACTTGTCCACTCGAAGGAACTTCGGAGCTTCGTGCAAGCAGAGGAATAGGCACATGTAAGATGATAACATCCTGGCTTAACAGAGTTGGTGTTGTATTGAGGTCTGGATGAGCATGCATAGCCACCAACCAGGAAATTCATTGATCCAATTGTTCCATTTTGTACATCAAATATGCTATTTCCCGACGAGTCTCGAAGCACAGGTGAAGGAGCTTGCTCGGCAAGTCGAAATTACAAGAAGAGTGGCTAGGGATCTCTTCTTCCGATGAATATTGCCAAGGGATGGGAAAGCATACATACGAATGGTTACCATTGATTCCTCCCCAAATAGGGCTCTGACTTATATTCCTTGTGACTTGAGTAGGAATTGGATGTGCTTCAAATCCTAGATAATTTCCCTCATCATCAAACCATTCAATTCTACAACCCCAATGAGCTATGACCTCATGTATGCTGAGATCTCTTCTTAGTTCTAAAATTCTATTTGGAGAAATTGTAGTTGAACGGTCTTCGGTTAGGATTGTGAGCTTGTTGTCCCTTGACCAAGTTTTGAGAATCCTTGGTCATGTTTGACCTACTTTTGGGACTTCGACGGGCTGTCAAAGACGAAGCGCAAGTTGAAGTAGAGATAGCGGGATCTCGGCCCCTTTTTAGGGATTTTTTGGTTTTGGGCTTATGTAATGGGAATGGGGATGTCGGCCCATGGGGTTACCCATGTTTAGGCCCATTTTGTAATGTATAAATAGAAATCTAGGTGATGTAAGAAGAGGCCAGTGTGCTAAGTGCTAGAGTTTGATCTATGTGATTCAAGGAGGGACAAGTATGTGATGTTAAGTGCTAAGTGTTAATTTCTAAGTGAAAGTGGTAATTGTAATTGCTCTATGCATACTATGTAAGACTTACAGAGCTAGGTGCAAGTGATTGTAAGAGACTGTGGAAGGCTTTGTGTTGTACTTCAGGGAAGGAGGATCTAGCGAGGTGCGCAGATCTCCTGTCCTCTGTGGAGTAAGATATCGTGGATTTGTGCATGTAGAAGATTGATAGAAAGAAACAAAGAAGAAGAAGAGTTGGTGGACGTAGCCACAAGGTGGACGTATATCCTGTGTTGTGATTGTTATGTGCTTTATGGTTGTTCTCTTCTCTATGTGATTGAATGCTTAGTGCATTGATGTATACTTAGAAGGATCTAATATGGTTGTTTAGTGTTGAATAACGTAAATAAATGCTAGATCTTATCTATGTTTGAATGCATAGTACTTATAAGTTGAAGATCTCTGATAATTTGAATATCTCTGATAAGTTGATATCTTTGTGATCTATTAGTAAATGATCACAGAGATATCAACTTATCAGAGATCTTCAAAGAAAAATAATACATCGAAGCAAGAATAGGAGACTTCGACATAGACTGTGTTCTGGATGAGGAAACACAGGTAAATATCATGACAGGAAGAACTTGGGAAGCTTTAGGAAAGCCTGATATGATTCCTTCATTGGGAGGAATAGGATTATTCAGGGGAAAGTTGATAACCCTATGTGGAAGACTCACCCAGGTATCTATGAGTGCTCATGGAGCATTGACAGAGGAAGATTTTGAGGTTGTTAGATTCATTGAGAAAAACGCTCCATTTACTATGTTATTAGGAAAAACCTGGATCAAGAAAGATCAGACCAAAAGAAAAGAAGAGGAGGCCCTAGAACAGAAAAAGAAGGAATCAAAAGATTTCATGACTAGGAGGATAGCACAATTGATTGCGGAATAGGAGAACAGATTGAAGCCACTAAGAAACAGAAACTTGGATCACGAATTTGAAATAACACAAGAAGATTCACAGACGATTAGAGCACCTAACCCAGTTAGAGAAGCATTATTACTCTCTAATCCTATGAAAGAATCTCAATAGCATGAAGTTGTTATGCCAAAAGAAGACAAGAATCATAATGGAAAAGGGAATACCGAGACAAAGGTCATCTGGAAGAAGGCTAGAAAACTCAGTAAGAAGAGAGCGAAGATTGAAAAGTTACAGAAGGGTCCAGAGGGAACTTCATGGAAAGAAGATTTGCAAAATTGGAACTTCGCCTTGGTATCGTAACAACGCCCCATGGAACTTTGCCATGGCAAAGCAATATGACCATTGGAAGCATTATAACCTTTGGACCAATGTTCCAGAATGGTTAGAATAGTAGTTATGACTAGAAAGCTCGCCAGCGGACCGTTGGGACCACGCCGCAACAGAAAGAACTTCATTGATGGAAAGCTTCTTATCCGTTGGAGAGATTTGCTACATCGTGTCTACTTAGTTTGTTGATTGTTGCACTAAGAACACTTTTGTGAATTGTATCAGAGCTAACAAGAGAACCCATTGCTACTGTGTTGTGCTTAGTAAGATCGACACCGATTCTATTTCTTTGAGCACTCATCCATCCACCCGAGTTTTTCGATCGAGAGAGTGCATGTCAAACAAGCTCAGCGCTGTGGAGAAGTCAGCCGAGAAATTTTTAATTGATATGATGGCCGAGAGAGTGATGTCCACAGGAATTCAAGCTTCATCGACGTGAGGAGTGCAAGCCTCTCCGTCAACTACTCGTGGATCCAGACCATCCTGACCAGCAGCAAAGAAGAGAACCAAGAACATAGATGATCTAGAAAATGCGAAGTTAATCCCGACCATCTTACCTGACTACATCCTGCCTCTGGCCGAAACGGTGATTCGTGACAATGTCCTGAGGGACTTTGATTACACCATGGTTATTGTGTACCTCCTGAAGGGGATACGTGCAGTCAGAATGTAGTAAGATAAGATCACAACGTTGAAGTTCAACAACTTCAACCTAGGTGACTGCAAGAATTAGAGCATGCTTTATCCTTACAAGTATCTGACCAGGATGAAGGGGAAGAACTCGAAAATAATCCCCCAGCCATGGACTATGAACCTCCCACAGTTCACCCTCTTGAATGTGATGAATATCCCACACTTTGGAAGGCACTAGGGGGTTAAAGTGTGTGTTAAGCTCCTTCTCGCATGTTACCATGGCGGCTACCTATGGCTAGATAGACGCATCACAGTCGATCTAACATTGATCCATAGGATCACTGGATTGAGCATGCAAGGACATGACCTGCAAGACTTCTACCCAGGGAAGGCTTTCGACCGTGCCCTAGCATAGAGAATTAAGAACACTTATGGTGATCTAGAAAAAGGAACGCGAGGCTACAAGGTAGCTTCCATCCATAATGGCACAGTGTGTCTGGCCTACCAATTGATCGCAGGGAATCTAGTAAGGAAGAATTGACCTACTCAAGTCACAGGATTCGTTGTTGACCTAGCCGAGAAATGTGTAGGATGACTCCAAATGAACTGGTCGAAGTACTTGGTCAACCAGCTAGAATTATACTGTCATGAAGCTCAGGATTAGGGCTATGAGATCCACTTTAGCTGGCTACTAATCCTCATTGCATTTACTGCTTAGGAAATGTCAGAAGGTGCGACCTTCCCGAACATTGAGTCATTTGATCCGCTCACTGCGAAGTTCACCACGCTTTGGTACTCGAGCGATATGGGAAAACAGTGGCATTCAAACGCGGTCTTTCATACCTATTATCTCCAACTAAAGAGGGTTATCAAAGTTATCCCTTGCATGACGTTGAACACATTGCATTGGTTCCAACCCCTCATGAAGTTCTGCGCATATCGGGACTTCATTTATATCACCACGCACGCAGATGAGCACAAATAAGAGCTTCAATCATACTACAAGATCACATAGGAGGACCTTGAAGAGATCACCAAGGACTGGTCTGCAGAACTCCTCATCCCCGCAGACCCCACAGAAATGTCAAACCCTGAACTAATCAGTAGCCCTAAGACCACTCATGAAGAAAAGGATCTTCCTAGATCCAGTAGAATGAAGAAGACCGAAGAGGTCCAAAAATTGAGCAACACATCGAAAGGAACTGCTTCAGTATCACCTGGATGAGGGGGTGATGACGAAGTAGAAGAGACAAATGGAAAAGAGGACCAACAGAAGCAAGCCGAAGTAACACTACCTAGGGACCCTGCTGATGAGGCTGATCCCTTGAATAAAAGGAAGGTTTCTCCCACAAAACCCACTTCCCGAAAGAAATCCAGAGCCACCTTGACTAAGATGCACATTGTGCTCACTCTGGATAACTTTGAATTTATCATTGCAGCTGTAGCAGACGCCTCGTAGGACATCTTGTAGAGACATGAAACCAAGCAGGAGGAGATGTATGATAGAATCGATATTGAACTCAGAGGGGTATAGCAGGCCCTTCAATCCAGCCACACAGTATCCGTTGTGCCCCCACCATCAGAATCACCTGAGTTGGGAGATGATCCTTCCCAATTCCATAGACTAGCTTATGTGACCGAAGCTCACCTTCATCACGAACAGGAAGAAATCGAATAGGCCACAGAGGCCCTAAATCAAGTAAAAAAAGTAGTTATAGAGAAACGTAGAGTTGCACAGCAAGAGAAGGTTGCCCTCCAAGCTAATTTTGAAGAAGAGAAAGTGTAGATCTAGCAAGATAAAGAGCAGTTTCTCATAGAACAGGTGGGAGTAAATGAAGCAATCAGTAGAGCACTTCACTCTGTCACAAGATTAGAGCAAAAGGAGGAAAACCCAGTGGAACATCAAGTAGAGCAGCTTGTGAAAGCTATCTAAGAGCTTCAACAGAGAATCGCAGACCTCGAGCTATGAAAAGTGCCAAGTACCTCGCAGGATGTACGAGATCAAAGAGAATCCACTGCCTGAAGCATAGTCGAGAGGATCTGAGCATTCACTCTAGAATGCAAATAGTTAAGTGCTCGTAGCGCACAGAATTACAAGAGACTCACTGAAGATACTGAGATGAAGGTACTGGAGTCACAGCTCTAGGACGCAAAGCAACAAGCAGCAACAATACAGGCGCAGTTGAAGCTCTTGTCAGCAATTGAAAGGATGAAGCGATCCCAAGAACAGCGCACTACTCAACAAAAGGTCCACACCATTCAGTGCAAATTCATGGAAGTGACTCAAAGGCTCCAACCAATCTAGAATGAAGCTTTCCAACTGTTTGAGGAGATTGAAGGCCAAGGCGCGGATTTGGAACAAGTAGTCACTACGGTCGAACAACGTTTAGAGGGACCTGTCAATGAAGCAGTCATCCAAGAGTTCACCGATCAGGAGGCCCTAGCGCAGCAACATGTCTAAGCAGCGCGAGCCAAGATCAAGGTTTTTGAAGCACATCTACCCAGACCAGAGTGACTCGGGATGAGTCACACATGAGTTTTGGGGGCCTATTGGCCCTTGACCAAGTTTTGAGAATCCTTGGTCATGTTTGACCTACTTTTGGGACTTCGATAGGCTGTCAAAGACGGAGCGCAAGTCGAAGCAGAGATTGTGGGATCTTGGCCCCTTTTTAGGGATTTTTGGTTTTTGGGCTTATGTAACGGGAATGGGGATGTCGTCCCATGGGTTTACCCATGTTTAGGCCCATTTTGTAATGTATAAATAGAAATCTAGGTGATATAAGAAGAGGTCAGTGTGTCAAGTGCTAGAGTTCAATCTATGTGATCGAAGGAGGGACAAATATGTGATGTTAAGTGCTAAGTGTTAGTTGCTAAGTGAAAGTGGTAATTGTAATTTCTTTGTGAATATTGTGTAAGACTTGCAGAGCTAAGTGCAAGTGATTGTAATATATTGTGGAAGGCTTTGTGTTGTACTTTGGGGAAGGAGGATCTAGCGAGGTGCGCAGATCTCGTGTCCTCTGTGGAGTAATATATCGTGGCTTTGTGCATGTAGAATATTGACAGAAAGAAATAAAGAAAAAGAGTTGTTGGACGTAGCCCCAGGGTGGGGGTGAACCACGTATATCCTGTGTTGTGATTTCTATGTGCTTTATGGTTGTTCTCTTGTCTATGTGATTGAATGCTTAGTGCACTGATGTATGCTTAGAAGGATCTAATATGGTAGTTTAGTGCTGAATAACATGAATAAATGCTAGATCTGATCTATGTTTGAATGATTAGTACTTGAATCTATCGGATCTGTATAAATACTATGGTAATCTGTTGTTAGAGATTAGTTGCGTTGTAAACTAAGGTTGAATATTAACAAACTGCAACTGCTAAGTGCTTTGTTGAGGTATTACAATCACATATATGTGTCCCAGCTAAGGTTGTAGACACTGGATTCCTGCAACCACCTCTACCTCTACCTTGGGTGAGACTTCATTTGCTTTGCAGGTGATGAAAAAAGTGGTGGTAGTTAGGGTTTTGTTGGTGCATTGTTGTAGCATTGAACATTGGATCTGCCCCTGTGCCAACATAGCTCCAGATTCTCGGAATGACTATATGTCCATCGACACAAGTCACTTCCACGACGAGAATGAACTCTGGATTGAATACACGGCATGGTGAACGTTGATGTGGTTACTGATCAAGTGCGAGAGGGATGAGAATGTCTGGACCACCACCAACATAAACCAATGCTATGGAAATCATGAACTCCTTTTCAATCGATAAAGCTCATGCTACCTCGTGCCAAGGTCATTTCACCAATACCATGCCAAAGGTGCAATGTAATTTCACTTGCAGTTGAAGTGTGTCAAATATCAATCCCCATCACATCACTTGTACCACTAACCAGGAAGATTAAGCCTTTTGTCATTTGTGGATGACTGGAATGGTAAATGCTAAGACTGTAGAGGTTAAAAATGGCAATTTCTACCCATTGTTTTTAGGTTTGAGCTAGCATTTGGCCTCACCTCCTATCTCATACCTCCCATTGATTACTCATATGTACTCCCTGACACCCCATCGAGGGTTATACACACCAATATCTTATTTTGTAAAAAAAAATGTAATTTTTATATCTAATGATTCCTAGCTTTTCTTTTTTCAGGGAGATTAGAAAATTCTAAGGGACTAACAAGGGGAAAACCAATACATTTCAATAGGGATGTCCAAAAATGTGTAGAAGGAAATGGTAAAATAAATGAACATAATTGCGTCGCAGGAGGAGCCATCCCAACAACAATGTGCATCAAAAGTATGCAATCATTAATTTATTCTTTTATGTACATCGAATTTAATTATTGCATGAAATTCTAATTTTCAATTGTTATGTTGCAGAAAAGAAAAAAAAAATAGAACCCATTCAACACATAAGACATGACGACGAGGAATAAAATAGTTGATCACAAACTTTGTGAGTACTTACGTTTTCAGTCTTACTTAAGATTCCATGTTTGTTGTGATCTTTATATTTAAATAATTAATTTACACTTCTTCATGGATTTCTTCTAATATGTGCTAACATACAAAGAGGGGCCAACCGATGAATTGATAGACATTGGGTTAAGTATGGGTTGTGAGTATATGTTGAAGTATGAAAGTTTAATTGAACAATTTGTAAGTAGCTATGTTGTTCAACTTCCCTTGTTTTATAATTAATGGAACAACAAGAAACCTTTATATTAATTATAACAACTATGTTTTGTCATGGCATATTAAACATGCAGGAAACAAAGTATGGATTACAACCACATAAGAGATTTTGAAAGAAGGCATGAAGCCTGGATTTGAAATAATGTGTATTGTTTAGGAAATACTGGCTGCTATGGTATGTTTTTTTTTATCTACGCAATCATGTATATTCTACTATATATATAAATGCAAATATACTTATTACATTTTATTTCTATGCTTGTAGATGGAAGATGAAGAGGCGGGACATAAAAAAACAAGATGATCAAGAAAATATTAGGTTAAATAACGAAAGTACAATATCGCCTACAAATGATGAAGAAATGAGGCATGCAAACAACTCAAGTGATGACAATAGTTCAAGTGATGAATGACAATCAATATAATTGAATGTTACTGCAAGTTGTATGTTTTGGAATATTTGTCTGTAAAAATCACGGATTTTGTTTAACTTACTAGACATATCATCCCAACTACATGAGAACATGTTACCAATAAGTGTGACAATTACATATTGGTTGCAATTTGATGATTATGGACTTTTAATCCTATTTTCTACACAATGGGTCTCTTATTCATATATAATAAAATTGGTTTCTTATTTTATTGCATTGTTGAATGTTGTAAAATGTTGTGTTGTTCATTAATTAATATGTGGATGATTTACATTGTTACAAATAACATAAGTGTAATCTATTGGATAACACATTAATGCAATCATTATATCAAAAAGCAGTAACAAAAATATAAAACAATATTATTATAAAAAAATATCATGATTTGAATAGTCCACTTAGAACTTGTTGCATCGGGTGATGATCACAGGGGTGAATAAGTGGGATTGAAACCAACGAAATTAATTACATAACATCAATCATCACTTCCAGGGTTTGCACCCGGTAACCAAGACTTCCCATATGGTCACCCATTCCAAGTGGCCTATGGCTCAAGTGTTCTTAACTATGGAGTTTCCCCGAGAATCAACCCCACTTAGAGTGCTACCCCATTTGCAAAACCTTTGCAAGTATTGTGCCTTATGAACTATCAAGTTAGAGCTCCATTTCACTCTTGTTATTTAACATAGAGGGTATTTCATAGTGCAACATATTAGATATCATTTTTAGGGATTAGTTGTGTAGAGTAAGTCATTAATCTATGGCCCATATCCATGAGTCTTATTCACAACTAACCAATAGATCTCATGATTTAAATAGTACGCTTAGCACCGATTGCATCAGGTGATTCTCACAGGGGTGAAGAAGTGGGATTGAAACCAACGAAATCAATTTCTTGATCCCCCTTGGTGTAAGGCTTGTGTATTTATCATTGGTCTTTTTCTAGGTAGGGATAACATTGTTTTGCGGGTACTCTATACTTGGAAACCATTCTCCATCTACAAGACTCATTCTCAAGCCTTGCTCCTTCTCCAATATTGACCCATAAGGGTGTTCATCTATCATTCTTACACTTTCCATCTCAATCCCCCTACCCAACTCTCTATACCCTAACCTCATTAGGGACATGCACTGAGAAATGACAAAGAACAGACTGCTTTGATACCACTGATCCAGATTATATTGATAACGAAGCGAGATACAAATGAAAATATTGTTAGAAAAATAGGATCGTGAAGTAATAAAATAAAACAAATGTGAAAATAATACATAGAATATACACAATACAATAGAGACACGGATATATGTGGTTCACCCAGTGTGGGCTACATCCACCAGAGAAATTTTTAAGTCTTTCCTTTATTATTATCCAACAATTGTAGGGATGCAACCTATAACATATCCACTGTAACTTCTTCTTCTTTCTTTCACAGTCTCCTCTCCCATAATACAATATTCACTCACTCACCCACATAGCTGCAATACAGTTCCCTCGTACATAAAATAGGGTTTCCTTCGAGGGAAAAAATCCCTAACAAAACTTCTACCATCAGATCTGTGACCCCCTATGGCAAGAGAAGGGGGGAAAGCCCCCCAACACCCCCCATTAGGTAATGCAGTCTAAACATGGTTGAAACAAGACCTTTGAATCAGGAAGGTAATTAGGCTCCACAACCAACAAATATAGCAGAGAACATAGAAATACAGTGAAACCCAACTTCTATAAATGAATAATAGAATAATGTAGAACACAACTAGATAGAATGGTGGTAGATTATCTCTGAAGAGAAATAGATGTCCACTATGCTCATTCACAATAATAATTAAATCACACTCCATTGCATGCTCAAAGTACCTCCTTCACTTCGATTATACATGAGAGAGTGGGGAGAATAATTCCCATGATGCATGTGGGCTAAATTATTCTAAGTTTACAAAATGGCATCGACATGTAAAACACTAGGATTTTCTGGGAGGTCACCCACCCCAATACTACTCTATCCCAAACGCATTTAACTGCGGATTTATGATAGGATCCAGTGTGTTATCGCACTATCTATAGCTTGGGAAAAGCCCAACCCAATCCACAAAAGTGTGACAACTATGGGAGTACCTACGCACGGTCACCTCAGATAGACACTCCCCTCACTTTAGTGATGATGAAATCACCACAAGGGGGAATCCCAGTGATCGTAGGGGGATTGATATGGAAAGTGTAAGAATGATATATGAACACCCATATGGTTCAATATTGGAGTAAGGCTTTAAAATGAGTCTTGTATATGGATAATGGTTTCCAATTATAGAGTACCTGCAAAACAATGTTAGCCCTGCCTAGAACAATACTAATGATAAATATACAAGCCTTAAACCAAGGGGGGTCAAGCAAGAAACCTTGTTGTCCCAAATTGTAGTAGTATGGAAATATATATATGTATATATCAACAACAAATGATAACAATAGTTGCAAACTTAACCATCCAAAATCTAATACAAGATGTCTGAAATAAATGTAAAAACAACTAGTCAAACTTCCAATGATTAGAGAAAGACTTTGGTGGTGATTAGTGGCTATTATATGATGTTATCAACAAGTTATTATGACAACGAAGTGGTTGTAGCAAACAATTTCTACAACAAAAAAAGTTAACCACAAAAATCAACAAGTAAACTGTCAAAAAGATAGACTGAACAATATTTGGAATTGAAGGTTTATGTCTCATGTCAATGTGATACTTCAATTTCAGAACACTAGGTGATATGAAGGTATTTGTAGCTTTAGCTAATGAATCTGCTTGTTGATTGTGCGATCTAGGAATAGTGTGAATGTTGAAAGATAAGAAAAAAAAATTCTATCAGATCTCATGCACAATTTCTATAAGACTTCATTCTAGGATTCTTAGCTTGATATAGTTGTCTGATCTATTTTACAATAAGTTTTGCATCCCCATCAACTATCAAATGTTTAATTTTTTATTTTCTAGCAGCTTCTAATCCTAAAATTAAAGCTTTGT
>JZKD02S2229643.1:24133-38075 GCA_000966675.3 Picea glauca
AGATACAATAAAAGGAAGATTGTCTAGCATAACCACCTCAAAATCAAGGTTTAAAGTGATACTTGGCCAACATGCCACCAAAAAATGGAACTTCTACACCAAATAAGCCTCCAGACAATCTTGCTTGGACTCTTGATGAAGGTGAAGAAATGCACAGGGACATAAATGATTTACAAAAGAAGACAATAACAAAAGATGAACTACAAGAGATGGAAGCTAAGTTTGAGGCAATAAATACTAATATGGATGGTTTAAAAGAGGAGATCATGGAAGGATTGAAAATTTTCGTAATAGAGAGGACACCTGAAAGTCAAAATGTATCCCATGAAATTCATGATTAGGAAACAAGGAAGGTGAATCAAGAATGGAAAAACTCCAACTTTGGGTTGAATACCAACCATGTTCCTAAGATCGATATGAGGAAGTTTGATGGCAAGGACCCTATCACATGGATACTTCAAATGGAGAAATTCTTCGATCTACATAATGTGCCACATACACAAAAGGTACAAATTGTTTCTTTATATTTAGAAGCCAGTCAATTTGTATGGTATTGATGGCTTTGTTCTCGCAAATCACTCATCACTTGGACAATTTTCCATGTTTCATTCTTAAACAAGGTTATTGGTGACAAGATCCTAGTTCAAACTATATTTCCAGAACTTAACAAGGAAGGAAAAATCATATTGGATCCTGAAGCCATCACTGACACAAGAATTCATCAGCTGAGGAATAGATCCATTTCAGAGTATCTCATTAAATGGAGGAAACTATTGGCTGAATATTCCACTTGGGAAGATGAGTCTTTTATACAGAAGCACCCAGAGTTACTCAAGCGTTGCGGACAACACGTGTCTCAATGGGAGGGGCATGTTAAGCCCTAAATAGTGGCTCATTACCCCTTAATTGGGGCATGTTAAGCCCTAAATAGTGGCTCATTACCCCTTAATTGGGGCATATTACATTAGTAATGTTATTTTATTATGTCGACTTTAGTCCATTAGTTGTAATTATACCTCCTAGTCTCCTATATATACCAAGCAGACATTTTCATTTGGAATCATCTTGTAATTGAACATTTGTGTGGGCATAAGGATGTTTCCCCCTCGAAGAGGCTTATTATCTGAGTTGCTCTCTTTTTCAAGGCGTTGAGTACTTATTCTGAGGTTTTTCTATGCTATATTGATATTTGGTTCCTAACACTTAATTTTCCTCTGTTGAATCTAAGGGTTTGTATTGTTTCTCCTAAATTGATTTTGATTTCTAACATATGGTTCAGGTTTGGCTTTCTCAATTTCCTTACTCAAAATTTTATTTGATAAATCTTTAATGATTTTAGACATCCCATCCATCTTTTCCTCTTGTGTGTTTTTCCCAGAACTGGAGGGTCCTTCTTGTTCTTTAAATATTCTAGGATCTCTTATTCCCATCTCAACCTTTGTTTTCAGTTTTCCTGATGCCATCATATTAGATTCAATTTCGATAGCATCATCTTGCATTCCAACTAATGTTGTAGCTCTACTTTCCCTTAAAAGTAAAGCAAAATCTAAATCAAATGCCCCTACAAAAGTAACTTTAGCAGATGGATGGGAAGGTTTAACTTCGGTTGGGATTTTTCTCTACACTTTATTGAATCTTTGAATAAATTCAGAAACAGTTTCAGATGTTTTCTTCCTTAAAGCTCCAAATTCAGTTAAATAATATAAATGATCCTTTTTCTCACCCCACTGTCTTAAGAAAAAAAATTCTAAATCATCATATGTTGCTATGGAATTTGCAAGAAGTCCTCTAAACCAAGTTCTAACTTGTCCGTCAAAATTTTGTAATAGTAGTCTCATGTAAATGTCTTCATGTTCAATGCCAAGAATATCAACAAATTGATAAAAACATGTTATGTGTTCTGTGGTTGTTAAATCCCCTTCTCCCATGAATTTAGGTATACTTTTCATATAATTCTCAGGTAAATTATGCAGAATTGCAAGGAGGACTAAGGGAGCATATCTAGCAACGACTATGGAAAAAATACTCAGAGGATGTAGCGGTGGATTTTTATTTCCACCACCTCTTTCACCTCCAACACCATCCATTGAAAGTTTTGGAGAAGATATATTGGGGTTGTAATGTAGATTATCGAAGATTTGAAAAGACTGTTGTACTAGATCTATAATTTCTTCAAGAAGGTGAGAGCGGAGATCTCCTAGATAATCTAAAGGTGATGGATCTCACGATAGGGATGTAAAATCAAAATCAGAAGGGAAATGGGAACTTGATCTTGGTATTTCAGAACAACTAGATTGGTAGATGGGGGAAGTGATAAGCGATGAACCTGAGTACAAAGGGTGATCTTCGGTATTTTCAGAGACATAAACTTTTATTTCAGGAAGACTAAGGATAGGTCGCGTATAGACGAAGTTAGGAGATGAAGATAATTCTTTACTCTTATTGGTAAAAGTATCTATCAAAGAGAATGGTGTATTTTGGAAATTTTCTCCCTTTAGATCATATAGCTTTACTTTGGGAATTACCTCCTTTGGATTTTCTAATTTAATTTCAATATTACTAGTTGAGGCTTTTGCGGAATGAGGTTTATTTTGATGTTTTGCTTCAAAACTAAGTAAAGTTACTTCTTATGTTGGAATATTAACATTAATTTGAGTAACCTTTGGTTGATAGAACTTACCTTCTGATGCAGAGGTCTGCTTTAGATATCCTTTGGTTTTCAGTAGTTTTTTGGGATCTGAAACTGGCGTAGTTTGTTTATCGTATGGGTTTTTTATGGTATTTTTTTTTCTGAATGCCATCTTTTCCAAAATGGAGTCACCATGTGAAAAATAAAAATGAGTCTTAACCTTGTGTTCAATTCTTTTTCACCATCAAAAATCGAAACTTAAACTTTGTTGTATTCCCAGGGAAAATAGTTTCGATTCTCCTTCCCCGACAGCGACGCCAAAAATATGTTGTTCCTGAGATTTACTCTAGGCTCATAGAATAATGTCAGGCATCCAAAATTTTAGAGATTTGTTTTTTTATAGTTCTTTTCTACCTTCAGTTTTAAGATGAAACTTCGAATGAATTCAATGGTTAGAAAAAACATAGGCAGTTTCTCTTTCTTTGAATCTTTTATAAATATCGAGTATATGAAAAGTAGAATTGATTAACAAAAACTGTCAAAACAAAGTAAGGTATCCAATATTGATAAATCTTACCTTATATGCAATAGAAGAATTATGAAGGATGGGTTTTTAAAATATGAATTGAAATGAGGAGATTCACACAGATATAGGTCTTGTTTTACTCACAATAATAACAGAGGAAAATATGTAGTTGAACAAACTTCCAATTATATGGACCACGGTAGATGTGCTACTAAATTGTAGTTTTTCAATCTTTAAGAGCCGTAGAGTGAAGAAATTGAGATTATGAAAAGGAAATACACAAAAAGCACATAACTCAATGAAATGAAATGTGGAATCTTTGTCTTCTCTTTCAAATTGGCATTAAGAAGGTTTTCTTTTACATTCGGCCAGAAGAAGCCTTGAATACATTTTTAATCTGTTTATTTATACAAAAATCATCTTAACCAAAAGTATTTAGACGTTCCACATTCTTAGCTTTCAAAATAGAATACAATCTAAACTAGAAAGATACAACGAAGATATTGAGCATCTGTTGAGATTTCTTTCGCATGTTGGCGATTCATTCATCCTCTATTTACGCATGGATGCACTTGGCTTTTATTGATCCTTGAATTGTGCATGTAGATCCAATAATGCAATAACAAACTTGGAGAGTTCAATATTTGCATTTAATTCAAACGAAAAAGGCCCTTTTATGTACCAATGGTAGATTTACTTTAATTTGAACAGTTGCTTGTTGAGTGATCTGATGTTTTAAACTTGGTTTCACCAGAAGATCATTTATCATTTGTAAATCAACATGATTTACTTGCAATATAGCATTTTGTACACTTTCTTTGTTTTTCTTTAGATCTTCTTTACTCTTTTTTATCTCAACTTGCCCAAGTGTAGCATGAATACTATTGACATCAATTTCTATCATTTCTAGATCTACAAATGAAACAGCATCAAGACAAGCATATTTTGCCTCTTTATCTGACCTTTTACTTTCTTCAAGATTGTTCTCCCAAACCTTTAAATCCATTTCTCATTTTATATGTTCAATTTGTGAAAAGGGGGCAAGTCTAGGTACATTGAAATTTTGCCTCCGCACTATAATTTCTTGGAATTTGGATCTATCCATCAAAGATTCATTCTCTTTATCATAAATAATATTCAAATAATTATTGATTACATGATAATGTTTTTTGGATGGCATCCAAAATTTCATACAGATTTTGTTGGACAATCTGCAACTTTACATTCACCTCTGAAGCTTGTTTCTTGAAGGAAGAAATATCAATTATTGTGCTCTCAATTTTGGTTATCCGAGCTTGCAATTGATTTATTAATTTATCTGGCTAGGAGAGCATGTTATTACTCAAGTGTTGATTTTGAACACTTAATTTAAATTTATCCTCTAATTGCTTAATCTATTGTTCAAAACCATGGCTGACTTGGTTCATATCAAAATTGACTCTTTCTCTGGTAGTAACTTCCATCTGTTGCATATCATTATGCATTTGTTCAATCAAAAGATTATTTTGGTCGAGTTGTTTTCTAAAAATATCCATTGACCACAAGTTAGCAGTTGCAAAATCCCCCAGTGGATCTTCAACTTCTTTTCAAATTCAAGGTCACTCTGTCCATGTCCATCATATATCATTCTTTGTTTTTTGGTAATTCCTCCCTCTTTCTGTCGAGATTCTCTTTGTATGATATCCTTCCTTTTCTTGTTGAAAAAGAAATTTGATGAATGCATATCTTCAAGTTCAATAGGTTTCAGGTTATATATATTGATAACCTCTGAAAAAGGAAAATCATAACTTGTTGCTAGGGGAGTCAAAGATGGTATGGGAGAAATAAGTGCAGTAGATTCTCCTTGATTTGTAACAGCTTTCACAGGAGTTTCACTCTTTGACAATGATAGAGGAAAATTGTGCCCATGCTTCATAAAAGCTTCAAATAATGCTAATAATTATTTATCACTTTTACCTTGTATGGATATTCATGTAATTATTGCCTCCTTGGGCAATGTTTCTGGTGTTGTTTCCACTTCTTTAGTTTTGTCTTCGAACAAGTCATGTTGCTTGAGATCTATTGATTGTGCCGCCTATGAAGCTGGATTAAGCCTTTGTTTCTCTTGCAATATATTAGGTAAAATGTTCCTTCTGTGATTTTGAAAACTGAGAAAACATGATTGTTTTTCTTGAGGAAGACTTTGAAATCTGTATGCAACCTCATCATATGATCTAACTCCTCTGAAAACTTCGTCATAGGGTGAATCTTCATGAATGTATCTCTTCATGTTAAATTGAGGTAAATGATTTTCTACCACCCTATGTGGATCATGCCTTTTGAATTCAATGTCAACCAATTTAATATCATATAAGGCCAAAGCCTCTAGCTTAGCATGTCCTAAGTTAGATAATCAGAATATACAAACCTTTTGTATAGGAAAGTCTCGCCAAAATATTTTTTGTGCAGCCTTCATCTCTTTGGTAATTCATGTTGAAACTATATGATATGTTACTTCTCTGCAAACAAGTTTGTCTAGTAAGAATCTAGGAAGAGCATGTGGAGATGTGAAGCAACCGAAAACTCTAATGTAATTAGAGAAGATTTCCTTAATGTACCAATCTGCAATGGCACCTAAATTCCCAATAATTTGTTCTGAAATTTTGGGGGGAGGTTGGCCATAGATAATTTCTTGAATTAGAATGACCACATTGTGACAAATCTCATAAAAAGAATCCCTGGCATTTTCCTCCCATAATTTAGAGTGATAGAAATGTATGGGTTCAATGACAGTCAGAGTCCAGCTCCAATTCATAAGAGGAAATGGGGTTCTGAAACAAATTGCATCCATTACATATACAAACATATAAAAAGGAGCATGCTCTCCTTTAGACTTCTAAGTTTTTTCCCCGATTTGTTTAGCTAGGTTATCCGACATCATTTTTCCCCAATCAAAAGTATAACCCTCAGCAATTTCATGGATTATAGGAACCCACTCTATAGTAAAATGCGTAGGATTTTTCTTTCCAAACATTCTACAAAGCATCATGGCAATAAAAAAAATATGGGCATCACAAGAGGTTGTAGAATATATACCCTCGCTGTCAGTTTTGAATTTATTTTGATTTCACCACCAGGATTTTACTATATCATGAACAGTTTTGCCATATTTTTTGCATTCATCATCCTCAAAATTCATTATAAATTATGAATTGTAAGTATATTTGGGTTTGGGAGTTAATTTGTACATTACTTGAATGTCCTTAGGTCGAAAGGAGCCAAAAATGGTCTTCTGATGAATGTGAATGGTTCTCGTCAGGATATCCACATGCTCTTAGGCTCAGCTTATCATATTAGTATATGGCATTAATTTCGGCCAAGCTGCAATTTTGTGAATTTCTGACTTAGCCACCTGACTTAGCTTGGCTGGAAATGACTCATCTTCTTCTCTAGCTGAATCATCAGAATAGAGAGAATTTTCCTGCTCTAAAATTTCATAAACATGCTTCCATTATTTTATGATGTCTATTAGTCGAGCGATAGTATATGAAATAATGTATGCATTTGGGTTTGGCTCCTTAGTAAATGAACCTTGCTTCTTTCCTGCTTTACGCGGTGCCATGATTTTCAAATCTCAATGTTAACCCTTCTGTGAGAAGTAAAAAAATATGTGAGTCCAAATTACTGAATGCGACAGTTTTGGATGTTAAGGGAAAAATGCTATGAAGTTCAAAATACCTTTATTTAAAGAAATGTTAATCACTAATTATACTAGCATTTAATCCATTGACAGGGTAATCATGCCAAACCTGTCAATTTATTACCTGACGGTTGCAAGATTTTCACAATCTTTTACCCTAGCCATGTTAAATACACTTTTAATGATCGTAATTAAGATAAGGTATTTCGGTGGTTTGACATTCAGGAGTTTTGAATGAGGAATAATAGATATCTCTCGAAGGTCGAATTCATGAAGAAATTAGTCAACCTTTAATTATTCTTTCACTTTAATTGATCACGGCTTCATGTCANATGCCATCATATTAGATTCAATTTCGATAGCATCATCTTGCATTCCAACTAATGTTGTAGCTCTACTTTCCCTTAAAAGTAAAGCAAAATCTAAATCAAATGCCCCTACAAAAGTAACTTTAGCAGATGGATGGGAAGGTTTAACTTCGGTTGGGATTTTTCTCTACACTTTATTGAATCTTTGAATAAATTCAGAAACAGTTTCAGATGTTTTCTTCCTTAAAGCTCCAAATTCAGTTAAATAATATAAATGATCCTTTTTCTCACCCCACTGTCTTAAGAAAAAAAATTCTAAATCATCATATGTTGCTATGGAATTTGCAAGAAGTCCTCTAAACCAAGTTCTAACTTGTCCGTCAAAATTTTGTAATAGTAGTCTCATGTAAATGTCTTCATGTTCAATGCCAAGAATATCAACAAATTGATAAAAACATGTTATGTGTTCTGTGGTTGTTAAATCCCCTTCTCCCATGAATTTAGGTATACTTTTCATATAATTCTCAGGTAAATTATGCAGAATTGCAAGGAGGACTAAGGGAGCATATCTAGCAACGACTATGGAAAAAATACTCAGAGGATGTAGCGGTGGATTTTTATTTCCACCACCTCTTTCACCTCCAACACCATCCATTGAAAGTTTTGGAGAAGATATATTGGGGTTGTAATGTAGATTATCGAAGATTTGAAAAGACTGTTGTACTAGATCTATAATTTCTTCAAGAAGGTGAGAGCGGAGATCTCCTAGATAATCTAAAGGTGATGGATCTCACGATAGGGATGTAAAATCAAAATCAGAAGGGAAATGGGAACTTGATCTTGGTATTTCAGAACAACTAGATTGGTAGATGGGGGAAGTGATAAGCGATGAACCTGAGTACAAAGGGTGATCTTCGGTATTTTCAGAGACATAAACTTTTATTTCAGGAAGACTAAGGATAGGTCGCGTATAGACGAAGTTAGGAGATGAAGATAATTCTTTACTCTTATTGGTAAAAGTATCTATCAAAGAGAATGGTGTATTTTGGAAATTTTCTCCCTTTAGATCATATAGCTTTACTTTGGGAATTACCTCCTTTGGATTTTCTAATTTAATTTCAATATTACTAGTTGAGGCTTTTGCGGAATGAGGTTTATTTTGATGTTTTGCTTCAAAACTAAGTAAAGTTACTTCTTATGTTGGAATATTAACATTAATTTGAGTAACCTTTGGTTGATAGAACTTACCTTCTGATGCAGAGGTCTGCTTTAGATATCCTTTGGTTTTCAGTAGTTTTTTGGGATCTGAAACTGGCGTAGTTTGTTTATCGTATGGGTTTTTTATGGTATTTTTTTTTCTGAATGCCATCTTTTCCAAAATGGAGTCACCATGTGAAAAATAAAAATGAGTCTTAACCTTGTGTTCAATTCTTTTTCACCATCAAAAATCGAAACTTAAACTTTGTTGTATTCCCAGGGAAAATAGTTTCGATTCTCCTTCCCCGACAGCGACGCCAAAAATATGTTGTTCCTGAGATTTACTCTAGGCTCATAGAATAATGTCAGGCATCCAAAATTTTAGAGATTTGTTTTTTTATAGTTCTTTTCTACCTTCAGTTTTAAGATGAAACTTCGAATGAATTCAATGGTTAGAAAAAACATAGGCAGTTTCTCTTTCTTTGAATCTTTTATAAATATCGAGTATATGAAAAGTAGAATTGATTAACAAAAACTGTCAAAACAAAGTAAGGTATCCAATATTGATAAATCTTACCTTATATGCAATAGAAGAATTATGAAGGATGGGTTTTTAAAATATGAATTGAAATGAGGAGATTCACACAGATATAGGTCTTGTTTTACTCACAATAATAACAGAGGAAAATATGTAGTTGAACAAACTTCCAATTATATGGACCACGGTAGATGTGCTACTAAATTGTAGTTTTTCAATCTTTAAGAGCCGTAGAGTGAAGAAATTGAGATTATGAAAAGGAAATACACAAAAAGCACATAACTCAATGAAATGAAATGTGGAATCTTTGTCTTCTCTTTCAAATTGGCATTAAGAAGGTTTTCTTTTACATTCGGCCAGAAGAAGCCTTGAATACATTTTTAATCTGTTTATTTATACAAAAATCATCTTAACCAAAAGTATTTAGACGTTCCACATTCTTAGCTTTCAAAATAGAATACAATCTAAACTAGAAAGATACAACGAAGATATTGAGCATCTGTTGAGATTTCTTTCGCATGTTGGCGATTCATTCATCCTCTATTTACGCATGGATGCACTTGGCTTTTATTGATCCTTGAATTGTGCATGTAGATCCAATAATGCAATAACAAACTTGGAGAGTTCAATATTTGCATTTAATTCAAACGAAAAAGGCCCTTTTATGTACCAATGGTAGATTTACTTTAATTTGAACAGTTGCTTGTTGAGTGATCTGATGTTTTAAACTTGGTTTCACCAGAAGATCATTTATCATTTGTAAATCAACATGATTTACTTGCAATATAGCATTTTGTACACTTTCTTTGTTTTTCTTTAGATCTTCTTTACTCTTTTTTATCTCAACTTGCCCAAGTGTAGCATGAATACTATTGACATCAATTTCTATCATTTCTAGATCTACAAATGAAACAGCATCAAGACAAGCATATTTTGCCTCTTTATCTGACCTTTTACTTTCTTCAAGATTGTTCTCCCAAACCTTTAAATCCATTTCTCATTTTATATGTTCAATTTGTGAAAAGGGGGCAAGTCTAGGTACATTGAAATTTTGCCTCCGCACTATAATTTCTTGGAATTTGGATCTATCCATCAAAGATTCATTCTCTTTATCATAAATAATATTCAAATAATTATTGATTACATGATAATGTTTTTTGGATGGCATCCAAAATTTCATACAGATTTTGTTGGACAATCTGCAACTTTACATTTACCTCTGAAGCTTGTTTCTTGAAGGAAGAAATATCAATTATTGTGCTCTCAATTTTGGTTATCCGAGATTGCAATTGATTTATTAATTTATCTGGCTAGGAGAACATGTTATTACTCAAGTGTTGATTTTGAACACTTAATTTCAATTTATCCTCTAATTGCTTAATCTATTGTTCAAAACCATGGCTGACTTTGTTCATATCAAAATTGACTCTTTCTCTTGTAGTAACTTCCATTGACCACAAGTTAGCAGTTTCAAAATCCTCCAGTGGATCTTCAACTTCTTTTCAAATTCAGGGTCACTCTGTCCATGTCCATCATATATCATTCTTTGTTTTTCGGTAATTCCTCCCTCTTTCTGTCGAGATTCTCTTTGTATGATATCCTTCCTTTTCTTGTTGAAAAATAAATTTGATGAATGCATATCTTCAAGTTCAATAGGTTTCAGGTTATATATATTGATAACCTCTGAAAAAGGAAAATCATAACTTGTTGCTAGGGGAGTCAAAGATGGTATGGGAGAAATAAGTGCAGTAGATTCTCCTTGATTTGTAACAGCTTTCACAGGAGTTTCACTCTTTGACAATGATAGAGGAAAATTGTGCCCATGCTTCATAAAAGCTTCAAATAATGCTAATAATTATTTATCACTTTTACCTTGTATGGATATTCATGTAATTATTGCCTCCTTGGGCAATGTTTCTGGTGTTGTTTCCACTTCTTTAGTTTTGTCTTCGAACAAGTCATGTTGCTTGAGATCTATTGATTGTGCCGCCTATGAAGCTGGATTAAGCCTTTGTTTCTCTTGCAATATATTAGGTAAAATGTTCCTTCTGTGATTTTGAAAACTGAGAAAACATGATTGTTTTTCTTGAGGAAGACTTTGAAATCTGTATGCAACCTCATCATATGATCTAACTCCTCTGAAAACTTCGTCATAGGGTGAATCTTCATGAATGTATCTCTTCATGTTAAATTGAGGTAAATGATTTTCTACCACCCTATGTGGATCATGCCTTTTGAATTCAATGTCAACCAATTTAATATCATATAAGGCCAAAGCCTCTAGCTTAGCATGTCCTAAGTTAGATAATCAGAATATACAAACCTTTTGTATAGGAAAGTCTCGCCAAAATATTTTTTGTGCAGCCTTCATCTCTTTGGTAATTCATGTTGAAACTATATGATATGTTACTTCTCTGCAAACAAGTTTGTCTAGTAAGAATCTAGGAAGAGCATGTGGAGATGTGAAGCAACCGAAAACTCTAATGTAATTAGAGAAGATTTCCTTAATGTACCAATCTGCAATGGCACCTAAATTCCCAATAATTTGTTCTGAAATTTTGGGGGGAGGTTGGCCATAGATAATTTCTTGAATTAGAATGACCACATTGTGACAAATCTCATAAAAAGAATCCCTGGCATTTTCCTCCCATAATTTAGAGTGATAGAAATGTATGGGTTCAATGACAGTCAGAGTCCAGCTCCAATTCATAAGAGGAAATGGGGTTCTGAAACAAATTGCATCCATTACATATACAAACATATAAAAAGGAGCATGCTCTCCTTTAGACTTCTAAGTTTTTTCCCCGATTTGTTTAGCTAGGTTATCCGACATCATTTTTCCCCAATCAAAAGTATAACCCTCAGCAATTTCATGGATTATAGGAACCCACTCTATAGTAAAATGCGTAGGATTTTTCTTTCCAAACATTCTACAAAGCATCATGGCAATAAAAAAAATATGGGCATCACAAGAGGTTGTAGAATATATACCCTCGCTGTCAGTTTTGAATTTATTTTGATTTCACCACCAGGATTTTACTATATCATGAACAGTTTTGCCATATTTTTTGCATTCATCATCCTCAAAATTCATTATAAATTATGAATTGTAAGTATATTTGGGTTTGGGAGTTAATTTGTACATTACTTGAATGTCCTTAGGTCGAAAGGAGCCAAAAATGGTCTTCTGATGAATGTGAATGGTTCTCGTCAGGATATCCACATGCTCTTAGGCTCAGCTTATCATATTAGTATATGGCATTAATTTCGGCCAAGCTGCAATTTTGTGAATTTCTGACTTAGCCACCTGACTTAGCTTGGCTGGAAATGACTCATCTTCTTCTCTAGCTGAATCATCAGAATAGAGAGAATTTTCCTGCTCTAAAATTTCATAAACATGCTTCCATTATTTTATGATGTCTATTAGTCGAGCGATAGTATATGAAATAATGTATGCATTTGGGTTTGGCTCCTTAGTAAATGAACCTTGCTTCTTTCCTGCTTTACGCGGTGCCATGATTTTCAAATCTCAATGTTAACCCTTCTGTGAGAAGTAAAAAAATATGTGAGTCCAAATTACTGAATGCGACAGTTTTGGATGTTAAGGGAAAAATGCTATGAAGTTCAAAATACCTTTATTTAAAGAAATGTTAATCACTAATTATACTAGCATTTAATCCATTGACAGGGTAATCATGCCAAACCTGTCAATTTATTACCTGACGGTTGCAAGATTTTCACAATCTTTTACCCTAGCCATGTTAAATACACTTTTAATGATCGTAATTAAGATAAGGTATTTCGGTGGTTTGACATTCAGGAGTTTTGAATGAGGAATAATAGATATCTCTCGAAGGTCGAATTCATGAAGAAATTAGTCAACCTTTAATTATTCTTTCACTTTAATTGATCACGGCTTCATGTCACTTTAACTTTATGTGATTCAAAACTCCGAGACTCCAGAGCTTCGAGGCTTCGTGAGTTTGCATTAACGGTGAATATATTTTCCCCGAAGTCCGAACTTGTGGAGTGATTACTTACCGTTAATCACACCTACTAAAACATGCTTAGCACATTAATATGTGTTGATTTATTATTACGATCATTTGGGCACTTTGGCACTTCGGCGCTCTGACACTTGTTTGAATTTGTTGTTGACCAATCTCCTTGAGGACAATCTCTCATAGTGATGTGGCAGTAATGATATAACTGTTGATTATGTGTCATAAAAAGTTAGTGACAAATGTCACCTGAAATCGTGTGAATGATGTGACTAAGGTGCCCAAAATGAGTGCCATGTCTCAGCACAAGTACAGATTGATAGGTGGCATATAACGCATTACTTAATTAATTTTAAAATATTTTACAGGAATTCATATCTCTGGGACTCTGGAGCTTCGCAACTTTGGGATTTTTCGACTTTGAACTCTTTGAGCTTGAACTCCCGAATCGCAAAGTCCCAAACTGAACTTCGTACATCTCTTTTGGTTAAACCTTTTGCAATTCTAGAACTCTGAAGTCACGATAGTCGTCGATCCAGATGACTGTTAATTTTTTAATGGTTGGTATTTGATGTTCCCTATCAAGATGTAATAGAAACATATTTTATTCTAAGAAATGATATTCCTAAGTTTAAAAAAATTATTTTGAAAAAAACAAAACAAAAAAGGACTTCAAAATTTGATTTTTATTTGAAAATTCCAAGAGTGTTCTAACAGATCCTTTTGGATCAATCCTCCCCACTAGAAACTTTTGGACCACCAAAATTTGAATCACTTAGAAAATAGGTGAGGGTATTGCTCCCTCACTTTCCCAATCTCTATCTATTGTGCTTTGCTTGGATGCATTCCCTTAAGACCTATGTGAATGTACTCCACATCACCTCTTTGTGAGGTTCTCATATTTCTATCCATAATGACATCTTCTTATAACTCATTTGTTACTCTAGAGAAAAATCATCAACGGAAGGAACTTGTGTTGATACTGATAGGGGGGTGAATCAGTATCAAGTACAATTTAAAACCTTTTTCAACTTATACTTAAACCATTCAACTATATCCAATGA
>JZKD02S2229654.1:9332-23893 GCA_000966675.3 Picea glauca
AGGAGACTAGGAGGTATAATTACAACTAATGGAATAAAGCCGACATAAATAAAATAACATTACTAATTTAATATGCCCCAATTAAGGGGTAATGAGCCAATATTAGGGCTTAACACTTACGACATAACATGGGTTGGTATAAAGATGCTAAGTTTTGGCTAAACCATTGAAAAATAGAGGAGGAGGTCACTATCTACAATATTGATACCATTTATATATTTTTTAACAAAAACTGGGATATTTGTATTATCAAAAAAAGGGCACGGTTGAAACCACTGAGGTCATACAAAGTATTAAAAATTCGGGTCAATCTTGGGACTTAATTGAACCACTACTACAAGCTACAAATGACTGTTTCAAATACTCAAATGAAATATTCACATACAACAACCTTATTGAATACACTCAAAAAAAGACTTAGAGGATAAAAATGAAGAGACACTGCATCTAAATTAACCTATTGGGGAAGAGCTCGCCTATTTTATTTACTTGCATGCCTGACTTCATGTTACCATTGCATGTGATATTACATGTTATTTATTATTCTTTCCTAATACCATCCAATCTTAATTTGTAGATGTTGGGGCATCTATGATGCCTAAGATTCCTAGATTATCTTGATGTGAAGATTCTTGTTTTTCTTGATCTGATACCTCAACTTCATTAGCATGATCTACTCAACATGTTGATTGCTGGGGGGATTTCTAGATCTGAATTTCTTTATCTAATGCCTCATCTTCATCAGCCTCATCTTCCCAACTTACCACAGGGATGGAGTTGGGGTGAAATTGTCTTTCTCTACCCAAATTTGGAGAATCTGAATCCTCTTTTTTATCGAGCTTCTGAGTTTTTTCTTGCTGCATTTCAAATTGCTCGATTTTCTCTAATGCGAACTTGATATCCTCTATTATTTCATATTTTGAATCATAGAATAGAGAGTCAAGACCTGGAGAGTCCACATCGGATGGAGAAACATTGTCTTTCAAAGGAGCCTCTTTGGACTCCTCCTTAGAAGGGTGAGCATCTGAAGAATATCTCTTGGAAATAAGATGATGATCAATGTGGGAGGAAACCCACCAGGTTGATTTGTGTTTCTTTTGATCTTTTTTAGGACCCTTGGGGAAGTGGGCTGCCAAGTGTCCCATGTCAAAACAAGATCGACACTATAAAGTAATTTTTTCATAATCCAAATTTTGAGTCTGAGAATAGTTATCCCCCATCAAGATGATTTCGGTAGGAACCCCTTTGTTGAAATACATTTATACACAAATCCGAGCATACATGTAGGTGTTGCAGTTTTATTTTTTAGGGATTCTAAAATGAAACCTTCCTAAAGCATTAGTGATGGCACAGAGATAGAATAAACCTCAAAAATGCAAGGGAAAATTTGGAGCCTAACTCAAACATGTATTGAAGAAAATGAATCTTTTGAAGGATCAAATGAAGGAGACTAGATCTTCATACATAAACCAGAAATATCCTAGAACCAAAAGCCAAAACTAAATATCAATTCTATATCTTCTTGAAGATCAAACTCAACAATGAAAAACCCTTGAGCACAAGGATGAATGAGAACATCACCTTTCAAAATTGGAAACCAACATCTCAATATCTGGTCATGAAGATTAACAAGATGAGGCTAGAGACATTTAAAATGATAGATGAGCATCGTGGAGTTGAGATGAGCTAATTTGGAAATAACATCCTTCCTCATAGGGATTTAAGGTGTTCAAGCCTCTTGCACCAAAAAATACATTGGAAATGCATTCCTCTTGAAAATATCACATAAAGAGCTTCCATGAATGGTAGTGGAACCATAGGGAGAACACATGGGAAGGAAAATCAGTGTCCCACCAAAGGATTCAAGATGGGAAGAATCAAGGCTTGGAATAGTAGATATGAGGCTTGGAGAAACACTATTGGATGCAGGAGCCACCATCGTGGAGGAAGAACCTATAGACAAAAGAGGAAAAAGGATGTGCATAATGGCTCTGAGTGGCCAAGGATAAACCTTAGTCGTTGAAGCCATTTCATGTAGTGCAAATGACATTGTTTCCTATAGAATATTGATACCATTACAAATAGTATTACATGTAAATTTAAGGAGAAATTGTGGTGGATAATGAAATAGAGGATGATGGAAAATTAAGGTATTATAAAGAGATCATTAACCATAATCTAGAAGATCAAAAGTATCTTTCTATTAAAGCCAACTTAAAGAAGAAAATAAATGTTGATAAAATAAGAAAAAACTCTCACAAGCTCTATAGTCAAACATGGCAATGGACATCTCTTAAAACATTGTGGGATGAAGAAAATGGAGGGTTAAACACACTTTCTCTTAAAATTTCTTGTGTATGCCCATATAAAATCTCAATTTCAAAATATTTGTAATATTATTGAACTTCCTAACTTGTTGACTCATTAAAATTAACCCAATGTTGTTAAAAGAACTATTGGAACAAAGAGCCACTACAGTGGCGATGTCTCTATCGAAAAGTTTTCTGTGCATAGATTTGAACACACATAAGCTTCCATTACAACATTGCATGCCAACATCTTGAATATGCGTATACCAATAACAAAACTACATTATCCTGTGTTCCCAAAACTCGTATTGCAAGTGAAGTGGTGAGGCATCCGCTTTAATTGGGTTTGATATCAATATATACCACTAATACAAAATTCAAATTCCAATTCATATTAAAATGATTACATATTTTTACTCAATCTAAATAATAATACACAACTTTCCAAATGAGATACATAGTTAATACATTAGATATTTATAATATTTTTTATTATTTTAGAATTAAGAGATACTACATCTTAAATAATTTTAAATGTTAAAATCCTTTTACAATTTTTTTTTTATAACGTGAATTTAATCAACATAATTTTTATATATGAAAATATAAATATATATATTAAAATATGTTATTATAAAATAAATTTAGATTTTAATACGAAAACAGAAATAATAATAAGAAAAATATAAAATTGTATTTTAATAAAAAAATTAAACTTTTATTATAACAAAATTAGGTTAAAATATAAGTTCAATGTAGTAGATTAATTCATTTTTAACTCAAACCCAATTTTAATAAAGATCTAAATATAACTGATGCTCATGTAAGTATCAAGACTTTGTATGGAAAATTAAAATCATATAGAAGAATATTTTGTTCAATGGGTTCCAAAAATTCCCTCTACGTAAAGGGAAACATATCACCCTACTATAAATTCTATCATGGTAGCAATATATGTGTTTTCAACCTCTTTTCCATTCTCCATTCAGTTCATATTCACAACGTCATAATTTTCATCCTACATGAAATAAATTAGTGCTACTATTAGTGCACCCCATTCCTTTGGGTTCATGAAATTTCTTTCATCACGTCTTTAAACTTTTCCATGACTTCACTCGCCATCGGCATAAAATATGGATCTAGTTGAACATATTCAATCACTATATTAACAACACAAGTGATGTATTTCATCTCATAATTTACATGGAGCATTTTTTTATGATTTTCAGTATTTTGCTTGGATTTTATTTTTTCCTCATGTACGGTCTCACCTATAAATATGCCAATAACAATGATGATCATCAGTCTAACATGGAATACAAAATACCAAATTACTCTAATATGTCTATTCCAGTGTCATTGCATAGTATGTTTTGGATAATAAACGATCACGTTCCTTACCCATTTAATTTAATGAGGTTTTGTACTTCTCCACCTAGTTTTTCATTTATGGCTTGTCTACCATTTATAATCTCTAGAAAAACCAATCCAAAATTATACACAGCTCTCTTGTGCGTCAACATTTGAGTGCGGAAATAATTGTGAAGGAATCCATACAAAACTTAAGCTAATCATTTAAAAATATAAAAAATTCCTCTACTCTTTTTAGTTAATCGAGTTACTTGGTATGAAGAATAAAAAGAGATCATGGAATATATATGGTTTACATTGGATCTATGTATCATGTTGTTCCTTTCATCACAATGATAATATGAGAATCCTTCCCATTAGTTTCCATCTTTGAAAGACTTAAATAACCTAATATTCCATTCAAATTGTCATCTAGAAGAATGTTGGAAGTCTTGACATATCTGTGAATTATATTTGGAGTGAAACCCATATGCAAGTGGTTTTCACCCTAGAACCCAGTGTGCCAAGACATAATAGCAATGTCCCAAGGCATAGTGCATATTCTACAACTACTATAACTATAAATTATATTACAAGATCGTTAAAAAACAAATATGTGACAACATTGCACTTAACATCCAATATATTGTTAAGGTTTAAGATATTATTGAGTTTCTTTTCATTTCACTAGATAAAAATTGCATAGATAGGATCACTAATAAATACACAATCACAAGAGACACATCATTTATCCTGGGAAACCCTCGTGGGGGAGAAAACCCAGCAAAAACTTCCTTAATATAGATAATTAATACAATGCCAAGAGATAACTCAAACAAATACAGAAAGTCCTCTCCCAAGAATGCGCCTCTCTCTCTCTCTTCTTTCTTCTCCAACTTCAGCTTTGAACTTGTGCTCTCATGAACAAGTGAGTGTGTGTCCAAATGAGGCGCTAGCCTCTTTATTTATACAATCTGGCAGGGGACTTTTCACTGGCAGGGCCGACTTCTCATTTTTCCTATTACAATTAGGGTTTTACCAAATCTGCAAAAGGGGATTTGATTATTTACAATACCTGACATGATCAATCTGCAAAAGGGGATCGATCTAATGAATAATATATCAATAATAAATAGAATACTCTTTGCAGTTAAATTATTTCAACACTCCCCATTAACAAGAAGGATATTCTACAACAACATCAGGTGAGAGAGAGGACATCATCATCAACAACATCTTGGAACACTATCTGGCATATCTATAAATCATCGAATGTTTTTCTCATCGGCAACATCGTCATTGAAAATGGAATGAAATCATCATCTGTATCAATATGGATTAGTATAAAACTAATACATCATCATCACAACACAAGGTTGGCCACATCATCATAGCATGACATTGGCACATCATCACAACATGAGGCTAGCAAACTACACAACAATTAAGCTGGAATCACAACACAACAATTAAGATGGAATCTCAACACAACAATTAAGTTGGAATCACAACAAAACAATTAAGATGGAATCTCAACACAACAATTAAGATGGAATCTCAACACAAAAATTAAGCTGGAATCATAACAGAACAATTAAGTTGGAATCTCAACACACCAATTAAGTTGGAAGCACAACACTAGGCTGGCATCATGACACAACAATGAATCTGGAAGCACAACGCTAGGTTGGCATCACCACACAACAATTAAGCTGGAAGCACAACGCTAGGCTGACATCACCACACAACAATTTAGATGGAATCATAATGCTAGGCTGGCATCATCACACAACAATTAAGCTGGAAGCACAACACTAGGCTGGCATATGAACACAACACTACTCCCCCTATCGAGGGAGGTCCTTTCGGACTATACCAAGCATATCTAGAAAGTGATCAAACTTTACACGAGATAGAGGCTTGGTCAACACATAGGCAACCTGTTCATCTGTGCTAACATATTGGAGCTTTATGGATCCTCTCTGCACCATGTCACGGATGTAATGGTATGAGATCTCTATGTGTTTTGACTTGTCATGAAATACATGATTCTCTATCATCTCTATACAGCTCTATTTATCACATAGGATCGTAGTTACTTCCATCTCTAGGTCGAAGAGACCAGACAACAACTTATGAAGCCATATGGATTCACAACTAGAAGAACACGTAGCAATGTATTCTACTTCCGTTGTACTAAGAGAAATGCTTGATTTCTTCCTACTCTTCCATGAGATCATGGCTGATCCCAAGCTGAAAAAACATACTGAAGTTATCTTCCTGTCAGAGAAACTTCCATCCCAATCTGAATTAGTGTACCCACTCAGTGTGAAATTATGATCTCCATCATAACTAAGATCATAATCTAATGTACCCTTAAGGTACCTCATCACATGTTTTGCAGCAACTAGGTGAACATGTCTGGGTTTTACCAAAAACGGACTCAAAGTGTTCATGAAAAAACATATATCTGGTCTGGTGTTTGTCAGATACATCAGCGATCCAATGATCTGTCTATACAGCATGGCATCAATCAATTCTGTTGAAGTGTCGACCAAAAGCTTCAACTTCATTTCCATGGGTGTATTCATGGACTTTCACTCCAACATATCAAATCTCTTCAAGATTTCAATTGCATACTTCCCTTGGTTAAGGAAGATTCTCTCTAGGCTCTGCCATACCTCAAGACCTAAGAAATAATGCATTAGGCCGAGGTCTTTCATCTCAAATTTTGAAGAAAGCCTCTTCTTACTTTTGGTGATGATATTTTCTTCTCCAATTAAGAAAAAGTCATCCACATACAGAAGCAATATCACTGTCTCATTATTCATAACCTTGAAGTAGAGGTTAGAATCAACTTTACTCTTGGTAAAGCCCAAGCTCGTCATAAAACTAGCTATCCTTCCATACCAAGCTCTAGGAGCTTCCTTCAACCCGTACATAGCCTTCTTCAACTTGGAGACATGAGTCTTCCTCTCTTCAACTTCAAATCCTTGAGGTTTTTCTATATACACTTCTTCTTCGATGACACCATTTAGGAAGGTTTTCTTTACATCCATCTGGTGTAAATTCCACTTCATCTTAGTTGCAAGGGCTATGATGGTTCTGATTGAAGTGTAACTAGCTACAGGAGAGAATGTCTCTTCATAGTCAATGCCTTCCTTTTGAGAAAACCAACGAGTGACAAACCTTTCTTTATACTTCTCAATACTTCCATTGCCATCATTTTTTATTTAGAAAGTACATTTGGAAGATACCACATCCTTGCTCTTCGGTCTTGGAATTATTTTCCATAAATCACTCTTTATTATGGATTGGTATTCTTTTGTCATGGCATCTGCCCATTCTTTCTTCTAAATGGATTCTTCAAAACAGGTAGGCTCCTTCTCTAGGAGATCACACATCAAATCCATATAACTAGAGAATGGCTTAGGTCTCTTCACCTATCTCATGGTTTCTTCGGGAACACCATACTTCTCTCCATATTGAATAAGATCCCTAGCCCAAGTAGACTTTTTCTTATGGGAGATCATCATCTGAGGGGGTTCTTGAAATTCTACTATGTCATGATCTTCTAGAATTTCCTCATCAAGGGAAGTTATGACTTCCCTTACTGGTTCTACAATTTTGGGAACTTCCTCCACTGCAACTCTAGGAGCTACAGGTTCCTCTTCATATACTTCTTTAATTTCGCATCTTCTGGATTTCTTGAGTTTTGCGTCTTCATCAAAGGTCACATCCCTGCTGATCTCAATATGATGGTGGCCTCATATATAAACCTTGAAGGCCTTGGATACCTCACAGTATCCCATAAATATTCCCTTCTTTCCTAAAGGGTCCATCTTGTTTCTCTTCTCTTTCGAAATATGGACAAATACTGGGCAACCAAATATTTTGAGATGGCTTACTTCTGGCTTATTTCCGAAGAACATCTCTTCAGGGGTCTTGAACCCAAGTGCACTATGGGACAATTAGTTTTGTACATATACTGTTGTTTTTGCTGCTTTTTCCCATAAGAACATTGGAATATCTTGATCATGGATCATGGTCTTCACTGCTTCCATTATCGTTCTGTTATTTATTTCTGCCACACCGTTTTGTTGACGATTGTAAGGAGTGGTGAGCTCCCTCTTAATCCAAACATCTTTGCAATAGCTTACAAACTCGTTTGAGGTGTATTCTCCTCCATTATATGACCTGAGTATCTTGATCTTTCTTTTAGAAAGATTTTCTATCAAGGCTTTGAATTCCTTGAATTTACTGAACACTTCATCTTTTGATTTCAACAAGTAAACCTAGTTTTTATGAGAATAATCATCAATAAAATATACATAGTATACATACCCACTGATGGAGTATGATGGCATTGGGCCACACACATATGAGTGAATGAGTTCTAGTACTCCTTCTTCTTTGTTGTCTCTCTTTGGAAAGGGGTTCTTGATGTTCTTCCCTTGTGCACATCCATCGCACACACCTTCATGGTCAACCTTGAGTTCTGGTAGACCTGTGACTTCCTTGCATACATACGGTAATGCCTTGTAGTTGATGTGTGCTAATATTCTATGCCAAATTTCACATGGATTCTCAATGGCATGGGTCATGGCTGCTTCTGAGTGACCCTTTAGTTTATGCAAGCCACCTTCTTCTTTTCCAATGACAATTTCTTCTTTCATGGTTTCTCCTTTATCCCACATAATAACTTCTCCATCTATAAAGGAAATTTTGAAGCCTTTCTATTCTAAAGCTGATATGGAGAGTAGGTTCTTTGTCAAACCTGATACATAGAGTACGTCCTTCATCTTCATTGGAGTCCCTGAATTAAGCTTGTAGTTTGATTCTCCCACTCCCTTGATAGGGTATTGATAATCATCTCCAAGTGTAACTTTATGAGAAAACTTATTTTATGAAAGGCAAGAGAGAACATCTCTTTGACCTATCATGTGCTTGGAAGCACCACTATCAATGAGCCAAGTGTCCTCTCCAGGTGTTACCGATCCTGAGTGGGCCGAAATTAAGACATAGTCTTTAATTCGTTCTCTTGACATCTTTGTGGGTGGCTCTTCATCTTCAACTGCATGGGCATGATGTCTCTTATTTTTTCTCTTGTATTCTTCTCATCTAGCTGGACAATGTCTCGTAATATGTCCCATCTTGTCACAATGGTAGAATTGGATAGATGAGTAATCTCTTTCCTTTCTTTGTCCTTTCTTCTGGAATCTCTTTGGTTGAGATTCTTTATGACTAAATTTGTTTTGGGGGTGAGACTCTTTATGATTTTCTTTCTAGAAGTAAGACTTATTTCTTCCTCCTTTAGTGTGAGTAGCTAGGGCTTGATCTTCGTCTCTTGAAAGTAAAGCTTCTCGGTTGGCTACTCTTGATTCTTCTTGAATGCATTCTTCCCACAGACTGTCAAATAGTAGTTTCTCCTTTCTTGCACAAATGGTTTGGATGAATGCATCCCAACGTCTTGAGAGACCATTAAGTGTCATCATTATAATTTTGTCTTCATCTATAACATCTACAATCGCTTCTAGTTGTTCTTTGAATTGATATATTCCGGAGAAATATTCTTGGATTGATTCTCCTCTCCGCATCCTTGTATTCTTGAGCCGAGTTCTTAGATTCATCTTTTGGTTTATGTTCTTTCCTTCATACAGTCTGGTTAGGGCATCAAACATTTATTTCAGAGTCTTCTTTGATGACACTTGAGGAATCAAGTGATCTTTGATCAAATCTGAAATGATTCTTTTTGCCCTAATTATGTCCTTCTGGTGTTTTTCTTTATTTGCAGCATCAACGACTTCTAGTACTTCTTCTTTGATGAATATTTCTAGGTCATTCTCTTCAAGAATGAGACCAATCCTATACTTCCAGGAATGAAATTTTTCCACACCTTCCAGCTTGTCAACAAGCTTACTGCTTGCAGACATCTTTTACTTGGGGCTAGGAAAATGACCAAAAATGAAAATGCTCAAAATTAAATTATGAACTTACCGGGAGGTGCGCTTGGCAGAGGCGAGTAGCCTAGTGTGGTTAGATTTCAGAAAATCCAAATTTTACCCCTCCAAACTTGATTTGCAGATTTTTGGACTGGTGCTTATGGTTTTTTGGTACTTTTGGTACTCTAGTTTTCTGGTACTTTCGGTACTTTGTGAAAACTAGGGTTTCACTTTCCGGGAGATCTAGCCACTGAAAATTTGCACCAAGGATTCCAAAGTGATCCTTGAGGAGGGGCGCACTTTTCTAGATGGTTTTGGGGCTGAAATACTTCTCCAACAAAAAGCCCTAATTTGCATGTACGACAACAATGGCATTTTTCACTTTCTCTTGTGAAATATGCTCTCTTCAGCTTATCTCTGATACCATGTTAAGGTTTAAGCTATTATTGAGTTTCTTTTCATTTCACTACATAAAAATAGCATAGATAGGATCACTGAGAAATACACAATCACAAGAGACACATCCTTTATCTTGGGAAACCCTCATGGGGGAGAAAACCCAACAAAAACTTCCTTAATATAGATAGTCAATACGATGCCAAGAGATAACTCAAACAAATACATAAAGTTCTCTCCCAATAATGTGCCTCTCTCTCTCCTCTTTCTTCTCCAACTGTAGCTCCGAACTTGTACTCTGATGAAAAAGTGAGTGTGTGTCCTAATGAGGCACTAGCCTCTTTATTTATACAATCTAGTAGGTGTCTTTTCACTCACAGGGCCGACTTCTCAATCTGGGTGGTTATAACTACCTTTAATTAATCTGGGGGCCAACTTATCATTCTGCCTATTACAATTAGGGTTTTACCAATCCACAAAAGCGGATTTGGTTATTTACAATACCCGACATGATCAATCCGCAAAAGAGGATTGATCTAATGAATAATATATCAATAATAAATAGAATACTCTTTGCAGTTACATTATTTCAACATAGATGGCATCACATGTATTTATTCCACTAATAAGAATTGAATGACCTCGATGAATAGATGCCATAGTTATCTAAGATTAAAACTCCAAACTTTGGTCATCTAAGATTGGAAAACAAATTGCATTGTGTGCGAGTTCGGTGATTAAAACTCAAAACTTAAGTATAACCTTAGATTGAAAAAATCACATTATGTTATGGCTCGACAATAAGAAGTCGAATTCGTTAGTGTAATGCCTATGGCGCTAAGCCCCAATGTGTGCACTTCCACCATAACCTTAAATGAAGGAAATCAGATAAGCAGGATGCTTGGTGCAAATGAGGAGACAAAAGTCTTCATATAGGGGAGAGTTGGGGTTTTTTGGGTGTGCAGTGTGCCAAGGGGCGACTCCACCCAAGGTTTCTTGTGACACAAGTCAAATGAAAAATGGCTTGATGAAGGGTTGAGGAAATGAATTGGGCACTCCACAAATGAAAGAAAATCGGCTAAGGCATGGGGGCGCACTTAGGAGAGTTAGCTCAACTCACCTAAGGGGAACGCACACTTAAAATGATGAGTCGGTTAGATGGATTGGTGGGTTGGCCAAACAACAGAATGAAGCATTTAGTGGGTCGGTTTGGAAAGCCTCCTGAATGAGATCACATGAGGAGTTGTCCCAAACTTGTGAATGGGTGAAAATTAGTGAACTGATGGGTTAGATCACCCATAGGAAAAGAGATGCAAAATATGGTCACCTATATAGGCAAGAGTGAGCACAATCAGGAAGACAACTTGGAAGAAAAAGAGAGAAATAAGAGCTATGTGTTTTTGAGGCACATGAAGAGGGTGAGCTTCCTCAAGGAGCCAAGTCACTCCACTTGGGAAGACTTGTGCTGCCTTGAGGTGGATTCATTGGATAGATATGGGAGAGCTTCTCTTGGGATGAATTTGTGAAAGTCTGGAAATGCAGGTCTATTGGAGGTATGTGTGAGGTAGAACCAACATCTGTGAATACTATGGAAATGAGGAGACATCAAGTCTGCGGCTGAGGGCATGTCTGAGGTGCATCGTAGGAAGTTGTGGAGATAGTTGCGACAAAGAGACTTGGTGTGAAGAATCTTTTTATGAGTGTCTTCGTGCAGTGAGGCGAGTCGTGTGATTATGTCAAAGTTGTAAACCAAGCCAGTAGTGCTCATGTTGTAAAAGTTTCGCAATAACAAATACCTAGTTGGGTGTTAGGAACAGTTTGTTCCGCCCACACTATATCTATGTTTCTTTAGTTTGTTATGTTATTGTTCACTTGGCTTCTTATGCTCAAGTATGTATTCTTAAATATGAGTAAGTGTTAAATTGTTAACAATTGTTTAAGTATGCAAGAGTTCCATTAGAGTAGGAGTGTGACTCGTCATTAGCCTAGAATGGAGTATGGGTGTGCTCTAGGTGAAGATGTGTAGTCTAAATTAAGTATACTTGGTGTTGCCAAGAATCCAAGAGAGAAACATCGCGGTGTCACACGCCCTCTAGTGATGCACGATCACAAGATTCGACTAGGCACACTGTCGAGACATGACAATTAGCCAATGACATATGTGATAAAAGTAATTTAAATATTATGAAAAATATATAATGTTATAGTCGTGGATTTTCCGTAAAAACTAATAATAACAAAACAATGACAACACAAAAATTGGTTTCTATAGAGATTTCATGAAAACCTCATTTAATTTAAGGTAAATGTGAATGATATAACTCATTTTTATTTTTTTAATTGATAAAAAAAAATTATATGAAAATTTATTACAATGTAACGATTACTTATAAACTCATCATAATCAGAAAATTATTATGGACGAAATTGGTAAAGATTTAGATCGGTTAACATTTTTTTTTTAAATAAAAAAGGGGAATTTCCTATTACTTAGCTTTTAGAGTACAAAAAATGCCACATGGCTACAATATACCACATGTTCTGCCAAATTAGCGGAAACTGGAACATGTGGCAGAATATGATGTCATTGTTCAAAATAGCAATCCACCATCTACCATGCCAAATGGAAACCAGAGCAGGTGGCGGATTCAAATTCTCGTTGAACTGTGCTATGCAACTAAGAAAGACTAACAACTAAAAAAATAAGACAAAACTATAAAACTGCATTGTAGAAGTACAGAGAAATGAGATGAGAGTGCACGAGGTGGCCAAAGTAGAGAAATTACACATTTACACCTGGGGTCGTGTCGTTCGGAGCATTGTTGAAGGGGTCGTCCCTGGGCTGGAGCATGAAATGCCTCGCACAGGTTAGACAATGTTGAGTTGCTAGTGCATTCGAGAAGGTCTCATAGAGCATGTCAATTTGTTGGTGCATGAGGGTGTCCCAGTGTATCTGGTCAGCCATATGGTTTCATAGCTCAAAGACAAGCTCATGCTACTTCGAATGGAAGAAAAGTTGTGGAGCTTGACAGAAATCAGGGAGTGTCAAGGGTGGTGGAGGTGCCAAGATTGGGTGGCCCTCCACCTCCGTGCCTAAGACAACCACCGCCATGCCCGATTCCACCAGTGTCGCATTCATAGCCTCCACTGCCTTGAACTCCTCTGCCACTGACCCAACTTCGCTGCCTCTGTTCTGAATTGTAGCTGCAGAGTCCAAATGGAGAAATTGCTCTGGGAATTCCTCCTCAATTATACATGTGGCCTCTTCCATGGCCACTGGGGCGCTTGTGCTTGTTAGAATATGGCTGGGGGGCTTCCAATTATCCGGCACTATGAAGAGAAGGGATTCTGGAGGAAACCAGATGAGTTCCCCCATAATCTCCTCCTCAACGTATTCCATTAGCGACATTCTTAGTTTCTCCTGTCACTGAGTCCGAGAAATGGACAAGGCACACTCTAGTCTCTGCACCCTCCGTTGTCTGGGAGCAAGACTATACCAGGCCGGCTCACGCCTCGTCTTTCCTCTTTCCCTTGGCATGGTGAGGCCAAGAAGGCTAATAATTTGTAGGGCTATTGCAATGAGAGCCGACGAGACACAGATCTTGTTCTCAAAGCGTCTAGGTTGATGGAGCGCAAAGGATAAATGCATCCAACTTCATCTGAGCGAGATTAAAATGCCAAGGCATGACATGACCTCTGTACCGAGCCCCCCACTGCAATTACACCTTGTGGCCACCATACTTCTCACGCGAGGGAGTTGTCCTCCCCTTCTCGGCAGGTATTAATGGCCTCCCTCCATTTAAGAATGAGGTGAAGGGAGCCGACCTGCCATATCAATGGCTTGGGTCTGGGGCAGGCTGCGTGGTTTCTCATTGCTACGTGGCACCCCATCCAGGAATTTAGATCGATTAACATTAAACACCATGTAAAGAGTCAATAATTGGCACACTCTGTGTATATAGTCAATAATTAGCTCACTTTGTGTTTCATACTATTAGTTTATACACACTATTCAGCATCGAATAAACAAGATGAACAGGGCAATGAACCAATGATTTGCTGAATGGTTCTTAATATCAGCTACTTTAAACTGGTCTCACATATAATAATAAATGAATTAGTTGAGAAAGGGTAAACATAATTATGCATGATTTAAACTTAAGTGTAGAATAAAACTACTAGCCAAGCAACCGGTTTAACTGATTTTACGTTTTATCATTAACTAATTTTTATGTTTATGTGTTCTAAGGGAAGGAAGTTATAGATTCACAAAGAATGAATTCTCTGTATATAACCAACCAGGAAGATACAGAATTTCAAAACGAGAAGCTCAGCTCCATTCATCCAGGTTAGGTTATTTCAGTTAGAGATAAGAAGCCGTTTGTGTGCTCGGCATCGTCAACCATGGCCGTGGAGATCAACCGAAATGCAGAGGAAGGCAATGGTATTGTTACACTGTTGAGCTCCGATGGCCAGAGTTTCGAGGTGAGGGCAGCGGCGGCGTTGCAGTCGGTGATCGTAACCAAAGTGATAGAGGACTTCGGCCCTGGAATCCCCATTCCTG
>JZKD02S2229654.1:35390-52893 GCA_000966675.3 Picea glauca
AAATTTCTCTGGTGGACGTAGCCCACACTGGGTGAACCACGTAAATCTGTGTCTCTATTGTATTGTGTATCTTCTGTGTTTTGTTTCCGCATTTGTTTTATTTTATTTCTCCACGTTCCTGTTTTTCTAACAATAGCCCCTCTCATGCCCTTTCTTTTCATTTGGCCTCTTTACTCACATCCTTTGAGTATGTCTTTGTTGCACCCATAGGACCACCATCCATCTGTTCCATTGAACATTCCATTGATCTTATTCCTGAAGCCACTTTTCCCAATGCCCATTCTTATTGCTTGGCTTCTCATGAGGCTAAAGAAGTGGAATTCCAACTCTAGCAACATCTTAATGTTGGCCACATCCAACCAATTTATTCATCTTATGCCTCTCCTACCTTCATCATTCCCAAGGAGTATGAGGAATGGCGTCTAGTTATGGACTATCAGAATCTTAATAAGGTTACAATCAAGAATCATTACTCTCTACCATGCATTGATTATTTACTAGATCATTTGAATGGTGCTCACTTCTTTAACAAAATGGATCTTACAACAGGGTATCATCAGGTTCACATGAATGCAGTAGATACATGGAAGAAAACTTTCAAATTCGGTCTTTATGAATGGATGGTGATGCCATTTGGTATTACTAATGCTCCTACCACTTTCATGAGGCTAATCAAGTGTCTTTTTTACATAACTTTTTGCAACTAAATGAACTTTATACTTATCAAGTGTGCCATCTCATTTATACTTATTTTTATAAACTCATTTAGTTTCAATTACATATTTTCCTTTTGATAAAGTGACCAAGTGCCATCATTTTTCACCCAGGAATTAAACTTTGTTTCCATGGATTGATTTTTCGATGCTTGTACATAATTATATAGGTCATCCATCTTCATTTCTTTAGCCATAAGTGCAAAATTCAAAATGGAACTTTATGATCTAATAATTATTTTCTCAAAATTTGTGTCCATCATATCACTCTCAAAATATCATTTTCAAAATGACCTATTATTAACCACTTTAGCTTCTTCTTATCTTTGTTTGTCTTAGAACTAGATCCAATTCTCATAAATACTTCATCTTTACTTAATTCCATTTGTACATGTTATGATTGATCAATTCCCTACTCATAAAACAAAACATCTCTTCTTATTATAACCTTGTTTTCTTGAGGATCAAACAACTTGTAACTTTTTGTTTCAATACAATATCCAATAAAAATGCACTTCACACTTTTATTATTCAATTTTCTCTTATTTTCCTTAGAAACATATGCATATGGAGTGCAACCAAAAACCTTCATCTATGCAAAAATTGGTTTGTATCTTAACCATGCTTCTTCTAGAGTCAAATTCAATATTTCTCCTGTAAGACATCTGTTGAGAGTATAAAGTGTTGTGTGTACTCCTTGGCCCAAAATTCGTTTCCAAGAGACTTTGTTTTCAACATTCTCTGAGTCATTTCAATTATGATCATGTTTTTCCTTTTCGTAACTCCATTTTCTTGAGGAGAGTAGGAATTGGTAAATTCTCGTTTTATTCCATTCTTCCTGCAATAATTCAAAAGTTCATTCAACTTGTTCGTAGGGAGAGAAATTTAAAGGATTATGTATCCAACAAAAATCAATGCTAAAACAAGAACACACTTTCACAAGCTTGATAATGAAACATGGTGTTACATAGTTATTGAAACATCTTGACATAAAAAAAATTGTTATTTTTGTGGTACTAAGAAGATGGAGGATGAAAAACTCTCTTAGAATGTCTTATGTATGCTCATATTAAATTTTAATTTCAAAATTTTTGTTATACTATTGATCTTCTTAACCACTTAACTCATTAAAACTATGGGGATTTAATAAAACTTATCTTCAATACTTTTAAGCATATAAATAAAATGTTCAACAAACCTGCTTATTATTTTTGTGAATAGATAGTATCAATTATCATCATCATAGATTTGATCATCACTCATTTTTTGTTTGATAGAGTAAGAGATATGAAAATTTTACATTAAATTCAAAATAAGAATATAAAATACCAAAAACACAAAAACACTCTATTAATAATGTTGTTAAGAGAACTATTTCAATTAACAACAAAACAATGAGAACATTAAAATCACTATTTATTGACAATGTATGAAAACATCATTTAACATAAATGTGTGTCAAATGTTAATGGTATAACCATAGTTTTATAGAAACCACTCCAAGCATCTCTAAAAATTGTTCCCATCATTCCAACATTTTGGGGAAGGAACTTGTGAGTTTTTTTTAGAGTTTTAATGTCAAGGAAATGATAGCTTGGGAATGAGTTTCCACTATAGATAGCTTTAAATTAAAATTCTATTTTTTTTATAAATAAATACTATTTTTGATTACTATTAAATTAAAATACAAATATTTTTATTCAAATAATACAAACACTTAGTTATTTACAAATATTTTTATTATATTTATTTAAAATATCAATTAAATTACACTAAATCTTATTCCAAAAATTATTTAAATGAAAAAAAATTAATAATACTCATTTTATAGTTGTGGATATCAATAAGTTTTAATGCATGTATGTTTTCCTTCGACCATGGATTAAACATGAAAGTGAATAAATCATTGCCCTCCTCTAGAAGGTAAGTATTCACAGACTAAACATGGAAGTGAATAAATCAATATCCTCTCAAAGGTAAGCATTTGCTATTACTGACTGAAATCATAAGGCGTGCAAATCAGTGGGCTATTACTGACTGAAATCATAAGGCTGAGCTCAATCTAAGGAATGTCGAGATTTGTTACGGGAAAATTAACACTGAAAATGTTGTGAGAATACTTCCAGTGCAATGCTTTTAGTTATATGTTCTTGGAAACCTAAAGTGAATGAATAATTTTGCTTCATTATGTGGTTTTTAGCATTATTGATGCGTTTAGTTATGACTAATTTTGTTTCATTCTATTGTTCTTAATGTGAATGGCTTTTAAATCAAATTATCAGGTTTTATAATGTGAATGGCTTGTAAATTATATTATCAGGTTTATTTTCATTTTTCATAATTAATGAAAGAAAGAAAATGATTTTGATACCTTATTTAACTTTAAACCCTAATATGAAAGAAAGAAAATGATTTTGATACCTTATTTAACTTTAAACCCTAATCTGATGGCTATGCATTGAAGATACTGGTATATTCTTAGTCGTTCTCCAAAATCAATGGGTGCCGCCAAACGTTTCATATTACCACGGTTTCATATTACCACGGTTTCATATTACCATTTATGAATAACTCTCAATGTATTATAAATATGAGAACATTTTATTTATATTTATTTTTTTATTTATTATAAAATTTACTAAATTAGTGAATGTATTATAAATATGAGAGTTTTTTATTTATATTTATTTTTTGGTTTTATTATAAAATTTACTAAATTAGTGAATGGATAATTTTATTTTATTATATTGTTTTTAATATGAATGATTTCTAAATGAAATTATATAATTTATTTTGATTTTATGAGTTAACATATTATAAATATTACTGTATTTACTACTAAATTTTATAATAAAATTGATGAAATCAGTGATTGAACACTTTTATTTCATTATATTATTTTTAATATTAATGATTTATAAATAAAACTATAGAATTTATTTTTTTATTATTGATATCTAAATGTTTTATTTTGTATTTAACTTTTAATTTTATTATGAATTTTGATTTGTTGATATACTATTTTGATTATGTTTATTAAATAATTTCCTTTTCCATAAAATTATATATCAGTGAATATATTTACCCCAAGTTAAAATAGATTTTAATAGTTCACTGATAATTGTGTGATGTTATTTTTTTAACATTATAAAAAAGAAAATAATATATTTTTCACAATATATTTCTATATCTTATACTATTAAAATTTTATTATTATACTTATTAAGTAATGTATATTTTTTTTAATATTATATGTAAAAAATAATAAAATTTTGGTAATATATTTCTATTTTTATATTATTACAAAATAAAAATAAAAACAAATATGATTCATTTCCTACATCTTTTATAATTTAAAGTTTACAATTTTTATTTTATTTTAAGAACATTAACGAAATTTTATCCATATTTTGTTTTAAGTATGAGAAATTTCCATGTGATTTTATTAGTCAAATTAAGTATGATATCGAATGGTTCTGGCATAATTTGACTCTTTCCAATCCAATTCAGTAAGGTGGAATTGTTCCTTATCATTCTCTTCTTCAAATTAATTCCATTCCGATTTTTTTTAATGTGGTAAATGTGGGAGTTCTTTGTATGACCTACTTCTATGAAATACAGTTTTTCATTTTTTTTCAATTTTCTAGAGGAATATAATATCTATCAATCACAATCACTTTCAAGTTTTTTTTTTTAAATGCATATTTCATTTTGAAAGTTTTTATGAGTTTCTGTAAATTTTTTCAAATCGATTTTTAGTTTAATTGGAATTTCAATTTAATTTAACATTTTTAATTTATTTATAATTATATATGTTTAAAATAAAATAATAAAATAATTAATTACTATATTTTTGACATTTTAAATTTTAACTGAATACATATTTTATTACACACTATCATTTTAAATAATTTACAAATAATTATATATTTAGATTATTATTATAATTTGAATGAAATCCATTTATTTTATAGATTTTGTTTAAATAGATGACAAGTATAAAAACAAAGAACTGTTAATCTTTTAAACAAATTACATTCTTATTATTTCTATTTTTATTATAATTTGAATTAATTTATTTTATAGATTTTGTTTTTAAATAGATGATAAATATAGACTACACATACTATGTTTATAAACAAATCATATTTATTTTTTTAAATAAATAACAAATAAATATAGACATATTATGTTTATAATTAACAAAATTAAAAAAAAATTATTTTTTTCATATTATATATATATATTATTTTTATTATAATAATTATAAAATTAGAAGAATAACTTTTAATTTAACTATTTAAACCCCATTTGATCCTTGTCAGATAAATGAATCTAGATTGATTGTTATTTATTAATTTTTTTTTATGTTATATAAACATCATCTTCACTTCAAATATGAAGAAATCATTAAATGAATGTTATTAAAAACCACATTAAAAAGAGTAAATGTCAAACAACAATATTCATATATAATAAGTTATCAATGTAAATGCCTTAAAAGAAAATAGGAATATAATAATATAATAATATAAAACATAATTTGGTTATATTTTTATGTTTTCTACAATATACATTTTACATAATGAGTTTCATCCCCATAATTAGAAATGGAGTTAGGTCTTATGGTAAGTTGTAAAGGTCTGAATGATATTGAGAAGGAGTTTAAGGTCCTTAACATAGAAGGATTTGTCCTATGGTCGGATGGAACAAAAATCCATCATAGAGGGATAGGAGGCATAGCTAAGAAGTTGGATCCTAAGAAGTTTTGGGGCCAAATTCCTAAGAAGTTTTGGGGCCAAATTCTAAAACGCAATACTAAAGAAAATAATAGGAGTCCCTTAAGGGACTGGAATTATTACCTTACAAGTCTTTACGAGTTCCCTAATGCCATGGACACCATTCCTATTGTCACTACAAAGGAATAGTTGTTTTCTTTAGATGACATAGAGTTCGGGGTTAAGCGGCTTGCAAATGGGAAAGCTAAGGACATATAAGGCTACCAGATGAAATTTTTAAAATCGAAAGGCCAATCCTTATCCCTCACATACATAATCTCTTCAATTTAGCACTCAAGCAGGGCTTCCCTAGACTCTCGACGCAAAGACTCATTGTTCCTATTTTTAAAAATGGGGATAGAAACATTCCCTCTAATTGTAGGACCATTACGATTAGCCCAATTTTAGCCAAGCTTTATGGAATTATTTTGGAAAAGAAGATTAACCTTTGGCTAGAAAGTCACGGTAAAAGAGATAAAGGAGGCCAGGTTTAGGAGATATCATTCAACTATGGACCATTTTGTTACCTTTAGGATAATTGCAGAGGAGTTATGCAATACTAAAACCAATTTTTTTTTTTCAGAGTCAAACTAGGTTGTCCCTTGTCCCCTACCCTTTTTCACATATACATTGACATTGATATTCTTATTGAAATTATCTTGAAGCAATGCTTAAGCCCCATTTTAAATAACAATGTTAGAGCTACCCATCTACTTCTCCAATGATTTTAGTGGACCTAATGGTTAAGAACATGCATTTTCTCTTTGGAGATGACAGGTTCAAAACCAGGGGGGTAGAAGTTGTACATATTTTCTCGGGCCTCGACCTTTTCCCAGTCAACTCCTGCTAGTTTTGGCTATTCCTACTAATATTCCTACTAATACTGGCTTGACAAATTATTCATACTAGCTACACTTTTTTTTGTTGCAATAAACCCTTAAACTCGTGAAAAAGAATCACTAAAGTTGGGCCATAAATCTTGTGTACATATTCTAATAAAATAACATAATACTAAATTGGAAATATATTAATGTAAAAAACAATGTTTTACATGGAACTATATTGGAGAACATGTGAAAGAAATGTTTCACATTGTTAATATTGTGTCTATTTTTCAATATGCAATTATCTCTCTTTGTATTTTCTATTTATGAAAAAAAAAAGTTATTATTTTGATCTTCTAAAATATTTATTACTGCAATGTTATAATGTATATGTTGCTAGTGTAACATAACTAATTTTCAACATTTTCTAAGATGTTCATATGAAACAATATGAATTCCATGCATAGTGGTATTTGCATGAAATTATTTTGCACCATAATGCTCACATGATATCCTATACAATATATTGAACAATATTCTCTTTTATTTTATACAATATATAGAATAATACTCCTAGGTAGTCAGAAGCTACAACACTAGCCTAAAGGTGTATGGTTCATTTTTCATTTTTGAAGGCACTCTTTTTAGTAGCACAACACCATGACATGTGAACTATGTGAGTTTGGTACAAGTCGTGAGCATTGTTTTCAAACATCATCTTGCTTTATCATGCATATGAAAGATAGTAGTGAAGATCCATGTGATATATTTCTTTCATATGTTGGAGGATGTTTATATGTTTAGAGGTGCTTTTTGTTGTTATTGAGTTCATGTATTTGGAGGCACTATTGCACATGTGGTAGCATTTCATTTTTGGGATATTTTTCTACATTCTTTATGTATATTTTTCTATGAAAGGTACTTTTCACTTCTCCAAAGAATATTTACGCATTTGGAGGCATTCCTCACCTTTGGGTGTTATTTCACATTGGCCCATGCATTTTTTCATCTTTGGAGGCATGTTGAACACCATTAGGAAGGTAATGTGGTACATTTGGCACACTTCAAAAGAATGATTGGACTTATTTAGAAGAACACCATCCAAGATAATATGACATGTGGTCTCATGACCTTGTCACACACCTTGAAACAAGGGAAATCAACTTTTCTTAAGGAGTGCTCCACAGTCAAGGAATTTGGTGGCAGATATAAAGAGGAACACTAACTTTATAAGGAGGTATTGGAGATTGTACAAAATATTTTATGGTCAAAGCATATATGAGGAGTACCCTGCTATAGGATGTGACACATTGAATCTAATCACCTCCCAAGGTCAAATGCATATTTTTAGAGGAGAATTCTTCATTAGATACTACAAGGAAAACACTACTATTGAAGGCTTTAGCAGGGGTTTTTAGTGTTACAAAATTGAGAAAATTTATAAAAATAAATCCACGAAAGCATCCACTATGGTGGACATTTTAGCGAATGTTCACTGTACCTAAAAATTTTGGGTGGTTGGAGATCGTAATAGAGGTTTTTTTTTTTCATTTAAAAAAGAATGGTGCAAATATTTAATATGAATTGGTGTGTATAGTATATATTGAAATCACTGGAGGACATTATATAATTTTGAAGCACCAATGTGTACTATATATTTTTAAAGATTCAATGTATATTATATGATTGAGAACTAGTGTGTATTATACATGATATCACATGATTCATATAGTATAATAGATGGGAATAATGTTGTGATAAGCACTAGTGTATAACAATCATTTAAAAGAATTGACCCATAAATAGGTATGAAAACGCCATTGAGTTCAAATGAATACAATGCACTAATATATTTGGGTACTATTTTTTTTTGAAATGTGGGTATGAAAATGCAACTTAAAAAAAAATCAAATCATCATTATAAAATCAAACCTTTTTATAATAGTATAGAATTTTACATTTTAATTAATGAGTTGGATATAATCATTGCATTACTGTATTGTATTGTTTAAACAAATAAAATTGTTGATTACACATATGTTCATTGTAGAAATGTAAAACATACATATATGTAATTGACAACATAAATGGGAAAACCAACAGTGAATCCCAAGGAAGGGCACTCCCTCAGCCAGTTGGATTCTTGGAAGGCACACTCTCTTAGATTATTGGAGGAGAAGAACAATTGGGAACAAGTCCCAAGGAAGTACTAGATCATATGTAGATAAATAATTGTTAGAATCTAGTTATAGGTGGACCTATTCAAACTATCATGTAATAATAGGCATATATATAAGACTTCCTCCTATTCTAAATAAAGTGATGGTCATTTTTCTCTCAGTTTTGGTGATAGTATTCATGTTTTCCTATTCTAGTTAATTTCCCGAGTATTGCTATTGCAAATCAAATGGTATCAGAGCATTGATCTAAGATGATTATTATCTAGTGAGTTTCAAATAGAGAATTTGTTTTTATAGGTTTTTAGTGTTTGCACTCACCTAGTAATCATATCTAGAGGTGTGCTAGGGGTGGCTCCACCATCCATCTCTCAAGAAATGTGCTAGGTTTTGCTCCAAAACTCCACTGCAAAATCCTTTGTGGTGATTTCCAGCTTCAAAGGTGCATTCGGGGCTCATGTTTCCCTTCATATCTTCCAACACAACCTGCTAGGGTTTCTCTTTCCCTCCACTGCTCATTTCTTTGGTTGTGGGAATATTCCACTCCCCCCCCCTCTTCTCTAGTTAATGCCAAGGTGCACTATGGTTTTCCATGCCTCCTCCTCTCTTCCAACATGCATTCTCAGTGTGCACTTGGCTAGGGTTTTTTAGTGCACCCTCCCTTTTGGGCTCTAGATGATGTTCTTCAAGGTTGGATCTATATCCATAGTTTTGGATCTAGGGTTTTCCCATCTAGATCTATCTCTCGATCTAGATCCAGATCCAGATCCATAGGATAGTGTTCTAGGTTTTTCTATAGATGACGTGCTTCAAGGTTTTCCCTCCATCTTAGTCTCAAACACCCTTTCCTTCCATTTTCAGTGCACTCTCCATTCCCAGTTCTTATTTTATTCAGTATATGAAGATAATGCCTTCTCGTAGAGACCCCTCCCCCAAGGATTATACATCTAGGAAATATTCTCCCATTCAAGACCTAGCTCTTTATTTTAATGAACTCATGCATCTCCAGTAGAGATCCCTAATTCCTATGAAATTGGATACTCATTTCTAGCTTCCTAAGTTTTAAGGGAATATGAATGGTGAGGTCATAATTCATTCCTAGGTACATATTCTATCAACTTATTTCAATACCTTCCTAGGAACGACATAAGATGAAAAGATATAGATTTCTAGTTTTCAATTGGAATGGGTTTCTAAAGCTTGGTGAGACACCCAAATGGATACCTCCTCTCTTTTGGTGGACTTGGGATATTATCCTATGACCACCCCTCCACCTATTGGTTCTTATGATTCCTTTTTCAAGAATTGTGAAATCACTTCTATCCCCTAGGGTATTGTCAGACTCTCCTATATCATTGGTTGCAACTCAGCTAGATCTCGGGCTAGTCAGTCTAAGTATACATTGAGGTGTTTACTAAGATTTGTATTCAGGTGTATATTCGAGATCCAGAAGAGGTACTCATTATTAAATTTAATTTCGACATTTTATTATTGTTACACAGATAGGTTGATTTATTTGAAAGCTCTTCCTTAGATAAGTCCTTTCTTCGGGCCTTGGATGTGGAATGTAATATCACTCCTCACCTTTAATCTCCTTTATCCAAATTTTTCCCTACTTCATATCCTTCTTCTCCTACCTCTCATACCTCACCCTTGAGCCTAGTAAATGGTCTTCTTATCACAAATATCAGTTTCACTCCTCATTTGAATGTCATGTTCTTTGTAATAAGAATCCTCCCAAGACTATATTTGTTGATGCTCTTGAGTCCTCCTCAAGCATAGTTCCCCCCCTGAGATAATCATCTTGGAGAATCCTATGGAACTATACCACTCTCTCCTACTCATGGCAATTGATCCCTAGACTTATTCACCATCGCCTTTGTTTACTCACAATTGCTAGATCAAGAAATCCCTAGCCATGCTCATCCTCAACAATGGTAGCCAAAATAATTTGGTTGCTCAGGATTTTGTGCAGTAGTTGGCACTCCATACTAACCCTCATCCAACACCTTACCAATTGGGTTGGGTTTAGAAGGATGGTCCCCATGTGATGGTGACCCAATGTTGTTCCCTTACTTTTTCCATTGACCCTTTTCAAAATATTGTTCTTTCTGATGTGTCTCCTTTGGATTACACATATGTGATTTTGGGTATTCACTATTAGGAAATCTATCACGCAATATACCATTATTGCAATCATCAATATCATCTTTAGAAATATAGATGTTCCTATGTCCTCACCTCATCCTCTTTGAAATCCCTTACCTTACTTTCCATCCACCCCATTTTCCGTCAAATCAATCTCAACAAATCCATTTCCCTCTATATGTTGTGCCCTATTAAACCAGATAGCCCCTCTCACACCCTTTCTTTGCATTTGGCCTCTTTACTCACATCCTTTGAGTATGTCTTTGTTGCACCCATAGGACCACCCTCCATCCATTCCATTGAACATTCCATTGATCTTATTCCTGAAGACACTTTTTCCAATGCCCATTCTTACCGCTTGGCTTCTCATGAGGCTGAGGAAGTGGAATTCCAACTCTAGCAACATCTTAATGTTGGCCACATCCAACCAATTTATTCACCTTATTCCTCTCCTACCTTCATCATTCCCAAGGAGTATGAGGAATGGCATCTAGTTATGGACTATTAGGATCTTAATAAGGTTACAATAAAGAATCATTACTCTCTACCATGCATTGATTATTTACTAGATCATTTGAATGGTGCTCACTTCTTTAAAAAAATTGATCTTACAACAGGGTATCATCAAGTTCACATGAATTCAGTAGATACATGGAAGAAAAATTTCAAATTCAGTCTTTATGAATGGATGGTGATTCCATTTGGTATTACTAATTCCCCTACCACTTTCATGAGGCTAATCAATGACATTTTCATTGCACACTTGGGAAATATTGTGATGATCTATTTGGAGGAAATATCGATTGTCAACAAGACTTGGGAGGATCATTTTCTCCATGTGTGCATTGTTCTATACTTACTTCGCACTCATAAAATATAGGTCAAACATCACAAATATTCTTTTTGGAAATATTTAGTTCAATATTTGGGTTTTGTTGTCTTTGCTGAGGGTGTTAGCCTAGATCCCACTAAATTCCAAGCTCTTACATAGTGGTTAGAACCTCACTTAGCTCTAGAACTCAACAGATTTATGGGTGGCATTAATTTTTATCGTTGGTTCATTGCTCACTTCTATCAATTAGCACACCCTCTTCATCATCTATCCAACCAAAATTAGTGTGTGTGGTCTCCCTTGGTACAACAAAAATTTCAAGATCTCAACACTTCCCTTTTTTATACTCCTATACTTCATTTAACTGGTCTTCAGTCTCCCTTTGAGATTGATATGGATGACTCTCAGTATGTTTTTGGATCAGTTCCTAAAATGGAAAGACACCCTATTGCATACCATTCAAATACATTCTCTGATGCTAAATGAAATTATAGAGATTATGAAAAAGAGTTCTAAAGTATGGTCCAAGCATTGAAACAATGGCACCATTACATCCTAGGGAAAGAAACAATCCTTCACGCATATCATCATTAGTTGATTTTCATCAATTCTCGTAATAATATGTAGGACAAACATCATTTAAAGTGGGGTTCTTACATTCAATAGTTTCATTTGGTGATTAAATAAAAGAAGGGCATGTCCAATCAGATGGATGATCTCCTGAGTTTCCCCCCTACGTAGCTAATTCAATTCCTAGTTGTACGTTGTGCTACCTATGAGGATTGAAATCCTCTCTATGTTTTTAATACTTTCTTTGTATAGATATAGGTTGTTTTGCAACATCCCACTGAGTTCAATCAAATGTGATGTATGGATTACACAATCAAAAATGGATGTCTATATAAACTCAATTAGTTATTTGTCCTAGATTCTGAAGATCATGTTACATTGATCAAGGAGGCTCATGCTTCCTCCTATGGTGGCCATTTTGGGTCTCTGAAAATAGTTCAACACTTGCAATGACATTTCTTTTGGCCTTCTATGACACATCAAGTGGAGAATTTCATTTTTTCTTATGCATTGTGTAGTTAGCATAAACCTTCCAATCATAAATTTGGTATGTATCAACCCCTTCCTCTACCTTCCCACTCTTGCTACTATATTCCATGGATTTCCTTAGTTCTTTAACTATGAACTTATGCAAACATGATGTTATCTAGTTTATTGTTTATCGTTTCTCTAATATGGATCTTTTTATCCCTTGCACTAAGACCACTACTACTGGCCAAACCACTTCCTTGTTCATTCACCATGCACACTTTGGCCTTCTTAATAACATCATCCCTAATTGTGACACTCGCTTTTTTATCATATTCTGGAAAGAATTGTGGGATTTACTGGGTTTTCAACTCAAATATTCTACTTCCTTCCATCGTCAAACTGATAGCCAAACCAAGGTAGTTAACCACATCCTTGTCCATGCTCTTCTCATTTAATTTTACAAAACCAAATACTGGGCTACAACCCTCTGTGTCATTCAACATAGTTATAATCATGTTGTACATATTTGTACTAGGATGTCTCCTTTTGAGGCCTACTTTGGATATCAACCTTTATCCCCCTATGGAATACCTCTCACCTTGCAGCCTTCTGGCACTCCAAACCAAAAAACGAGAACAACCATTAACCATTTGATTTTTTTAGACTCTAGCACACAAACATGTCGAATTTTTTGAAGCACTAAAGGTATCCCAACAAAAACACAAATCCCACCATCCCACCATGATGCTCACCATTCCCCTACAATTTTTACTCTTAGTGATAAAGTATTGTTTTACATGGAAAGCCAACATTTTAAATCCCAATTTCATCACAAACTGAAGCCTCTCTAATATATCCCTTATATTGTTCTCCAATATATTGGGGACAATGCTTATCTCCTTGACTTTCCACCCCAACTAGGCATTCATGATGTGGTGAATGTGAACAATCTGAAACACTATGAACCCCCATTGTTGGAATACAATGTCATTGACTCTCTTCCTATCAAGTTAATCCATGATTTATAGCCTCCCTTGCTCCAATAAACCTTAATTGACACTCACCATACTACCACCCATCATTATAATAATACCTCTTGCCTTGTTGGGAACACAAGCCAAATTTTTGCTCATGCTAAATCATTTTTGAAAGCTGTCATGCAAAAGCATATTCCTCAATTGATAATAGAAGTCGAGACACTTTTGCACTTAAAATAGGGAGGAAATGGGAAAACCAATACACATCCACATGAATCCCAAGGAAGGAACACTCTCTCAACCAACTGCATTTTTGGAAGGCACACTCTCTCAACTTATTGGAGGAGAAGAATAGTTGGGCACATGTCCCAAGGAAGTAACTGATTAGATCTAGATAACTAGCTATTAGAAGCTAGTTGTGGCTTGACCTATTTAAGCCGTCATGTAATAACATGAATCTATGTAAGACTACCTCCTATTCTAAATAAAGTGATGGTCATTTTTCTCTTGATTTTGGTGATAATATTCATGTTTTCCTATTCTAGTTAATTTCTTGAGTATTGCTATTGTATATCAATAACATTTTACAACATTGGAGATTTAAATAGAATAAGAAACTCATTTTATTATATACGAATAAGAGACCCTTTGTTATACAAAATAAAACAACATAAAGGTCCACGATAATCAAAATGTCAATAAATAATTGTTAAAATTATTGGTAACTTATCTATTGATAAACATGAATGTCTCTATGCAATCAATAGGGATTCTTCCCAATGAAAAGTTAAATTATACCAGACATCATTTGGGTTAGCAAATCCATCTGGTTTATGACCCAATAACCTTGAAATGCTTTTGATTTATTTTACTATTGTGGCTTGGTCTACCATTTAGGTATTTTGAGGAAGCGATAAATGAGATGTAGTTCATCTAATATGCAAAGTGCAGAATGATTCCCAGGATAAACTAGAAAAACCAATAAAGTAAACTTAGCACCAAATTTATTACTACTAACTTAGAACCAAATATATTCCTACTTTATTCCATTAAAAAAAAGTTACTAAGCAAATAAAACCATAAATTTAATAACTAGTTGAATTATAGACAAGTTGGAAAATGAACAAATGAAAAAAATATTATGCTTATGGCTATACGAAAATAATTTGTGTTAAACAAAATAAAACATTATCATACATGAGAAAAGTCTACAGTGTAAAATAAAATTCTTACACCATTCCAAAACTTAGTAAATTAGTAGAAATATTTTTACAAATCACAAATTTCAAAATTGAAGTCTCTCTCTATGCACAATTTTGAATCATTAAAATCCCATAGAAAAGTATACAAATATGCACAAGAAACAACCCCCTTCTCTATTAGGGAGCTTAATTGTTTTGATTTCTCCACTTAGCTATCTGATTCCTTTCTTAACGGTTAGGTTTCTTTAGTCAATTGAATTTTCCTCCACCTATGAGTTTATCTAATTTATGGATCATTTAAAGGTCTTGTACCCCTTTTCCACCTAGAAGTTTCAATTTCTTTTGTTAGTTCAAACTTATTTTTCTCTAACTATTCAAGTGTATTTCTTGGTCATTCAATCTCCTTTGTATTCATTTTATGTTTCCTACATTGACCACATGTGTTAATAATTAAATAAATGATCCCATCGAACTAATCCCCTTTTGGTATTTCAAATTAAACTAGGATAAATAAATAAAATCTCATTTTTCTACATTTGAGGAAAGGCTTAAAAGTTTGCATTAGTTGTGTCAGGAGTCTTGATTTTAAGATTAGGATCAATCTCAAAATTGGGAACTAATCCCCTTTTGGTATTTCAAATTAAACTAGGATAAATAAATAAAATCGCATTTTGCTACATTTGAGGGAAGGCTTAAAAGTTTGCATTAGCTATGTGTCAGGAGTCCTGATTTTAAGATTAGGATTAATCTCAAAATTGGGACTCGATCATGCATAAGTTCAAAGAGGAAGGCCTTAATTTGGGTAATCAATATCGATTACAAATGTTGGGGAAAGGTTGTAACAAGATTCAAGGGAGAGGTCTTTATTTATCAATTGGGGTTAATCACCAAATTTGGACTCCTTATCATTACCTTTTGATGAGGGCAGGCCCAATTTTGGAGATCAAGCCCAATCATATAATTGGGAGAAAGGTTCATGAGGATAAGACTTAGTTTTTAAAATATATCCAATCAATATCGAACTTCAAAATATTTTGTACGAAGTAAGGATTTATGATCAAAAGAAAAAGTTTAAAGTTTAAGAGGATGATTTGAGGAAAAAACAAGAATTGGATAAAGACATAGTGGGAAAGGATGTCAACATTGAAATTGAGACTAATTGGAAATTGGTACCTCAAATCACTATCATTTGGTGAGAGAAATGCTTGATTTATCATTTTAATCCCAAATTTATCATTACCTATGACCAAGACTTCATCCTAGATCATTGATTCATGCTCTATGGAAATAACTATCAATATACTTGTATCCTTTAGTACAACAAAAAAAAGTCTAAACTAGGTGTCATTAGTTTATCCCTCATGTGTTTCTTGACTATGCACCAGTGTCCATAACCCCGATGGAGTCAACATGGAATCATAGATATTGACTATTTCCAATAAACATCCATAACTCTAATAGAGTTATCTACATGTCCTCTTTATAAAATGAAATTTGTTTCCCAATCCTTTTTTTTTATATTCTTTAGTAAAAAATAGTTGTAGGGAGAAGTGGTATTTAGACACTTATTGGGGATGACTTCCATGATCTTGGGATTTTCATAAATTATTTGTTGTGCCTTGATATTAAGGTAACTCCCTTTTGATTTTCCATCACATAGACTTTTGACTTTTCATATTTCTATTATATATTTTAATATGTTTTAGTTGATGGTAAAACACATTGAATTCATTCACCAAAGTAGGGCACAACGACGATCATGACCTATCATTACGAAATCTCGTGTTTTGACCACTTACACTACTTCTTGTTGTACCCTTGATATTTAATTTGACGCTCTCTTCTCTAGGCTCATAATCAAAAATTATCACACATTATACATTTTGTATATTGTTAATCTTGTAAGATAAAAGGTTGGAGTACAGAACCATTAAGTATAATTAGGAAATAAATCAATCAATAAAACAAACTTGTTCTTAGACGAAGAATCAATGTGTTGAAATTCCCAACCAAACAACCCTTATATAAGTATTTTAGGAACAAATGAAATTATAAGTTTAAAAATCTTTAAGAATCTTAAAAATTAACATCTAATCTAGATAAATGCCAAATGTATAAGAAAATACTTTTCTTCTTCAACCTTATTGATATATTGAATTTATATATTCTTAAATTGAAATATACATTTTATATAATAACTTTTTTTTCAATTTTGTTTAGATTAAACCTAATAATAATAATAATTCATTTTGAAAAAATACATAAGTAGTTTTTTCTATAATTTTAAAAATAAATTAAACATAAATAATAATAATAAACATGACATGGATGTTACTTTTACATTCATTTTAATTTGGTATTTAATTCATAATTAAAAAATTTAAACCTTTCATTTAATTTTTAATTATATAAAATATATAATTCAAAATTTAATATTATTTTAACTTTTATCAATTAAAATTTTTAAAAATTAAATTATTATATAATAAAAAAATTAAAATATCGATATTGTGAATTTTAAAAAATTAAATTATTATATTAAAATGTTGGATATTGTTTAGCTATTTCATAAATATTTATATGGTTAATTTAAATTTATTATTATTTAAAAACTAACTTTATTTTACAATGTGGCTTACTTTCTGTTATATGATGATGATGATGATTAATGTCCACTAAGACCTAATTGGTCTATCAAACCTTAAGAGGGTAAGTGATTACTTGTGATTCTTTAGAATTTTGTTTATGTGCTCAAAAAACATTAAGAGAAGCTTTCCAAGATCACCATACTTTTGTTGAGTTAAGAGGTTA
>JZKD02S2229654.1:62667-104492 GCA_000966675.3 Picea glauca
TTTTTATTAATCATTCCTCCATATTCTAGTGTTTTGAACAAAAAGTATAATAGCATTTTCATAAGAACATATCTATGTCAACAAGAATAAAAAAATACAATCTCATGGTAATCATCATATTATTACCAAGGTGACCTACTTGGAAGAAAAAAAAGAAGTATCTCTTAGAGGAGATGTTAGTTCATATTGGAAGTATTTATATCAACAACACTCACATGTTGCCAAGTATTCATTGTATTTAGAAGTAATAGAACTTTTCAAGGATTGTTTTCACAACTAGTAATGTAGCAATCATCAAACTTGATATGTGCAAATTGGAAACTTATTAATTTAATCAAATCTGGAACCTGGAGTCTTATCTTTAAGAATGAGTGTTGTTGATTTTCTTCTGAGTCTCCTTCACTCAATATGACAAGTATTATTTTCAATATGTTCCTTGTACTTAAGACAATAGGCTTTCTAGACATAAATACGAGTTAGAGAATATAGTGCAAATAAAATCTAAAGTCTCAACCTTAATCATTCTAATACTTTGACTAAAGTTAGTTTATAACTTTAACTTTGAACAGAGCTTAGTATGATAATCATAAATTCAATAGATCAAAATACAACTAGATGTTCATAAGGTCACAATAATTCCATATCAGCTAGAGGCATATGAAAACAATCAAACCTGGAGTGCAATGTTCCTCTGAATGTGTTGGATTTGAGATCCCTCTAGATATACGATTGTTTCTTGTGTTGGTTGTGGAGCTTGATTATATTCATGATTCAGAGGTATTTTTTTTCAACCGTGTTTATACCCCATGAAAACTGTACACCCCTCCATGTGGGGGGTTGTAGGGGGGACTTTCCCCCACTGCGAGATCCGGGGGGATCATCCCCCTGCCTAGGGGGTTCAGGGACCAGTGGAGGTTCGAGGGAGACTCCCCCAAAGGAAAAGTTTCCTCGTAAATGTATATTATAATTTCATAGCAAATATGGACAATTCATTATGAGGTTGCATATCTGTCAATAGAAGTTATGTTAGGATTTTTTTCCCTACTTTATGAGGGAAATGTATTGCAGCTGTGTATTATTGTGAATATTGTATTCTGAGAGAGGATACTATGAGAAAAAGAATATGAAGTTACAACGAGTGTTTTGTAGGTTGTATCCCTTCATTCTGTTGATAATAAAAAGGAAGGACCTGAAAATTTCTCTGGTGGACGTAGCCCACACTGGTTGAACCACATATATCTGTGTCTCTATTATATTGTGTATCTTTTGTGTTTTATTTATGCATTTATTTTATTTATTGCTTCGTGATCCTATTTTTCTAACAACTAGTATTAGAGAGAAAGGTAACTCACAGGAAAAGAGGATTCTTGTTTTGAGTGGGAGAAATGGTGGAAGATGTAAAGTTTAGGGTCAATAAATTTAACGACCAAAACTACTAGTTATGGAAGATGGAGATGTAATATTATTTATATTAGAAGGATCTATTACTACCATTGGGAGGAATATCAAAGAATTTAACGGCCATGAAGGATGAAGAATGGGAGGTCCTTGACAGAAAGGAACTAGGAACAATACGAATGAGCCTAGCAACATCAATGGATTTCAATATTTCAAAAGAAAATACAATGAAGGAGATGATGGTTGCATTGGCTAAACTATATGAAAAACCCTCGGCGTCCAATAAGGTATTTCTAACGAAGCAATTATTTATTATGAATATGTCAGAAGGTGGGTCTGTTGCAGATCATTTAAATGAATTTAATATGGTTACTAATCATATAAGTTCTATAAAAGTGGACTTTGATGATGAGGTCAAGGCTCTTCTAATCCTGTGCTCATTACCAGAAATTTAGAATGGCTTGGTCATGGTTGTAAGTAACTTTGTCTTTGGTTCAAACACTCTAAAATTTGATGATCTTGTTGGTGTTATCATTAGCGAGGAAATGTGATGGAAAAAAACAGGTGAGACATCAGGAAATGCGTTAAACATGGAGAACAGGGGAAGACAAAAGGATAGAGGAAAGGGCTCAAGGAACCATGGGAATTCTAGGAAGGGAATATCTAAATCCAAACTGGGAAAGATAGAGTGTTGGAATTGTGGGAAGAAAAGACATGTGAAGAAATACTGGAGAGCTCCAAAGAAACAAAGAGATGGAAAGCATGAGAAAAACTAGGAAGAAAATGTAACAGGTTATGTGTTACAATATGCTTTGATTCTTTTTGTAGATAATATTTATGAGTCTTGGTTAGTAGATTCGGGGGCTTCATTTCATGGCACAACCCATAGGGAAAAAAAATAGATTATGTTCAAGGTGATTTCAGACAGGTTCATTTGGGTGATGATGCACCATGCAAAATTGTTGTAATGGGTAAGGTACAAATAAAACAAAAGAATGGAAACCAATGGTTGTTGAAAGAGGTAAGACATGTTCAAAATCTAAGAAAAAATATAATTTCTATAGGGAAGTTGGCAAGTGAAGGTTGTATATCCATATTTATAGATAAGGCATGGAAGGTCACTATATGATCACTGGTGATAGAAAAAGGAGAGAAGTAGGTACATTGTATTTATGTACTGGTAATATTGACTCTTCTATCTTCTTAGATTCTACAGGAGTGGATACAACACTATGGAATCATAGTCTTGGACACATGAGTGATAAGGGGATGTAGATACTTCACAAAAGAAATTTGTTGTCAGATCTTAAACAAATATATTTGGATTTCTATGATAATTATGTTTATGGAGAACATAAGAGAGTCAAATTTCTCAAAGTTGGAAAAGAAAACAAGAGTGAAAGGTTAGAGCTCGTGCATACATATGTATGGGTACCAGATCGTGTATCATCTCTTGGTGGATCTCGTTATTATGTTACTTTTATTGATGATGCAACTAGAAAATCTTGGGTTTATTGCATTCGACAAAAATCTGGTGTTTTTTATACTTTTAAGAAATGGAAATATTTGGTTGAGAATGAGATAGGAAAAAGGTTGAAGTGCTCAGATCAGACAATGGAGGTGAATATTGCAACAAGGATTTTGATTATTATTTTTCATACCATGGTATTCGTAGAGATAAAACAATTCCAAGAACACCATAAGAAAATGGTGTGTCAGAAAGGATAAACAAGACAATCATGGAGCATGCAAGGAGTATGAGATTGTATTCTGGGTTGCCCTTACAGTTTTGGGAAGATGTTATAAATACTATTTTTTACTTAATAAACAGAGGACCTTCAAGCTCTTTGGATGGTGGAATTCCAGAGGAGGCATGGACAGGTAAAAACGTAAACTATTACTTTTTTAATAATTTTGGTTGTGAAGCGTTTGTCCATATTGATAAAGAAAATAGAACAAAGCTTGAGGCAAAATAAAACAAGTGTACATTTATTGGATACTGTGTTAATGATTTTGGTGATCGCTTATGGGATTATGAAAATCACAAAATCATTAGAATTAGAGATGTCATATTCCATTATAAGGTCATGTACAAAGATTAGTTGCAGGGAAAGAAACGGGAAAAAGAAAAACCAAAATACACCGTGCTTGATGAGATCACTGAAAACGAAATTCCAAAGGTACCAGAAAATCAAAATGTACAACAATAGGAGAAAAAGGTACCTCAAACTCTTGCAAGTGTTGTCATAAGATTTACCAGGTTAAGTATACCCCCTAAACGATACTCTCCTTCATTGTATTATTTATTGTTTACTGATTCTGGTGAACCAGAAAGTTATGAAGAGGAAATGCAGGTAGAAACTAAATATAAGTGGGAGAAAGACATGAAAGAGGAAATGGAATCCTTAGTAAACAAACGGACTTGGGACTTGGTTCAGTTTCCTGCAAGAAAAAGAGCATTGCAAAATAAATGGGTTTACAAGTTGAAGGAAGAAGATGGAGGAAAGAAATGGTACAAGGATAGATTTGTTGTAAAGAGGTTTTCACAAAAGAAAGGTATAGATTTTGATGAAATATTTTCTCCTCTTGTTAATATGACTTCAATTAGGACTATTTTAAGTCTTGTGGCAGTAGAATATTTGCATCTTGAATAGTTAGATGTAAAATCAACTTTTCTCCATGTGGATTTGGAGGAAGAGATTTATATGCAGCAACCATAAGGGTATGAGGTCAAAGGAAAGGAAAGTTTGGTATGTAGGTTGAAGAAGAGATTGTATGGCCTAAATAAAGCTCCAAGGTAGTGGTATTTGAAGTTTGACAAGTTTATGATAGAACAAGGTTATAGTAGATGTCATTTTGATCATTGTGTTTAGTTTAAAAGGCTAGAAAATGGAAGCTATATTATCTTGATATTGTATGTAGATGACATGCTTGTTGTATGGTCTAATATGGAGGATATAGATGTGCTCAAGAATAAATTAGCTAATTCATTTGCGATGAAGCATTTGGGTGATGAAAATAAAATCCTTGGTATGAGAATAACAAGAGACAGGAAAAATCGTAAATTGACATTGTCTCAGGGTGAGTACATAGAGAAGGTGTTGGAGAGGTTTAGAATGCAGAATGAAAAACTAATTAGTACACCATTGTCCAACCATTTAAAATTAACTAAAGAAATGTGTCCCAGGACACGGGAGGAGATAGAATACATGTCCAGGGTCCCTTATTAATCAACAATTGGAATCCTGATGTATGCGATGGTTTGCACAAGAACAAATATTGCACATGCAGTGGGAGTTGTGAGTAGTAATATGAACAATCTAGGTAAAGAACATTGGGAGGTAGTAAAGTGGGTTCTCAGGTATTTTAGAGGTACTGCTACTCATGCATTATGTTTTGTATGTTCAAACAATGTTCTACAATGATATGTTGATTCAAATATGGCAGGTGATAAAGATAGCAAGAGGAGCACCACATGGTATGTTTTTACTATAGGTGGAATAACAGTAAGTTGTATTTCGAAACTAAAAACGTTTGTTTCACTTTCAAAAATAGAGGAAGAGTATGTTGTTGCTACAAAGGCTAGTAAAGAGATGATTTGGTTACAGAGGTTTATGGAGGAATTGGGAAAGAAGCAGGAGAATAAAAGTTTGTATTGTGACAACGAGAGTTCCATTCATATTGCAAATAACTCAGCCTTCCATTTGAAGAGTAAGCATACACATATCAGGTACCATTTCATACGATCTGTCTTGGAATATGGATATTTGAAGTTGGAAAATATACATACTAGCCAGAATATTGTAGACATGTTAACAAAGGGAGAAACCAAGGAGAAACTGAGTTCCTGCTCAATTTTAGTTGGTCTTCAAGCATGAAGGTGAAGATGAGAAATTTTCCAGTTCCAAGGTGGATCATAGTCCAGCAAGTACAACAATGACAGAGTTGTTGTGATCAGTCTCCAAGTGGGAAATTGTTGGTTGTGGAGCCTGATTATCTTCCTGATTCAGAGGAATTTGTTTTTTAGATGTTTCTATACCCCATGAATACTGTACACCCCAAAATAATGTACACCCCTCCATGTGGGGAGGTTGTAGGGGGGGATTCCTCCTCCTGCGGGGTTCAGCGGGTGCATCCCCCCGATTGGGGGGTTCGGGGTCGAAGCCCCTGAGGAAAAATTTCCTTGTAAATGTATATTGTAATTTCATAGTAAATCTGGACCATTCATTATAAGTTTGCAAATATTTCAGTAGAAGTTATGTTATGGTTTTTTTCCCTAGAAGGAAACCTTCTTTTATGAGGGAATTTTATTGCGGCTATGTATTATTACGAATATTGTGTTATGAGAAAGGATATTTTGAGAGAAAGAAATGGAAGTTACAACATGTTTTCTTTAGGTTGTATCCCTTCATTGTTGGATAATAAAAAGGAAGGACCTCGCAATTTCTCTAGTCTATGTAGACCACACTAGGTGAACCACGTATATCTATGTCTCTATTGTATTGTGTTTCTTCTGTGTTTTATTTCCGTATTTATTTTATTTTATTGCTCCATGATCTTATTTTTATAACAACGAAATGGACTAGATATCCCTTCTCCTACAATCACACTCAAAATAGTGATACATTTTAAAAATATATAAGTACATACCTCCAACGGTGATAGGAAATGGAAGACAGTGGCACCATCTGGCAGTAGTGGAAAGTAATGATGAAACCTAAAACTTCAAAGTGATCCAACATACAATCTAAAGGTAAATGGAGATGCGCTAGGGAAGGCGTACTAGAAAAACAAAATATTAGGCTCAATGTTTCACAGAAACTTTACTGCAACTGGTGTTGCAACTAGTACTGCAACTGGTGCTTCAACTGGCACTGCAAATGGTGTTGCAACTAGCACTGCAACTAGTGATACAATTGGAACTACAACTGGTGTTGCAACTGGCACGAAGGAACTAGCATGAAGGAACTGGCACTACAAACCCATGGCTTTTATGAAAAAACCATAATATCTCAACTTCATCAATTTGTAGATTTGATGTGAGGAAGAGATGCACCCTACTTAGGCAACCTTCTTAGTGACTTTAGTAAGTGCTCAACGATCTTGGAAATGGGGAAAACTAAGGATCTTCCTTCCATCGGTTATACTGTTATGAAGGAAACCAACTTTGATACCATGTTGAAATTTTGGTATGCTCATTTAACCATAGAGAATGTCACATCATTGTCACCCAACCATAGGAATTCATATATGCCACCCCCGAACACACTAACCTTTACTTAGAATAATTTTGGTAAGCCTACTCCAAAACTAACAGATAAACCCTAGTTTCTAACAGCAGCAACAACTCAAGACAAGTAGAGCACTCCTTCTCCAAGGGTAGTGCACAAGAGAGAGAGAGAGTCTCCATATCCACAAAACAAGTACAATACACAACTGTAGTAGCCGCATCTGCACTACTCTCTCTCTCTCAAACTTGCGACATACTTAGCAAGAATACCACGAAGAATATCACGAAGAAAATCACCAAGAGAGAGACCAATACCAATAGATGACCATGCACCCATATGCCTCCTTGCAGCTGTAGTTGTAGCTGCAGTTGCCTCTCTCCAAAAGACTTGCGCACTAACTGAGTGTACAAATGAGCTAAAACATCATTTATTTATATTAATTTGTCCAATGACTTTTCTAGCTGGTTTGACTTGACTTTCTGGTAATTATATTTTATTTTTATCTTTTTCCTGTGGAGACGACTTGTATTTCTGGAAGATAATATTCTAATATTATTTATTCTTCTAGGCCGACTTGTCTTCTATGGTTTCCACACATCTATTTAATGGTTCACTTGCTTCCAGAATATTCTATTATAAGTCATAGGTTACACATGGAGGTTAATATCTCCAGCAGCTACCAAAACATCAACATTAATATTATTCTAAGATAACATCCACATTTGCATCAAGAAGTCATGTGTTTTAGTGCCTAGGAATCAAAGGGAAAGAATGAAGATATGGACAATTGGGAAGGAAGATAATGATTGCAGTGCATAAGCATGGTTTCTTACCCCTATAAGATTAATGGGATTATTTCACATTATTTGTATATTTCCAATTAAGTTTCAAGGTGAAGTGATGAATTTTTACCTTTTCCCTTATATGTGCAGTTGGTCCAAGAGGCTTCAGTCACATTTTAAAATTAAATTCATGGTAAAAAAATGACATCAAACATCATATACCAAGGATGGATTACCTGCAAAGAAACATTTTAAAATTAAATTCATGGTAATGAATTCACATCAAGCATCATATACCAAGGATGAAATACTTGCAAAGAAACAGTGACTCTCGTAATGAAGTGCTATGAAAAAAATGACACTTTCTCCTCTAAGGATCATTCATGATGTAGGATGCATTAGAAAGGGGATACATAAAGAAAGGCATTCGACACCTACATGTTAAAATACATTTGATATGTGGAATCTAGGAGATGTAAAGGTGGGGGAAATTGTTAATATTTTTCATATTTGTGGAAAAATAGTGTGGAGGTGTAGAGGTGTGAAATACAGAGGAAATGGTATGGTGCAAGGTCTTTCACATTTACATGGAACTTTGGTGTAGGACATGTAATGAAAATGGAAATTAAAATAATCAACCACTAGAATAATTTCCACATTCATATAGAAAATTCATGCAGAATGAGAACCAATCACCAAATCGAATTTAGTAAAATCATTCCATGTGAAGGACTTGGAACTTGTTTCTCAACATTTTGAAAAAGTAGCCTTTAGATATTTTCTCTTGTGATCTCTAGGGAATATAAGTATTACTAAAGTAATTCATATGACTCGGGAACAAAGGATTATACATACTAAAAATAAAATGTGGGTGCAAAGAAAATATCATCAAAAACATTTCAATAAACCACACATTTCCATTTCATAGGTTCATGGATTTGAGTTCCTATGAAGGTGTGTGAGTGGATTTTGTATGCATGTGATGCAAGGTGGCATGTTGAGGTATAAATTATATTTTAGAGAATATCTTGTAAGATATTGTTAGGTCTAGTGGTGTAATATCATTCTAAGATAAGATCCACAATCGCATCAAGAAGTCATGTGTTTTAGTGCCTAGACCGCAAAGGGAAAGACTGGAGATATAAAAAATTGGGAGGGAAGATAATTATTGTGGTTCATAAGCATAGTTTCTTATCCCTATAATATTAATGGGATTATTTCACATTATTTATAGGTTTCCAATTGAGTTTCAGGGTGAAGTGATGATTTTTTACCTTTTCCCTTATATGTATGTTTGGTCCCCCAAAGGCTCCATTCACATTTTAAAATTAAATTCAATATAAGTAAATCACATCGATGGATCAAATCAAACATCATATACCAAGGATGAAGTACCTACAAAGAAACATTAATTGTCGTAAAGAAGTGTTATGAAACAAAACGACAATTTCACCTCTAAGGAACTTTATGCATACTTTTAGGTTCTTGTCAAAATGTATTTTTTGGATCCTACAAGAATTTCCATCGATTTTTTGGATCCTATGAGCTCAATGCAATTGAAATAATTCAATTATGAGGCATGCAAGTATAAAAATCACATTTAAAATTTCTCGTCAATGAGGAATTTTCAACTTCATGGATTATGAAGGTTGTGAATCTAATTGTGAAATGGGGAATTTGATCACTCATCCGAAATAGATACATGTACAATAACGTATGTTTGTAATAAATGGTTTGTTAATCTAAGGTCATATGAGAAATTTATATTTTATTAAGTTAAAAGGTCGGGGGATTTCACCAATACCCATTTTAATAATTTTTTTGTTTATCTAGTAAGCTTCTCATGAGTTGGATTGTGATCCTAATACAATTTCACAGAATTGAATATGTGTTTGAAATATAAACTAACAAGTTTTAGGGATCTATTTGGTGTATGGAAAGAATGAGGTTGTCGAAGCACTTTTGATGCTTCCCATGGCTATTGATGAACCATGAAAGTTTTGAATTTTCCCAACAAACACATTAATTTAGTTGTTTATAGGTATGATCTACTACAAGATCAAGACATTAAATTGAATTATGATAAGGTAGATTTCATCCATTCCAATCAACATTTTGCTAATTCAATGGTGAAATTGTTGAATTGAGGGACTTGCTAGTTGTCGAAGCTAGAGGCTTTCCTCATGAAGGTTAATCACTAACTTTAGAGGCTAGTAATCCTTTGAAGTAAGAAATTTAATCTTAGTTTTTGATATGGGTGAAACTAACTATTTTGAGCCAAGCAAAATCATTTTCCACTTACTCTTTTTCAATGAAGGGATAAGTGAAAGCCACTAAAGCATTAAATGATGGGTGAAGAGGTCAATGAGACTTCTAAACCTATAAAATAGGCCTCCTTTGCATGAAAAACTCAGTGGCTTGTCGTAAAAAAAATCACTCACCTCAACTATCAAGTATTGATTGGCCTCTCTTGCCCCCAAAAGTCATTGATTTTCCACATATAGGAAAATCACTCACCTCAACACATAGTTAACTTTGTATACTGATTGATTGATTTATTATCTCCTTAACTAAGTGATTTACCATTTTCCTGAATCTGGACCATTTTTCTTAGTACATAACTTCCACTTCACCTTGGCATGAAAAGAATTTCATCTTTTGAAGGTTGTATGGTTCACAATTATCCCTCATTCTCTCTTGCATTCACTCAAGTGACATCATTTTTAAATCATTGTATTTCCTTGCTCTTTCTCCATTGGTTTTGCAAGTTTTGGGTTGTCTGAATCTATATGAGTTAGCACGTGATGGTTTTCTTCATCCTACGGTGACACATAATTATTCACAATTCTATTGATAGTGACACCCTTTTAAAAATTGAATTCAATTCCCATTGCAATGTGTTTGAGATCTGGTACAATGTTCTCAAGTATCCATGGCTGCTTGGTAGTGTGCAGTTGCATAGAATCTTGTTTTTACTCTCAAACTAAGTATACCAATCCATAAAGTGAGAGAACTAGGATTTGAGTTGTATGAATTGTTCCCGTCAGATAAAAAGTGTGATTCCCATTGTTGAACAAGAGGTGTCAAACATTAGATTGATTTTTTGGCAAGGGTTTCATTGTATATTTTAGTCCTAGACATCGCTAGGAAGAAACAATTGGCAAAATCTTCGGTATATACGAGAATTCATGAATTTTGTGGCTTGAATATTTACGTTTTAACATGCCATGCTCCACTTTCCTTAACGGGATAAATAAATATCATATTGGTCAATGATTGTTTGTGCTTGCCAAAATAACAAGGAGCTAGAGAAGACAAGGGAATTAGCTGCAAAGCAGCTAGTCTCTGCCTCAAACAATATATGATAATATTGTTATTAACATGAATTTCATGAACTTGCTAGTTTTCATTTTTAGTATTGATTCATTTTTATCTTCATTTCAACTAGTGATTAGTGCCAATTACAGCTATGTTTTAAATTCAATTTCCTTATTCATTAATAATTATTATACGGGAGATGAAATAGCATTTATAGAAGTCCTCTTGTCCTCCTGCATGATCAGTTAATACATTATCTATGATAGTGTTTCTTGGAAGGTGTGTCAATGAATTCTTTGTGTGTATCCTTTATTTTAGTGTTATTTTGTGTAGGTTTGTGGCAATTAAACACATGACAGAGGCAACCCAATATGGTTTGAAAATCTAGTAATTGGAACCTGTTATTCTCTGATTGAAGAAAAATTCAGGTATAGGTCTATACATACAAAGAGGTAGCCTTTACTTGACCTAGATGTAATAACATAATTGTACAAGCCTCTATTATAATTTATGATTCTTCTTTGGCGCCTACGTAACCTAATATATAAGTTAGTATCAAACTAGAATTAGTATGTATAGAAGATAATCACACTGCTACACATAAATGCATATTACACAAACAATATATTTGATATTGTTACCTTTCAGAGTTGTTTGGAGCTATTTTTTTTTTATGTCTAATGGGTTGTGTTACTCATCGTAAACAATTTTTCATCTATGTGCATATTGAACATCACATTATGTTCATTGTTCTTTGTGGTAGTGATAAAATACTTCTTGAACAACATGGCCTGAAAATGAAAATCGTGGATATAGGTTTAGAAAATTGTCTGAGAAGAACAACAAAAATTCAACTAGCATGTCACCCTTACTATTTAAATAAAAGACGCCAATTCTTATGCTGCATTCAAGAAACCAGAATCCTTCATGATTGCAAGTTAGGTGAGATTGTGGTAATAATTGAAGACCATCGACTGTCCCTAGTGAGGCTTTTTAGGGGCTCCTATGTTATGGTTGTAGAAGATATTAGCATTTCTATTTGCTCTATAGGAGAAATTGATGGCATGCAGGGATGTAATATTGATAGCTCCAACAAAGACAATTGGATGGAGGTGAAGGATGTTGACAACTTAGACAACAAGCACGATAATGATAACGATTGGAAAGAACACGAGGATAGTGATAACTTAAATTGTTTCTCCAATATATATATTAAAAAAATACAATAAAAACTTTAAAGAAAAAAAAAAAAAATTAATATAATAAAAATTTCAATATACAAAACAATTTTGTACTGGCAATCAAAATTAACAAAAATATCAAAGTAGCTAATATCTCATACTTGAGAAAATACATTGAAGACAAATTAATTCAATATCTTCATCAGATTACATTGTTATTATTCAACTTCGTTATTGAAGTTATTGAAGACAAATTGATTCAATATCTTAATAAGATTGTTGTTATTATTCATTTTCTTTATTGAAGTTGTTTAAAGTTGTTGCTTTGTTATTAATAATATTTTTTAGTTATATCTTTGTTATTATTCACCTTCATTGAAATTGTTTAAAGTTGTTTCTTTGTTATTATTAATATTTTTTAGTTATATAATTGTTATTATTCATATTTTGTTTAAAGTTGTTGCTTTGTTATTTTAAATATTTTTAGTGATATAAATTTTATGATATGTTGTTGAATTTATATGATTTTTTTTTAAATATTTTCTAGAATTTTCAAGATTTATTTTAGATATTTTTTAATAAAAGAAACTTCAAATTAATCAAGTTGCAATCCTTCCCAAATTTCTCTTCATAAAAATGTTTGCAAGTTGATGAACTTTATTCGACCCAAATTTTAACTTTCACTTCATATTAGTATAATATAAATATGCAATTTGATACATTGACTTCTTATTAGTATAATATAAATATGCAATTTAATATAAAAGAAAATACAACTAACTTTAATTTATATTTATGTCAATATAAAGCAGGTCTACATGTGGACATGAATGGAATTTATCATATTAATATAAAATGGTGGTCCCTTTAACCATATTTCAAAAATGAAAAAAAAGAAAATTAACATAATCAATGAAATTCCAAGAAGATCATTCATAAACTATGAAAATCATATTTTTACCTTCTTCTCATAAATATAAAAACAAATCAGTTAATAAAATAATAATCATAAATAATGATATTCTAACAATCATAAAAAAAAAAAAAAAAAAAACTTAATAAATCATACTTTTACTTTCTTTCATTAATATAAACATTTAATCATTTAATAACATAATTATCATATTAATGGTATTCCAATAAAATATTTTTAAGTCATTAAACCATTAATAAAGTCATTACTTAACTCCAACAACGAATCAATAATCCAGGTCACTTACCTATCATTTAGACTTGTAAATTACATCGTCATTATATTATGAATATTACTACATATTTAATATTTATGTATATAGAGAAGTAAACTTGTAAGTAAAATAGAGGTGATAACTCACCGACAATGTTACTAACTGTTCAGTAATATTAACTACAATTTACTATTAGTTGTAGTTATAAAAAGCATAGGAACGAAGACCTTAACAACGTCAGGTGTTAAGTGAAAATTTTCAAATAAAATTCAATACAGGCGAGGTATTCATAGACGAGCGGCCTGTGTTCTGCTTGTGTGTAGAATCCTCTCATTCACAGTAGTAGGTTCAGGTGATAAATTTTGCAGATAGTTGTCATGTATGCACAGAACTCCTCTTCTCCTTCATATATTTTATCTATTCTCTTTACCACTATCAATGTAATGTCTGGTCAAGAAGGTAGGCTTTGTAGACCATCTTGTAGCTTCCCTTTCTAAGGCTTTCACTGAAGTTATCAGTGGTTGTTTATAACATAACAATGGAAAAGGATGTCAACAACTCTGAAACAGAGGATTCATAAGAGAGAGGAATTTGATATTGTACATGCAGATTACCATGGGATGGCATGGACTGCAACAACAATATATAACCCTATGGCATTTACTATGTACATGGTGTTTTTATAAATTTTGTAATTTTAAATTATTTACTATGTAGTAAAAAAAAACTAAATATACTAAGGTTAATAAAGTCTCATCACAACCTCTAATTTAATCACAAAATTCATATTATAAAATTGTAAAATATTAAAAATTATTTATTTTTCAAAATAATTAAAATAACAATTTTTTTTTCAAAATATTAAGAAATATTTTTAAATAAACACAAAATATACTAAATAATATATCAAAATAAACGTTGACTTCTAAACGAAAGCTAAAGTCCCTCGCCCGAGACAGGGACTAATAGCCCTAGGCAAGGACTAATATGGGTATGTTTAATAACTTTTAGCTTTCCTAAAATAGTTTTTTTGTCATTGTGATATTGCAAATGAAAAACTATTGATTACATTGAAGAAGTTAGAATTGTGACCTTGCATAAATAATGATAGTTATCAAACAGAGTGACATCTACTTTTCCCTTTGTATATAGCTCTTGTTCTTACTTGCTCATGAAAGAAATGGTCAATAAACAATATCATTGTTATTGACTAGTTTTATCATAGACAAGAGAATCAGGGGAAAGTTGAAATCACTTGTTGAAAATTTTGAGTTAAATGAAGAAATTGAAATGGTCAATAAACAATATCATTGTTATTGACTAGTTTTATCATAGACAAGAGAATCAGGGGAAAGTTGAAATCACTTGTTGAAAATTTTGAGTTAAATGAAGAAATTGTCTTACATTCAAAGAACAATTTATGTATCTACTTTATTGACCTTAGTTCAATGAATCTCATGTATCTATTTAGTAAGAACCAATTTTGAGAGTTTAAACTTTCTTTGTTGCCATGCTACCACTTATGAATCTTATATCTTATGTTTGGAAAATATTTTATTCTCGTCCAAACTCCACCGTGAAGTCTCATTCAACTAGGTACCAAACATTGATTACCTCTTGATATTCTTCTTTTGGCATCAAATGTCAGGTTACTGTTTTTTTTTATGTAAATTTGGAGGTAAGAATTAAACAGGGTTTGATTTCACCAAAGAACACCACTCAAATACACCCAATGCTTCATAGTTTGATTTCTTGTTGATTAAATTTCTTAAAAATCAGTGACTTTTCATTCTTGAAAAATTTCATCCCTTACTCTATGAACATATATCATCTCTAAGGCTAATGTAATGAGTATGTTTTCAAGAGGGTTTCTTTCACAAATGGTTGAGTGATTGAGAAAGTATGAAACGATGGATAAGGTAGTTTGTGATTTATGAACACTATCTAATTCAATGTTTGTAGTTTATTGATTTTTTTGTGTGACAAGGATTATAAGACCAAGAGAAGCCTAAGATGAACGAGAATTGTGATAAAGGATGATTTTTTCTGTTGTGACTCGTTTAAACAGGATTTTCATGACCACTTCTTATTTTCCAAACTACATATGCTAAACTTTGTGCATCTCCTTGGGTAATAAATTAATTGAAGAAACCCCTACATGCAATATAGTCAAGCTTTCAACATTTTCCTTTAGTGTATGGATGCAAATCAATACAAGTAGTTTCATTTCAATTGCAGGAAATTTTTTCCATTTATGAAGTGTAGGTTTATAAGTGTTGAATGAATAATTTGTTCCATAGATTTTTCTCTCATTATTATAGAATTTATGTAGAAAGGGAAGAAATAACCATCACTAGACCCAAATAGTTTTTTTGATAGATATGGTATTGTTTCTTAACACTACCTAGAAGTCCACCTATTCCTCCTATCACATATAGAATGATGTTGATCCTTTAAAAATCATTAGTAGTGGAAATAAAGACCAAAAAGAAAAAAAAAAAAGATTTCATTTCAAGGAATTATGTTTTGCATCCTTATAAGAGTAGTAGTTGTATCAATTGGAACTTCCAACTCAAGTGGCATATTCCCATAAAGAAAAGGTTTCCATACAAAAAAAATGTCATTTTTATCATGGAATTCCTCAAAGAGACCTTCCACTCGCCTTTATTTGGCCTTCCCCTAGCTTCACTTTCTAGGTGAAATGGTGTGTAAGCTTAATAGTAAAATTTTTGTTAATGATTTGTTTCATGCACCACTTTAAAGTGCATTTCAGAGGTAGAAAAATAATATGTAATATATATTCCTATAACTATTATAAAAAATCATCTTCATATAGCATGTTATACATTTAGAAATACCTTTATCACTTATCATACAAATTTAAATGTTAATGTGTCCATTTTATCCTACTTTCTTATTACATCATTCATTTTCCTCATCACATTCATTTATACAGAACCTCTTACCCATTAAAAACACATTTCAATCTCCTTGAATTTTCCTTCATGATTTACATCACTAAAATTTCCTACACTATATGTCCTCTAACACCACCACTCATTCTTCATGTTATGGCCTCCAAATAAAACTATTTTCATACAAATTTCAACTACATAATGTCTAAAACACTTCTATGACTCCTTGCATGATAGATTTTCTATTGATCTTACCAAATATAGTCACATCATCTATGTTTTTATATTTGTTCCATTTACAACCATTGGTCCTCTTCTTTTCATGCACTCTTCAACTTATACCTCTATTTCTTCGCTATGATATTCATTTGTATACATCATACACTAACGATAAACCCAAATTGAGCACTACCTTTCACATTAACATTTCTTCCCTAGTTTGGTGGATGATGTAACTAACGCAAGGTCAATGAAATAGGTTTATAAGTATGAGTTGCAACGTTTTCTCTATAGTTCTCATAGGGACAAGGGATAGGTGTAAAGACAATTTAGTTCCTTTTGAGGTTCTTTTAGATTATTGAGGATGATACCCTAAGAGCTATTTAGTTGTTTAAAGAGCACAAGGTGTGTGTTTGGGTGCTTTCAACACCACTTTTGTAGCCCTAATTTCAATTAGAGTGGCGTAAGAGGTATTTCATTATATTAAAATAATAAATATTTCAACTTTCGTTTTATGTTAGATGTTTCAAAGTCACATGATCTAGAAAATTTACTATATATGACACTAGTTTTGATTCATATTAGATTTTGTGTTCCATAATGAGCAGGACCGTCTTTTGCAATATTTATCAATGGGTTCTACTCCAATTTGTTTATATTCAAAGGGATGTTCCTTGGTTTCATTGGTGTTCATTATTGTCATTCAAGGTTTGAAGATCCTAAAGGGTATATTAATTGACATCTCCCTTTAATTATCTCATTTTTTTTTATTAATGATGTATTACTATTTTGTTCTTGTTCTCGGAGGGATTTTTATAAGTTAAAATAATTTTTTATTTTTATTATATTATTACAAAGATGAAATTTAATTTTCAAAAATCATATATCTCCCTTCATGAAGTGAAGGAAGATCTAATTAAGTTATATTTACAACTATTTCCCTATCAATAAGTTGAATTTTACATTGGATTTAAGTATCTATGACCTTTTTATAAAACCCAATGATTATGGAATTCATCATTGAAAATGGCTCACAACCAATATGCAAAAAAGGTTTAATTTCACATGCAATAGATGGCTATCTAGTGGTAGTAGACATGTCTTGATGAAATAAATGTTCAAATTTATTTCAGTATACTTAGCTCTCCATTGCTTGTACTCCCAATGGGTTCTTAGAAGAATAAACATGGGCTAGTTAAATGTCCTTCTTATGAAGAAATAGAAAGATCATTAGTCATTTTCTTATTTCATTCCTTTATTTTAGGTTGGTTTGGGTAGAATGGATTTTACGAAATGATCTTATCTCTCATCAGAGGATTTTACTACTTGAGTTCATAGACAATTCAAGGGATTGGGTATTTTTCTATAGGGACGGTTGAAAAAATGGGTTTAGAAAGCCTTGAAAAGGTCCAATGGGAGGCTTATACAAAAATGTTGAATATCATAGACAATTCAAGGGATTGGGTATTTTTCTATGGGGACGGTTGAAAAAATGGGTTTAGAAAGCCTTGAAAAGGACCAATGGGAGGCTTATACAAAAATGTTGAATATGAGTCATTTTCGCAGGAAAGAGGCTTAAGATTAATTAGTATGCCTACTTGTGTTTATTTGGCAAATTGTTTTAATTCTTATCTTATTATGGAAGATTTAAATTATCACTTGAAACCCATTATGTGTAGTATTTGGGAGCAATTTTCTACAATAATAAAGAAAATAAAATCTACAACAATAATGTTTCTAACAAAAGTATGTGACAACTTATCTCATAACATTTTATCTTATAATCAATTCAGTTATTCCAATTTTTCTACTAACATGTTCGACTGGTAATCTATTTTGATATTCCATTCAATAATATAGTTACAATTTAAATAATAAAAGTCAATGATAACTTATCTATTAACAATTTATCCTATAATCAATTTCAATTTTTCTACTAACATTTTCAGCTAGTAATGTATTTTGACATTCCATTCAATAACATAGTTACAATTTAAATAATATAAATAAAGTAATTAAAATGTATTTAAAAAAAAAGCTTTTAACTATATTTAAAATAATTTAAACAAGTTAAATATTTAATTATTAAAAACTCTCCAATATAAATATTTATTATAAATTTAATTATTATCTCTCTCTCTCTCTCTCTCTCTCTCTCTCTATATATATATATATATATATATATAATGTAATATCTCACTCTTGCGTACTGAGTGAACTTATTATTTGAGGACACTTGATCGCAATTGATCCGGATTATTTATGCTATTAAAAAATTTGATTTTGATTATGAGGAGTTATGGGTTGATGACATGTTGTTTTACTGCATTGACATAGACATGTGCTATTGACTTGGTTTTACTGAGTGTGCAGGATTTCAGACCTCGAGGATGCAGAGGCATCAATGGAACCCCTTGGGACTCCGGATCGAGTTGGGGAGTGTACCATTGGGGTTTGATTGTTTTTTTGTGATATTAATGCATCTGATTAGATGATATGATATGGATATATTCTGACATGATTTGTTGATGATGCAGGCTGACAATATCTTGCCGACCAGACTCACATGTGGAGTAAAGGGGTCACACACAACTACCAGAGATGTTGAGGGAGAGGTATGGACAACATCCCTACCACAACCTACTATCACTCCCGTCATGGCTCGAACTATAGGTTAACATTTTCCTAGTTTGAGAGGACCCATGATGCCGTGAGGGCGGACTGCGACAGTCGCTCACGATGTTTCTAAGGGGTGCGCAATAAGGCGGAGGCCTTATTCCTTAGAGGCCCTTAGTATCCCACAAGTTCACCTAGCGGAGTATTGACTCCAGGGGTTTTTGATGTCTACCAAGTCAGTCAAGAGGCGAGTGGCACCCTTGGAGAACGTGGTGCATCCTGAAGGGTACGTCGCACAAGAAAAATGGAAAGAGGTGAGTGGCACCCTTGGAGCATGTAGTGCGTCCTGAAGGGCACGTCGCGCAAGGGAAACAAATTAAGGCGAGTGGCACCCTTGGAGCACCTAGTGCGTCCTGAAGGGCATGTCGTGTTGTTGATGATAAATGAATGAACCTAGATGGCCTTAGGACGAATAACGTGTTAAGAATTTTTAAAAACAAATTCCCTTAAAAATAAAAAAAACAACATAAATAATAGTAATACTCTTCGTTAAATCTTGTAATAATAAGGGGGTAAGCAATTTAAATGATTCATGTCTGCATTTTGTATTGGTATTCTAGCAATGGAAAAACGAATTGATTCATGTCTGCATTTTGTACTTGTATTCTGACAATGGAAAAACGAATTGATTCATGTCTGCATTTTGTATTGGTATTCTGGAAATGGAAAAATGAATTGATTCATGTCTGCATTTTGTATTTGTATTCTGGAAATGGAAAAACAAATTGATTCATGTCTACATTTTGTATTGGTATTCGGGCAATGGGAAAACAAATTGATTCATGTTTTCATTTAGTATTGGTATCTTGACATGGAAAAACGTTTTTGCTTTTAAATGTTGCCAGAGATTGCCATTTTAAATGCCCACGTTTTGCTTTCAAATGAGACAAATATTGTCGTTTAAAATAGCCCATGTTTTTTCTTTCAAATGAGACTGAGCTTGCTATTTTAAATGCCCACGTTTTGCCTTCAAATGAGACCGACATTGTTGTTTTAATTGCCCACGTTTTTGCTTTCAGATGAGACTGAGTTTGTTGTTTTAAATGCCCATGTTTTTCCTTCAAATGAGACTGAGATTGTTATTTTAATTGCCCACGTTTTTTTATTTCAGATGAGACTGACTTTACTATTTTAAATGCCCACGTTTTTTCTTTCAAATGAGACTGACTTTGTTGTTATAAATGCCCACGTTTTTGCTTTCAAATAAGACTGAGTTTGTTGTTTTAAATGCCCACGTTTTTGCTTTCAAATGAGACTAAGATTGCCATTTTAAATGCCCACGTTTTTGCTTTCCAATGATGGACTGAGTTGTTGTAGAAATCACCCACAAATTTAGCCTTTTAAATCTTAAATTCACTTTCCGGAATGACCATGGTTTTGGTAAATAAAAATTGACTGTGTGCATGTTGATTTCGCCCACCCTTTTTTTTCTATTCAATTCATAACGGACTTGCAGTAATGACCATGATTTCGCCTTCAAACTGTGACTGTGTTTTCCCTTGAGTGATGGATTGTGTTGATGTTGATTGGTTATGTTTGCCTTTAATTTTTGAGTTGTTGTCGACTGGGCACGATTGACCACCATGTAGGCACTGCATTTTTGCTAATTTTGCCACAATGAATTAAATGGATAACAATTAGTTAAATGTCTTATTATTGCTAGATTCATTTCTATGTAATGGTCGCATTAAATGCCTTGATTTTTGCCAGCAAATAAACAGGATAACACTGAGTTAAATGCCTTGTTATTGCTAGATTCATTGTTATGTAATGGTCATATTAATTTCCAGAACAATTGCTATAGCAATGTAAATGGCCGCCAACAGATTCATTCTTGGGATTAAATGACACAACAAGTTAAATGTTAACTAACACCTTAAATGCCTTGCTATTGTTGTATTACTTGTTATGACAACAATCATGTAAACTACCTTGTTAGTGCGCTTTTAATTGTCATGTTAATGGTCATGTAATTGCCTTGTTATTTCTATATTAATTTTTAAGTAACGGCTATGTTAATTTCCTCGATAAATTGCTCCAGCCCTACTAATAGTTAGTAGTTTCCTTCTAATATTATTAGACATATAGTATTGTTAGTTCGGTCAATATAACTAGACTACATGTTGAGATTTAATTGTTCATAAGTGTTATAATGATAGAATTCTACTTTAAGATTGTAAATTTTGTTATTTAAGTTAATGTCTAGTTCGGTGGAGAATTTGGATTAACATAGACTTGACCGATTAGGTTGTGTTAAAGATTATAATTTGATTGATAAGTAAGGAATGGATTGCAAATTTTAGACTCGCTGGATTGAATTTTAATTAAGGATAAAGGGCATTTATAATTATGGTTTTAGTATTGACCACTTAGATTTGCAAAATTAATTGTATTAACGTTTATTTAGCCGATGCATTATTGTCTAATTGTAACTTGACGTGCCCTGTTAGAATGGAACCCTTGTTAAAATTGAATGTAATCATAGATCGATTAGACTGGGTGATTGGTGGGCGCGGGGACGATGTCGTGTGGGCTAGTGTCACCCCTTGTCTTCGTCCTCTTGTGTCTCGTCAACCTTTGTGTGGGGTAGGTATAGTCTCCCAGTTAGTATTCGGTTCCTAGCTCATCAGATTTTTCTTGAGTCTTGTTCCCTTTTGTTTTGTGCCAAGGTTATTGACGCATCTATCACCTGGGGAACGACATGATTCCTGATGAGGGGATCATGGCATGCCCTGGGGATAGAGGCGAATGAGATCTTGGCCAGAGTAGGCTCTTTTGTGTGAGTTCTGATGAGCGTGCAAGTTTCTCTTGGCACAAGTGACAAACGCCTTCAGGCATTAGGCCCACGTGCCTTGAGGTTCTGGTATTTGTTCGTCTAGGTTATGATGTCAGGATGGGGTTGTTTTCCCTTAGCTTGTAGGAGTGGTAATGTTTGCATCGGAAGGGTAGTCATTCCTCCTTGTTGTTCTACGCTTGATTCACCCAATTTCCCTTGTGTTAGTGAGTGGAGTCATAGTTGTCCATTTGCTTGGAATGCATGATTACGCTCATCGTCAGTGGTGTGGTTAACTTTCGTTGTCATCATCTTTCTTCCAAAACACAAAACACAAAAAAAAAAAAAAAATATATATTCACTGTTGTTTGCTTATAGTCATAATGAAGAGGGGTCGTTACATATGGTATCAGAGCAGGTTCAACCCTATGACTGTGGATCGCTAGGATTTCCACTGTAGTAAACCCATGAGTATTAACCCTTGAGTTAAGTAAAAACCTTAACATGTCCTCGTGGAGATCGCATTTAGAGGGCGCCCCTGAGGGTCAACAACGCGCCCTAGCTAGTACCGTTAGCATCCTTCGATATCTTGAGAGAGATGAGTTCTAGCATCCACGAGTGTCACGGATGGTGGTGTCGTCGAATCATAGTTGTAGAGCAAGGTGTGTGATTCACACTTCACGTTTACGACCTCCAACATGAAGGTCCACATGGTGGTCTTTCGACTAAAGGGGAGCGCTCTTTTATGGCGAAAGATGCTCTTACCCCTTTTGAACATGGTTGTCGACGACGTGTCATGGGAATTGTTCGAGGGACGGTTCCAGGAGAGGTATGTTTCTAAGGAATTCATTGAGCATTAGCTCAATGAGTTCGACGCCTTGCGATGAGGTATCTACATAGTGCCCGAGTACGAGGCCCGTTTTGGAGCTGCTTCGGTATGCTCCGCACCAAGTTACCCAAAAACATAAGGTCAAGAAGTTTGAGTTTGGCCTTATTGTTAGAATTCATCTTCTACTTTGGGTACTAGGAGTACTAGACTAAAGAAGGGGTGTTGGACGTGTGGGGAGCCACACTACGAGCGTGACTGCCAGGTGGAGAGGACTAGAGCATCTAGATCAGATGGACCACCTACCGTGAGAGATATGGGCAAGGCCCATCGGGTTTATGTAGCGGTGAATAACCGCCAGGCAGAGCACTAGTCAACTGTGCTCGATACGTTGGGTATTGTCACTAACCATACCCTTAGTATTTTTATAGATCTCGGTGCTACTGAGAGTTTCATTTTGGGTGCAGTGCTAAAAAGGATTAAGGTAAAGGCAATCGAACAGGATGATTTTAGCTTCATAGAGATGGCTTTGGGAGCCAAACAGAAGATTGGAGGAAAGGTTATGCGCTATACCCTTAACCTGGGAGAGTTTGTCACCAGGTCCAACCTGTACATCATGATCTTAGGATCTTATGATGTCATGATTGTTATGGACCAGTTGGAATCACATGAGGTGATACTCAACTGTAATACGAAATGGTTGAGCTTGGTCAATGATGAGGGACAAAGACAAGTGATTGTAGGTTAGAACCAGAGATTTTCCCTCAGGTTCATCTCTTCCTTGCAGCTTCGGAAGAGCATGCGCAAGGGGTGCAAGCTTTATGTGATCCTTGCGTTAAACGAGAAGGGAGTAGCGGAAGGTCTAGAACACCTTCCAGTGGTGAGAGAGTTTGCAGACGTATTTCTGGAGGAGTTACCTGGGATGCCACCGGAGAGGGAATTGGAGTTTACCATAGACCTAAAACTGGGGACTGAACCGATAGTGGGAATGCCTTATCAGATGTCAACCCCAGAGTTACAGGAGTTGAGAATGCAACTAAAGGAATTGATAGACCTGGGACTGATACGTCTAAGTGTGTCACCATGGGGTGCACCTGTTATTTTCATACGAAATAAGGATGGGTCGTGGAGGCTCTGCATTGACTACCATCAATTGAACAAGGTGACGATCAAGAATCAATATACGTTGTCGAGGATTGATGATCTATTTGATCAGATGAAGGGTGCGACGATGTTCTCAAAGATCGATTTGCGATCAAGGTACCACCAGTTATGGATTAAGGAAGATGACGTCCCTGAGACCGCCTTTAAAATGAGGTTTGGAAATTATGAGTTTAATGTTTTACCATTTGGATTGACAAACGCCCCAGGGGTATTTATGAGTTTGATGAATGGGGTGTTCCGCGAGTACTTGGACAAGTTTGTCCAAGTATTCATTGACGATATTTTGATTTACTCTCAGACGACGGAGGAGCATGACGAGCACTTGCGCTTGGTACTACAGTGTTTACGAGAGCACAAATTGTATGGGAAGTTGTCCAAATGCTCATTGTATCAATCGAAGATTCACTACTTAGGGCATGTCATCTTCGACGAAGGCATTGCCATGGATCCAGCCAAGGTTGAGGCTATTATGGAATGGCCTGCACCGACGAATGTCCCAGAAGTGTGTAGCTTCATGGTTTTAGAAGGATACTATCGACAGTTCATCGAGGGATTTTCGAAGATAGAAAATCCAATCACGGAATTTCCAAAGAAAAACAAGAAGTTTGTTTGGACCGAGAAATGCGTGGAAGCATTTCGGAGGCTCAAGGAGTTGTTGACAACAACACCTATACTAAAAGTCCCTGACATGGACACAGACTTCTTGGTATGCACTGACACATCCAAGGAAGGCTTAGGCGGAGTCTTTATGCAAAACAGATGAGTAATCGCTTACATCTCGAGGAAACTGAGAAGGCATGAGGAGAACTAGGCGTTGCATGATTTGGAGTTGTTAGCCATTGTATATGCCTTGAAGGTTTGGAGACACTACCTTGTTGGATGAAAATTTGAACTAAAGACTGACCACTGTGGACTACAACACATCTTTACGCAAAGTGACCTGAATGCGCGACAACAACGTTGGTCAGAATTGCTTAGTGAGTACGACTTCGAGATTACTTTCATAAAAGGAACAGTGAACTGAGTGGCAGATGCATTGAGTCGGAGACCATGCATCTTTTCGGTGCTGCCTCTTCAGAAAAATCTACGTGAAAATATTCTAACTTTACAGTGTGACGATGACTGGTACAAAGAGGTCGAGGGTTTTATCGGAAAAAACACAATGATGGTACCAATATTTGAAGGATTTTCATTTGATAGAGATGGTTTATTGAGGTTTAAAAATTGGATTTACATACTGCCGAACGATGAGTTGAGGATGTTGATCCTAAGCGAGGCTCATAGAGCCGTCTACATGGCTCACCCGGTAATCACGAAGATGAGGGCGGACTTTAAACCCTTATTCTTCTGGAATGGATTGAAGACAGACATAGTCAACTATGTGGCCAGATGTTTAGAAATCCAGTAGGTAAAGGTTGAACATAGACACACAGCAGGATTACTACAACCACACGCTATTCTAGAATCGAAATAGGAGGTTATTTCAATGGATTTTATTGTTGGATTGCCACTGACGGCAAGGAGACATGACTCAATTTTCGTAGTAGTAGACACTCTGACGAAGAGTGCTCACTTTATTCTTGTGCATACGACGTATCAGGCACCTGACATAGCTAGAGTTTTCATCAATGATATTGTGAGGCTGCATGGCATGCCTAAGAGGATTATATCCGATCGAGGATCGGTGTTTACTAGACGATTTTGGATGAGTTTCCAAGAGGCCTTGGGAACCCAACTTAACTTTAGTACTGTACATCACCCAGAGACTAACGGGCAGACAAAATGAATGAAGCATACCTTGGAGAACATGTTGCGCATGTACGTGATGGACCAACAAAATCACTGGGAAGAATTCTTACCACTGGTGGAATTCTCTTATAACAATAGTTAGCAAAACACTATTAAGATGGTGCCTTTCGAGCTTCTTACGGGCAACCGTGTCGGACGCCTTTGATTTGGGATTGGCTTGAGGATAGGGTCATGGTGGGACCAAAAGCGATCCAAGAAATGGTAGTTTTAATTCAAGCTATAAGACAAAGGATCCAGGAAGCACAAGATCGGTAGAAGAGTTATTTCGATGTGTGTTGTGTCGACCATAGTTACGATGTGGTGATCGAGTATTCTTGCGGTTGAAACTACATAAGAGTTCGATCTAGTTGGAAAAAGGGGATTAAATATCTCCTAGGTTTGTGGTAACCTATGATATTGTGGAAAGGAGAGGCCCGTGGCCTATTAACTAGCCTTTCCTGATTCTTGAGGCGTTTTTCACAATGTATTTCACATCTCTGTTTTAGACATTTTGTTTAGTGATCCTACACATGTTTTGGCTTGAGCACCTAGCGGGTGTCGGATGAGGGGGTGCTCACGGCTGAGCCGATCTACATCTTGGATCATCGCATTCGACATCTACGACATCGAATAGTGGAGCAGGTCAAGGTTCAATGGGACAGCTATAGTCCCCACTCGGCGACCTGGGAGGACGCATATGATATGTGACAACAATTTTCATTTTGTTTGATCTATAGACTTATGATACTCTGATACACATTATTTCAACACCTATGTTGTGAAACTTTGGGATGAAGTTTATACCAAGAGGAGGTGTATGTAACATCCTGCTCTTGCGCACTGAGCGAACTTATTTTTTGAGGACACTTGATCACAAGTGATCCGGATTATTTATGCTATTAAAACATTTGATTTTGATTATGAGGCATTATGGGTTGCTAACATGTTGTTTTACTACATTTACATAGACAAGTTCTATTGACTTGGTTTTACTAAGTGTGCAGGATTTTAGACGTCCAGGATGCAGAGGCATCGATGGAACCTCTTGGACTCTGGATCAAGTCGGGGAGTGTATCATTGGGGTTTGATTGTTTTACTATGATATTAATGCATTTGATTAGATGATATGATATGGATATATTCTGACATGATTCGTTGATCATGTAGGATGACGATAGCTTGCCAACCAGACTCACATGTGGAGTAAAGGGGTCACGCATGACTACTAGAGATGTTGAGGGAGAGGGGTGGACAACAGCCTTGCCACAGCCTAATAGCACTCTTGTCATGGCTCGAAATGTAGGTTAATGTTTACCCAGTTCGATAGGACCCATGATGCTGTGAGGGTGGAATGAAACAGTCGCTCACGATGATTCTAAGGGGCACACAATAAGGTGGGGGCCTTATTCCTTAGAGGCCTTTAGTCTCCCACAAGTTCACATGGCGGAGTATTGACTCCAGGGGTTTTTTATGTCTTCCAAGTCAATCAAGAGGTGAGTGGCACCCTTGGAGAACGTGGTGCATCCTGAAGGGCACGTCGCACAAGAAAAATGGAAAGAGGTGAGTGGCACCCTTGGAGCATGTAGTGCATCCTGAAGGGCACATCACGCAAGGGAAACAAATTAAGGTGAGTGGCACCCTTGGAGCACCTAGTGCGTCCTGAAGGGCACATCGCGTTGTTGATGATAAATGAATGAACCTAGATGGCCTTAGGACGAATAACGTGTTAAGAATTTTTAAAAACAAATTCCCTAATAAAATGTCGCCCAGTACGAAAATTTAAGGTCTAAGTCTAAATTATGCTAGTGGTAAAATTTTATCTATCTATTTAGAAAAAAAACAAAAACAAAAACAAAAAAAAACATAACTAATAATTATACTCTTCATTAAATCTTGTAATAATAAGGGGGTAAGCAATTTAAATGATTCATGTCTGCAATTTGTATTGGTATTTTGGCAATGGAAAAATGAATTGATTCGTGTCTGCATTTTGTATTTGTATTATGGAAATGGAAAAACGAATTGATTCATGTCTGCATTTTGTATTGGTATTCTAGCAATGGAAAAATGAATTGATTCATGTCTGCATTTTGTATTTGTGTTTTAGCAATGGAAAAACGAATTGATTCATGTATGCATTTTGTATTGGTATTCGGGCAATGGAAAAACGAATTGATTCATGTTTTCATTTGGTATTGGTATCCTGAAATGGAAAAACATTTTTTATTTTAAATGTTGCCAGAGATTGTCGTTTTAAATGCCCATGTTTTTCTTTCAAATGAGACAGAGATTGTCGTTTAAAATTTCCCACGTTTTTTCTTTCAAATGAGATTGAGTTTGTTGTTTTAAATGCCCATGTTTTGCCTTCAAATTAGACCGAGATTGTTGTTTTAATTTCCCACTTTTTTTTCTTTCAGATGAGACTGAGTTTGTTGTTTTAAATGCCCACGTTTTGCCTTCAAATGAGACCGAGATTGTTTTTTTAATTTCCCACGTTTTTGCTTTCAAATGAGACTGAGTTTACTATTTTAAATGCCCATGTTTTTGCTTTCAAATGAGAATGCGTTTGTTGTTCTAAATGCCCACATTTTTTCTTTCAAATGAGACTAAGTTTGTGATGCAGGAGCATCGCTCCAAGTCAGCTACACACCAGCCAGCCAGCACATCAAGTGCATGTTCAAGGGAGAGGAGAGGCACAACCCTCTCACTTTCATATTTCAAATCTGAATTTAATTGTATTAAATGATTGTAAGGCTAGTAGAGCCAACACCATGCTTGTACGCAGGTTATAGTTAGTTGGCCTCTTAATGTTTTGTAAGGCTAGGATCTAGATCCGATTCGGACTAGACAACCATTCAATGTAATTGAATGCAAGTTAATGAGAGTTGGTGAGGATGGAGGGAAGAGCTCGAGGAAACCCTCTTTGTAAAAAGATATTCTTTCATTTTTGCAGTTAGTCAGTTAGGAAGAGAAGAGAAAAATAGAGATAGGAGAGGAGAGTTGAGACTCTATTGCATTCCAAGCTCGAACACATTGTAATCAGGCATTCTTGATTAATACAAACAAGAGAAGTTTTTCCTACATGTTATTCTATGTTTTTTGATGAATGTCTTTATGTGTTGATGATATGTTGTAGACGTGTGTTAGTTTTCATTTGCAGGTTACATACATAAGTCATTGCCTGTTGAGTTCTTTGATTTTCAGGTTTGGATTCTTTGTGGCTTCATGCAAGAGGTTGCATGATAGAACATTGCGGGTTCTAAAAGCCAGTGCAAGGAGTGCACTTCTAAATTCTGTGAAATTTAAACAAAGACGTGCCAAGAGGGCACACCAGTGGAATTCATTGACTCATAGAGGAAGCCTCAAGGTTGTTGAGCACCTTGGAGGTAAGATTGTGCAAAGGAAGGCATAGAGATAACATAATCACTGAGGGTTCTATGGAATCTTTACCAGGAGGGCATTGGGAAAGTGCATAGAGTTCACAGAAGGAACTCTATTTCGATTTCAGTGAGAAAATAGAATGTCTGAGGTTTTGTAGAAGCTCTGCCAGGAGGGCATTGAACAAGTGCAAGGAGTGCACTGAGAAGAAATATTTTTCAAGTCCTGAGAATAGGAGAAGCGTCAAGGAGAAAGACACTCACAGGTTTGTTGAATACCCTGTAGACTCTGCAAGGTGTGCATCGAGAAGAAGGATGCCAGGATGGCATGAGGCATTTCTTTCCAAGAAACGACCTCGAATTTGAGGTATTTGAAATCTCAGCAGGACGAGTGTGTGAGAGTGGACTCATTCTAAGTCCATAAGCCCAGAAGAGAAAGCACAAGAAGAACGCACACAGAGAAAGCCTTTCAAGGTTCCTGAGTTGATAAATATGTTAGGAAGGGAAGAATTTCTATAACACAGATGAGACCAAGGGAACTAGGCTCGCAAGAGAATCATCGAAGGCCAAGACCTTCAAGTGTCGAAAATATTCCAAGGGAAAGGAAGAAGCGCAAGCTCAAGAGGAAGCTACAACTATCGTCGGATTGGCACTGGGAGGAAAGATCTGGATCATTGAATCTACGTCCAGACAACAGGAGGGAGTCATGAAGGAGAGTAGATGAGATAGACGGTGGAGACACTTCGGGGAGAAGTGTTGAGTTGTCATGATCTGTTAGATCCGAAAGAAGGTGCGTGAGGTTTAAACCTCATAACTACAGAAGGGGGATGCCAAGTTATTGGCTAGGAGTCCTTGAGAAGGCAAACGATCAGGATTCTCTATGGAGAACTTGCAAAGTCACGAGAACCGTAGGATCAAAGAAGAGCTACAAGGTGGTTAGAGGTAAATGAACCCATCACCTTAGGATCTAGGATCAACGTGAACCATTGATTGTGCTTTGTGTAAGTCGTTGGATCATATCGTGAACTTAGGGTTCGTGAGTTTGGTGGGCAGACCAAATTCTTGGTTTTTCACAAAGTTATGAGTTGTGAGGAACAGGGAAGAAGATCCATACTGTTGGATCCAAGCCACGGGAGAACCATTGGATCAGAACCTTCACAGGGTATCCCGTATTAGAGGTTCGGGGGTTGAAAGAACTTCTATTCGATTGCAGAAGTCATGAAGTGGTGAGCGTTGAGGACTCATATGAACACGCATCACATCCTTTAAGTGGGGACCACGTGGGTGACAGGTGGAGGACACACGTTGCTTGGGAAGGGGTCAACCCATAATTGACTTATTGTGCCTTAGGATTTCATAAAGGAGGAGCACGAGGGATCAATACTCCAAATCGTGAAGCTGCGAGTTGTGAGGGGTGCTATAGTTAGGCCTAGCCGGTGGTTGCTTGTAGAGGCACTAGCAAGGAAGGAGCCATACCCGTATCACAATCTCGAGTATCGGAGAATAGAGAAAGAGGAGTTGAGGGTCATTAATCCACGAGCTCGCGAGCTGTGAAAATCACTTTCTCTAAGACCAGGTTGTGGTTGCATGGAGAGGTAAAGCTCACGCCTGGTGTGAAGTTGCGTAGGGCGGGTTTTCACGAAGGACATGTGGATCAGATTCGAGAGGTTCCAATAGGGACCTGAGGGAGCTGCTTCAGCTCAAGGAGAATTTAGAATGATCCTGAGCAGATCTCGGCCTGAGGGCAAGGGAGTCTTCACCATCAAGTTGTATCAGAGCTTGATTTTGTCTGTATATTGTAGGCAAAGGGAGCAGAAGAAAAAGAAGACAGAGGATGAAGATGGCTACTAAAGGCCATGGGCGTGGTCATAGGGAAGACCACAAGAAGAAGAAAAATCCAGAGATGGATCTGGAACTCACTGAGGTGAGGGCAAGAATAGAGCAGCTTGCATTGCGAATGCAGCAGGATGCAAAGTCGCATTGGGTGTATGAATGGCCTATGAGGAGGAAAGAGAAGTGGCCAATGAAGAAATTATTGGCCAAAGGATAGAAAAGGCTATTAATAGGATGGCTAAGGCATGTTGAATGCCTCAGAGATGAAGAGGAGATGGTTCATGCCTGTGAACCAGAAGCTGGGAGAAATCTCAGTGATAATGAAGAGGAGAGATCGAGCAGAGATCTCATAGACTGCCAAGTGGGTAGAGATGGACTTTCAAATTTCCAGGTGGGCAATATAAAGAGATCAAGTGAAGGTCTCGTATGCTGCTAGGAGGGCAATGTTGAAAGTTCAAGTTGCCAGGTGGGCAATGAGATGAGATCGTTGGAGGATCTTATAGACTACCAAGAGGGCAGAAAGGAAATCCCATATTGCCAGGTGGGAAAGGGAGAGAAGTTGAGACTGTCTGAAAGTCTCATGCACTCAGAGGTGAGTTCAGACCAGTGAGAGGAGCTGATATAGGAAGATCAAAAGAACATTATGATGATTGGGGTAATAGAGGTAGTCCTGCCACATCGCCCAACTGAGGCGAAAAATTGTGTTGTCGATGAAACAACAACAAAAGGATAGCCAGTTGTGACTGTCATGGAGAAAGAAGAACCCATCAAAATCTTCCCCAGTAGAAGAAGAGCATGCAGATAAGATGCTCAGTCCATGGGAGATGGAGTTGTAGATGTTGGAGGATTGGCTGAACAACCCAGATCCAGTAGACGACTTCTATGAGCAGACAGTCATGCAGATGTTAACAGAGGAGCATTTCAAGGAATCACTCAGAAATTTCAGCCAGGGAGTTGAACAGACGATGATGATTGTAATGCCGAGGGATGCAACAGCAGATGAAGGAAAATTCTAGTCTAGAGATTAGTTGGAGGAAGCTGGAGATGAACCAGCAGGAGAAAGGGTAGAAGCAAGTCTGTCAGAGAAGATGACTGAGCAGCAGGTCATTCTAGAAGATAAGACTGCAGAGATGAATTTTGTAGCAGGGTGGCAAGATGAGGCCACAGAGGAAGAATGTGGCATGGGAGATGTAGTTGATCTACCCATTTGCAGAGAAGAAGTGCAGTGGAGCAAGATACAAAAGGAGAGCTAGCCATGGGAGAAGTTGGACGAGGAGATTGAGAAGATCAGAAGGCTGATGATCAGATCAGCAGAAGCGGTCAACAAAGGGAAGTTGAGCGAAGGACAAACTATCATAGAAGCAAGGCAACAGATGATGCAACAACAGTAAGGTGAGGGAGAATATGGACAGATCCAGAGAACAGTTTGGGATCTGGGTGGATTTCAATAGAGCCTGGAAGCTCATGAGTAGGAGCTCATGATTTTTGCAGCTAAGGAGTATGATGCAAGAGCATCGCTCCAAGCCAACTACGCGCCAGCTAACCAGCACATCAAGTGCATGTTCAAGGGAGAGGAGAGGCGCAACCCTCTCACTTTCAAATTTCAAATTTGAATTTAATTGTATTAAATGATTGTAAGGCTGGTAGAGTCAACACCATGCTTGTATGCAGGCTATAGTTAGTTGGCCTCTTAATGTTTTGTAAGGCTGAGATCTAGATCCGATTCGGACTAGACAACCATTCAATGTAATTGAATGTGAGTTAATGAAATTTGGTGAGGATGGAGGGAAGAGCTCGAGGAGCCCCTTTTTGTAAAAAGATCTTCTTTCATTTTTGCAGTTAGTCAGTTAAGAAGAGAAGAGAAAAATAGAGATAGGAGAGGAGAGTCGAGACTCTGTTGCATTCTGAGCTCGAACACATTGTAGTCGGGCATTCTTGATTAATACAAACAAGAATAGTTTTTCCTGCATGTTATTCTGTGTTTGTTGATGAATCTCTTTATGTGTTGATGATATGTTGTAGACGTGTGTTAGTTTGCATTTGCAGGTTACAGACATAAGTCATTATCTGTTGAGTTCTTTGATTTTCATGTTTGGATTCTTTGCGGTTTCATGCAAGAGGTTGCATGACAGAACACTGCGGGTTCTAAAAGCCAGTGCATGGAGTGCACTTCTGAATTCTACATAATTTAGACAAAGACGTGCCAAGAGGGCGCATTAGTGGAAGTCATTGACTCAAAGAGGAAGCCTCAAGGTTGTTGAACACCTTGGAGGTAAGACTGTGCAGAGGAAGGAATAGAGATAACAGAATCACTGAGGGTTCTGTGGAAGCTCTGCCAGGAGGGCATTGAGAAAGTGAATAGAGTGCATAGAAGGAACTCTATTTTGATTTCAGTGAGAAAACATAACGTCTGAGGTTCTGTAGAAGCTCTGCCAGGAGGGCATTGAGCGAGTGCAAGGAGTGCACCGAGAAGAACTCTTTTTCGAGTCTTGAGAATAGGAGAAGTGTCAAGGAGAAAGACACTCACAGGGTTGTTGAATACCCTGTAGACTCTGCAAGGTGTGCATCAAGCAGAAGGACACCAGGAGGGCATGAGGCATTTATTTCCAAGAAATAGCCTCGAATATGAGTTATTCGAAATCTCAACAGCACAAGGAGTGTGCAAGAGTGGACTTGCTCTAATTCCATAAGATCAAAAGAGAAAGTGCAAGAAGAACGTGCACAGAGAAATCCTTTCGAGGTTCCTGAGTTGATAAAGCTGTCAGGAAGGGAAGCATTTCTATAACGCAGATGATACCAAGGGAACTAGGCTCACAAGAGAATCATCGAAAGTCAAGACCTTCAAGCATCATAAATCTTCCAAGGGAAAGGAAGAAGTGCAAGCTCAGGAGGGAGCTATAGCTATCGTCGAATCGACAATAGGAGGAAAGATTTGGATCATTGAATCTACGTCCAGACAGGAGGAGGAAGTCGCACAGGAGAGTAGCTGAGATGGACGGTGGAGACACTTTGGGGAGAAATGTCGAGTTTCCATGATCCGTCGAATCTGGAAGAAGGTGCGCGAGGTTTAAACCTCGTAACTGCAGAAGGAGGATGCCAAGTTATTGGCCAGGAGTCCTTGAGAAGTAGAGGTGGATGGTCAGGATTCTCTATGGAGAACTCGCAAAGCCGCGAGAACCGTAGGATCAAAGCAGAGCTACAAGGTGGTTAAAGGTGGATGAACCCATCACCTTAGGATCTAGGATCAACGTGAACCATTGATCGTGCTTTGCGTAAGTTGTTGGATCATATTGCGAACTCAGGGTTCATGAGTTTGGAGGGCAGACCAAATTCTTATTTTTTTGCAAAGTTCTGAGTTGCGAGGAATAGGGAAGAAGATCCAGACCGTTGGATCCAAGACACAGGAGAACCGTAGGATCTAAATCTTCGTGGGGTATCGCATATCGGAGGTTCGAGGGTTGAAAGAAGTTTTGTTCGATTGCAGAAGTCACGAAGTGGTGAGCGCCGAGGGCTCGTATGAACACGTGTCATGCCCTTTAAGTGGGGACCACGCGGGTGACAGGTGGAGGACACACGTCGTCTGGGAAGGGGTCAAACAATCATTGACTTATCGTGCCTCGAGATTTCATAAAGGAGGAGTATCAGGGCTCAATACTCCAACTCGCGAAGTTGCGAGTTGCGAGGGGTGTTATAGTTAGGCCTAGTCGGTGGTCACTTGTAGAGGTTCTAACAAGGAAGGAGCCATACCCACATTGCAATCTCAGGTATTGGAGAATAGAGAAAGAGGAGTCGAGGGTCATCAATCCACGAGCTCGTGAGCTGCGAAAAGCGCTTGTGCTAAGACCAGGTTGTGGTTACATGGAGAGGTAAAGCTCGCACCTGGTGTTAAGTTGTGCAGGGCGGGTTTTCACGAAGGACCTGTGGATCGGATTCAAGAAGGTCCAATAGGGACCTGAGGGAGCCGATTCGGCTCGAGGAGAATTTAGAACGATCTTGAGCGAATCTCGGCCTAAGGGCAAGGGGGTCTGCACCATCAATTTGTTGTTTTAAATGCCCACGTTTTTGCTTTCAAATGAGACTAAGATTGCCTTTTTAAGTTGCCATGTTTTTTCTTTCCAACGATGGACTGAGTTTCCGTAGAAATCACCCATGAATTTAGGCTTTTAAATCTTAAATTCACTTGTTGGAATGACCACGGTTTTGGTAAATAAAAATTGACTATGTGCATTATGAATTCGGCCACCCTTTTTTTGCTATTCAATTCATAACTGACTTGCAGTAATGACCACGATTTCGCCTCCAAACTATGACTACATTTTCCCTTGAGTGATGGACTGCATTGATGTTGATTGGTTATGTTTGCCTTTAGTTATTGAGTTGTTTTCGATTGGGAATGATTGGCCACCATGTGGGCACTGCATTTTTGCTAATTTTGCCACAATGAATTAAATGGATAATAGTTAGTTAAATGCCTTACTATTGCTAGATTCATTTCTATGTAATGGTCGCATTAAATGGAAGCTCTGCCAGGAGGGCATTGAGCAAGTGCATAGAGTGCACAGATGGAACTCTATTTCGAGTTCAGTGAGAAAACATAACATCTAAGGTTCTGTAAAAGATCTGCCAGGAGGGCATTGAGCGAGTGCAAGGAGTGCACTGAGAATAACTCTTTTTCGAGTCTTGAGAATAAGAGAAGCGTCAAGGATAAAGACACTCACAGGATTGTTGAATACCCTGTAGACTCTGCAAGGTGTGCATCGAGAAGAAGGACACCATGAGGGCATGAGGCATTTCTTTCCAAGAAATGGCCTCGAATATGAGTTATTCAAAATCTCAACAGAACAAGGAGTGTGCGAGAGTGGAATTGTTCTAAGTCCATAAGATCATAAGAGAAAGCACAAGAAGAACGCACACAGAGAAATCCTTTCGAGGTTCCTGAGTTGATAAAGTTGTCAGGAAGGGAAGCGTTTCTATAATGCAGACGAGACCAAGAGAACTGGGCTCATAAGAGAATCATCGAAGGCTGAGATCTTCAAGCATCGTAAATATTCCAAGGGAAAGGAAGAAGTGTAAGCTCAGGAAGGAGGTACAACTGTCGTCGGATCGACACTAGGAGGAAATATCTGGATCATTGAATATACTTCCAGACAGGAGGAGGAAGTCGCGCAGGAGAGTAGCTGAGATGGACGATGGAGACACTTCAGGGAGAAGTGTTGAGTTGCCATGATCCGTCGGATCTAGAGGAAGGTGCGCGAGGTTTAAACCTCGTAACTGCAGAAGGAGGATGCCAAGTTATTGGCCAGGAGTCCTTGAGAAGTAGAGGCGGATGGTCAGGATTCTCTATGGAGAACTCGCGAAGTCATGAGAACTGTAGGATCAAAGCAAAGCTACAAGGTGGTTAGAGGCAAATGAACCCATCACCTTAGGATCCAAGATCAATGTGAACCGTTGATCATGCTTTGCATAAGTCCTTTGATCATATTGCGAACTCAAGGTTCGTGAGTTTGGAGGGAAAACCAAATTCTTGGTTTTACGTGAAGTTTCGAGTTGCGAGGAACAAAGAAGAAGATCTAGACCGTTGGATCTGAACCTTCGTGGGGTATCGTGTATCGGAGGTTCGGGGGTTGAAAGAACTTTTGTTCGACTGTAGAAGTCACGAAGTGGAGAGCACCGAGGACTTGTATGAACACGTGTCATGTCCTTTAAGTGGGGACCACATGGGTGACAGGTGGAGGACACACTTCGCCTAGGAAGGGGTCAACCCATCATTGACTTATCGTGCCTCGGTATTTCGTAAAGGAGGAGCATGAGGGCCCAATACTCCAACTCACGAAGTTGCGAGTTGCAAGGGGTGCTATAGTTAAGCCTATCCGGTGGTCACTTGTAGAGGCGCTAGCAAGGAAGGAGCCATACCCATATCGCAATATCGGGTATTGGAGAATAGAGAAAGAGGAGTCGAGGGTCATCAATCCATGAGCTCGCGAGCTGCAAAAAGTGCTTCCGCTAAGACCAGGTTGTGGTTGCATGGAGAGGTAAAGCTCGTGCCTAGTGTTAAGTTGCGTAGGGTGGGTTTTCATGAAGGACCTGTGGATCAGATTCAAGAGGTTCCAATAGGGACCCGAGGGAGTCGATTCAGCTTGAGGAGAATTTAGAACGATCCTGAGTAGATCTTGTCCCAAGGGCAAGGGGGTCTGCACCATTAGTTTGTTGTTTTAAATGCCCATGTTTTTTCTTTCAAATGAGACTAAGATTGCCTTTTTAAGTTCCCACGGTTTTTCTTTCCAATGATGGCTGAGTTTCTGTAGAAATCACCCATGAATTTAGCCTTTTAAATCTTAAACTCACTTGCCAAAATGACCACGGTTTTGGTAAATAAAAATTGACTCTGTGCATGTTGAATTCGCCCACCCTTTTTTTGCTATTCAATTCATAATTGACTTGCAATAATGACCACGATTTCTCCTCCAAACTATGACTGAGTTTGCCCTTGAGTGATGGACTGCGTTGATGTTGATTGGTTATGTTTCCCTTTAATTATTGAGTTGTTGTCGACTGGGAATGATTGGCCACGATGCGGGCATTGCGTTTTTGATCATTTTTCCATAGCAAATTAAATGGATAATAGTTAGTTAAATGCCTTACTATTGCTAGATTCATTGCTATGTAATGGTCGCATTAAATGCCTTGATTTTTTCCAGCAAATAAAAAGGATAACAGTGAGTTAAATGCCTTGTTATTGCTAGATTCATTGTTATGTAATGGTCATATTAATTTTCAGAACAATTGCTATGGCAATGTAAATGGCCAGCAGATTCATTATTGGGATTAAATGACACAGCAAGTTAAATTTTAACTAACACCTTAAATGCCTTGCTATTGTTCTATTACTTGTTATGACAATCGTCATGTAAACTACCTTGTTAGTGTGCTTTTAATTGTTTGGTTAATGGTCATGTAATTGCCTTGTTATTTCTATATTAATTGTTAAGTAACCGCTATGTTAATTTCCTCGATAAATTGCTCTAGCCCTGCTAATAGTTAGTAGTTTTCTTCTAATATTGTTAGACAGATAGTATTGTTAGTTCGGTCAATATAACTAGACTACATGCTAAGATTTAATTTTTCATAAGTGTTATAATGATAGAATTCTACTTTAAGATTGTAAATGTTGTTATTTAAGTTAATGTCTAGTTGGGTGCAAAATTTGGATTAACATAGACTTGACCGATTAGGTTGTGTTAAAGATTAAAATTCGATTGGTAAGTAAGGAATGGATTGCAAATTTTAGACTCGTTGGATTGAATTTTAATTAAGGATAGAGGGAATTTATAATTATGGTTTTAGTATTGACCACTTAGATTTTCAAAATTAATTGTATTAATGTTTATTTAGCGGATGCATTATTGTCTAATTGTAACTTGATGTGCCCCGTTAGAATGGAACCCTTGTTAAAATTGAATGTAATCATAGATCGGTTAGACTGGTTGATTGGTGGGGGCAGGGATGATGTTCTGTGGGCTAGCGTCACCCCTTGTCTTCGTCCTCTTGTGTCTCGTCAACCTTTGTGTGGGGTAGGTATAGTCTCCCAGTCAGTATTCGGTTCCTAGCTCATCAGAGTTTTCTTGAGTCTTGGTCCCTTTTGTTTTGTGCCGAGGTTATTGATGCATCTATCACCTGGGGAACGACATGATTCCCGATGAGGGGATCATGGCGCACCTTGGGGATAGCAACGAATGAGATCTTGGTCGGAGTAGGTTCTTTTGTGTGATTTCTAACGAGCGTGCAAGTTGCTCTTGGCACAAGGGTCGAACGCCTTCAAGTGTTAGGTCCACGCGCCTTGAGTTTCTAGTATTTGTTCATCTAGGCCGTGATGTCGGGATGGGGGTGTTGTCCCTTAGCTTGTAGGAGTGGTTGTGTTTGCATTGGAAGGGTAGTTGTTCCTCCTTGTTGTTCTACGCTTGATTCACCCAATTTCCCTTATGTTAGTGAGTGGATTCATAGTTGTCTGTTTGCTTGGAATGCGTGCTTACACTCGTCATCAGTGGTGTGGTTAACTGTCGTTGTCGTTTCCTTTCTTCCAAAACACACAAAAAAAAAATGCACTGTTGTACCCAGATAATGGGCATGGGACATGGTGGGTTATATATATGATATTCACTATTATAAAGTTATCTATAAATATAACTTAAACAAATTAGTATCAAACCCTCATATATATATATCTAGGAAAAGAATTATTTAATTCATTATTATAGGAATAAATTCCATGTGATGAAGTCCTAACCTGATTTATCATGATTAGAGAATTGAGGAAAGAGATAATAGTGAACCTTTGATCTATACCTATCTCAAATTTCATCTATACCTATATAAAATTTGATCTATACCTATATCAAATTCTATTACATGATGTTTTGTCCATTAACGATGGATTTAAAATAAAAGATGATTATATATGTGATTTTTATTTTATATATGATATAAGATATAAATGGGATATATCTAACCTAAAACTCTATAATGGAAAAAATATACCTCATCTTCTTTAAATACTTATATATTTACACATCTATGTTATGTTCTTCTGTATTATGTGAGAGGTTTTAATGATGGATTTAACAGAAAAAACAAATACACTTCATCCCCCTTGAATACTTCTATATTTACACATCTATGTAATGTTCACCCAATTTCCCTTATGTTAGTGAGTGGAGTCATAGTTGTCTGTTTGCCTGGAATGCGTGCTTACACTCGTCATCAGTGGTGTGGTTAACTGTCGTTGTCGTTGCCTTTCTTCCAAAACACACACAAAAAAAAAAATGCACTGTTATACCCAGATAATGGGCATGGGACATGGTGGGTTATATATATGATATTCACTATTATAAAGTTATCTATAAATATAACTTAAACAAATTAGTATCACACCCTCATATATATATTTAGGAAAAGAATTATTTAATTCATTATTATAGGAATAAATTCCATGTGATGAAGTCCTAACTTGATTTATCATGATTAGAGAATTGAGGAAAGAGATAATAGTGAACCTTTGATCTATACCTATCTCAAATTTCATCTATACCTATATAAAATTTGATCTATACCTATATCAAATTCTATTACATGATGTTTTGTCCATTAATGATGGATTTAAAATAAAAGATGATTATATATGTGATTTTTATTTTATATATGATATAAGATGTAAATGGGATATATCTAACCTAAAACTCTATAATGGAAAAAATATACCTCATCCTCTTTAAATACTTATATATTTACACATCTATGTTATGTTCTTTTGTATTATGTGAGAGGTTTTAATGATGGATTTAACAGAAAAAAAAAATACACTTCATCGCCTTGAATACTTCTATATTTATACATTTATGTAATGTTCTTTTGTATTATGTGAGAGGTTTCATGATGGATTTAAAATAAAAGATGATTATATATATATATGTGTGTTTTTTATTTTATATATGGTATAAGATGTAAATGGAATATATCTAAGGTAAAACTCTATAATGAAAAAATATACTTCATCCTCTTTAAATATTTATATATTTAAACATCTATATTATGTTCTTTTGTATTTTGTGAGAGGATATATATATATATATATGATTTTTTCTTTTATGAAATTCTTTAAGTAACAAAATAAAATGTTTCAAGTAAAGAAATAAAATATGGAGATTGCTTTATTTCTACCATTATAACTTTTTTCTATATATTTTCTATGCATGTTTTAATGTATGCATTAATTAAAATATTTGAAAAGAAAAATTACAATATTTAAATAGTATTCATAGTTTTTCTTGATGTGGGTGAATTATGTGTATTTAAAACCCATCAAATTCATTCAATCTTGTTGTATCTTGATTTTAATTTTTAATTTTTCTTATTATTAAAGGCAATGAAATTTAATATTTTTTTTACTTATTGAATTTAAAAGATATATAATTTAAAAGATATATAAGAAAACTTTAAATTTAATAAAATTTAATATTTTTTTCACTTACTGAATCATTCAATCTTGTTGTATCTTGATTTTAATTTTTAATTTTTATTATTATTATTAAAGGAAATGAAATTTAATATTTTTTTTACTTATTGAATTTAAAAGATATATAAGAAAACCTTAAATTTAATAAAATTTAATATTTTTTTCACTTACTGAATTTAAAAAATTATATAGGAAAACCCTAAATTTAATAGCAAAAAAATAAAAAATAACTATGTAAAAAGGTAAAAGATTAAAAGACAAGATAAAACAATGTAGGGAAAAAAGATAAACCAAATTAAACTTTAAATGAATATTTTCCATCTTCAAGTCCTGATAATGTCCATTTCATAAGTTTATTCATAAAGAAGATTAATGGAATCATGGGTTTCTACCTGCTCTATGGTGAAATTATTGTACACGGTGTGACATGTATGATTGTTGGTTGATCATTAGCCATGGCTTCAGGTGCTTTATTTTGGCATAAAACAACATACATTTTTAAGATATTGATCAACTTGAAATCAACTTTCTCACTTCTTCCATTGCAAATAACTATTCACAGTAACAAAATATTGCATTTTGATATCGTAGTGGAAAATGTACTCTGGAATGTTGGACACACCTATCACACTTAGAGGAGGAGGGGTGAATGAGTGTGGGGATATTTTTACCAAAACTTTCCTCTTTTCTTCACCTTCCTTTTGAAATTCGGCTTGGATATCCTTGATTACCCCAGTCACCTATAGATATTCAATATGCTCAAGTATTCCACACCAAAAATGCTCAAGAAGCTCTCCATCAATACTCCAAAAGATATTCTCACAATAAGCTCTCCATTGATCCACAAAAAAGATGATCTACAAGAGACCATTGCTATCTTATTTATACTTTAATCATCTAAGTCACTTAACCCATTTTTAGGTCACTTAACCCATTTCTAGGTCACTTAACCTATTTTCCTTATTTTAGGGTTAACCATTTTCCATAAATAGAAATTTCTCCAATATTTTATCATTTAAATATTCCTTCTTGATTTCTCATCTTACTTTATCATTTCTTGATTTTTTCACTTCTCTTTATTATTTAAATAATCCACATTGACTTTTTCACCTTACTTTATCATTTAAATAATGATTTCTTCTTTTAGG
>JZKD02S2229654.1:122869-134976 GCA_000966675.3 Picea glauca
TGAGTAGGAACCTTTTAACCAATTCTCTGACTAGCACACTTGCTGAAGGAAATGAAACCTACAGAGGTCGAGGTAATCGGATTCCTTCCTATCTGAGCAGGAACCTCTTAACTGAACCTCTGGCTAGCACACAGCAGGAAATGAAATCTACAGAGGGCAAGGTGTTGTGATTTCTTCCTGTCTGAGTAGGAACCCTTTAACCAAACCTCTGACTAGCACACTTGCAGCAGTAAACAAATCCTACAGAGGGTATGATGTTCCAATTCCTTTCTGTCTGAGCAGGAACCTTTAATCAAATCTCTGCTAGCATAAAATCATCACACAAGRTTGCTGATAAAAGAATCACRAATTCCATTCAATAAACTAAGACAGAGTYAGTAGTGTTTCAGCAAAGCGAAATTCATAAAACAGTGTTTCAGCACACGACAATAAACAAAGCATGGACATAAATTATACTAACACACTTCTAACTAATGGGTGAATCTTGTGATGAAGGTGGGCCCTCCCTCCTCACAAGATTCCCCTGAAACGTGAAAGCTTAGAGACGAATGATCAAAGAAGTCTTATATTCATCTGTCGAAATATCACATTACAAATTGAAAGAATAGAATACGTCCCGCTTCTCTCGAGTTGCTTCAATACCAAAAACTTCGATATCTTGAATGGTGATTTCCTCTGATTTAAAGAGAAAATCCCTTCGATACAATCATTACAATGCATCTCAATCCAATCCTAGATCAGATCTCCTTTCTAAATTAGCATAGGATGTCCTGATTTCACGCAACCGAATGTTGAATGAGGTATTGTTGTTATGGCTGGTGTAACAGCTTCTTCTCATCGTTGTTGATGTTGTTTCATCCACGTGATTATGCTCTGACTGTTGACTGCTAACTGTGACGGCTTCCTTGTGTTTCGGCATCGTCGGTTCTGGCAGTTTCTTCTGTGTTTCAGCATCTGCAACTCTGGACTGTGTGATAGCTCGTGTTTCAGCATCTTGCGACCTCAGACTGTGTAGCAGCTCCGTGTCTCAGCATCTGCGGCCTCGGACTGTGTCGCAGCTCCATGTTTCAGCAATAGGCCTTGAATGCTAATCTGCAATTAAGGACACTTATGCACTTCTAATCAGTAGTTAAGTACGAGAGTGATGTAAAATATCATGCAAAACAGATTAAGCATATAGTAATGAGAAAGGACGTTGTATACCTTTGAGATGATCAGACAAAGTGATAGTATTGGTTCAAATATAGGTGATCAAGGGTATAATAATGGCAAAAAGTATAGGCAAAAAGGTGAATAGTGTGGTCCTAACAGAGACAACTTCACATCAAAACCCATACAAAGTATCATTGTTGCAAAAGGGACACCAAGTCATGGTAAGTGGACAATGCAATGTTGAGTTTAAAATAGGTGGTTATAAGAATGAGATTATGTGTGATGTCATACCTATGGATGTTTTCCATGTTTTTTTGGGAAGACTGTGGAATTATGACAAAAATTTCATACATGATGGAAGGAAAAATACTTACACCCTTGAGAAGAATGGTTGTAAGCATATGTTGTTGCCAATAGAACATAAGGGAGTGAATGAATAGGTCACTAGTCCTAGCATATTTCTCATGAGTGGGAAGGAACTCTTGAATGAAGTCAAGAAGGAATAGGAGATGCAGTTTGTTGTGGTGAGGAAGCCCAGATTCATCATTATGAAGAATTATATGGATGATCTGCCTATATAAGTTCAGGAATTGTTGGATGAGTTTGTTGATATTGTGGTGGATGAATTACTTCGTTCTTTACCACCCATCAGGAGTATCAATCACCACATTGACCTTATTCCAGGAGTGAGTTTTCCAAATAAAGAAACATACAGGTTGACACCTCAAGAGAATGAAGAGATCAAGAATCAAGTCCAAGAGTTGTTGGATAAAGGTTTGGTCAGAGAAATATTGAGTCCATGCACAATACCAATTGTGTTAAGTCCATAAAAAGATAGAGGTTGGAGAATGTGCACAGATTCAAGAGACATCACTAAGATAACCATCAGGTATAGATTTCCTTCACCCAAAATGGATGATTTGATGGATTTCTTAAGTGGAGAAAATTATTTTTCCACGATAGACCTGAAAAGTGAATACCATCAAATAATAATGAGAGAAGGAAATGAATGGAATACAACATTCAAAATGAACGAAGGATTGTATGAGTGGCTTGTTATGCCATTTGGCTTAACAAATTCCCCAAGCACATTCATGAGATTAATGAATCAAGTAATCAAGGATTTAATTGGTAATTGTGTAATTGTGTATTTAGATAACATTTTAGTTTTCATTAAGACTGAATGAGAACATTTGAGGCACTTGAACCTGGTGTTGAGAAGGTTGTAGTAGGAAAATTTGTTGATAAATCTGAAGAAATATTCTTCTTGAAGACATAACTCATATACTTGGTTTTTGTGATCTCTTCAAATGAGTTGAAGATGGATCCATAGAAGTTGAGTGTAATCAAAGAATGGCATTCTCCAAGATGCACATTTGAGCTAAGAAGTTTTCCTGGATTAGAAATTATTTATAAGAAATTCATCAGGAATTCCAGTAGCATTTGTGCACCCATACTTGACACCATAAATAAAAATCATAGATATTTTAATTGGACAAAGGAATCTGAGAAAATATTTAGAGTATTAAAAGAGAATATCATAGAACAACCTCTTCTGGTTCTTCCAGATTTCAAGAAGACATTTCAGGTGAGATGTGATGCAAGTGGAGTAGCTATTGGTGCAGTCTTGAGCCAAGACAATAAGCTTGTTGCTTACTTTAGTGATAAGTTGAATGACACCAAGCAGAAGTACTCAACGTATGACAAGGAATTTTGTGTTGTAATATAAGCTTTGAAAAAATAGAGGCATTACCTTATTCTGAATGATTTTGTCTTGTACATTGACAATCAGGCTTTACAGTTCATAACCAGATAGGAGAACTTGAACCAGAGACATGTTAAATAGGTAGAATTCATGCAGAATTTTACTTTTGTCATTAAGCACATTAGTGGTAATGCTAACAAAGTTGTTGATGCTTTGAGAATAAGATTTCTAATTATGCAGGAATTCCAAGTGGAGACCTTAGGGTTTGAACACCTTAAGGGATGTATCATGAAGATCCATATTTCAAGGAGGCTCACGAAGCATGTGAAAAACATTTACTAAGGGAAAGTGATGTAGACCTCTCGTCCCTCAGTCTGATATTTGCTCACAGGATCGTTCTTTATCTCCTTTGAGTCTGATCGACTCTTTCGACTCCCTGCTGGAATCTCAATTCAATCGATCCAAAGGTCCTTTCAGAAGCTCCTCTGTGCAAACAACACTAGCATGAGCTCCACCCTTTCGTGCGACCACAATGCTATGACCAAGGTCCAATTCCAAAGGTGCTTGTCGCAACTCACAACTCGCAAGTTCGTGAGTCGAGGCTACCGACTCTTCCTTTCCAATCTCGTGATACCCGAATTGTCGATACGGGTATAGCTCTTCCTTTGTCAGTGCCTTCCTTACACGACTGCTGGCTAGGCTAAGCGCTAGCTCCTCTCGCTACTCGCACCTTCGCAAGTCGAAGGGTTAAATCTCCGTAGTCTTCCCGTGTGAACCTTCAAGACTTAAAAGCCAGCGAAGGTTGACCTTCCTTCTGTACTTCTCGCAACTTGCCACTTCGCGAGTTGTAGCGTCCAATCTTGGCACCTTCCCTTCACAAAACCCCGAGAAGCGATGTTGACTTTTCTCCTCACATTCTCGCTAGTCGCGACTTCACAAGTTTCAATGTCGAGCTCTCGTACTCTTATCTCGCGAATCCCCGAGACGCAAGAAGACAACGGAGTGTTGACTCCTTCCACTAGGTGACGTGTGTCTGCCTGTCTATTTCCTGGGCCCACCTTATGGTTCAGCCATGTGTCCCTCATGCCTGGCTTTCGGCACTTCGGAACTTCTGATGTCGAAAGCAACTCCTTTCAACCTATGAACCCCCGAATGCATGATATGTGATGGGTTTCATGATCCAACAGTCCTCCCATGACCTGGATCCTATAGTTGTCCTTGCTCCTCGTGATTTCGCCACTCGCGACTTGGAGCACCCAACTCCTGGGCTCTCACCTTGCGAACCTCCAAGTTTGTGAGATCCCTTGATCTCTGCCACCTTTCCTCCTTCGATGGACGACTGTGATTCTCTCATGACTTCGTCACTTGCAAAGTCGAAGGACTTCCTTCTCTGACTCTCGATGCTCGAATCCCCGATATGGGTGATCTCGCGGCACGTTTCCTCCTCCCAGCGAATGACCCAGATTATTTCACTATTTCGGGACTTCGCACCTCATGACTTCGTGAATCTTGATGCAAAGGTTTTGACCCTTCAACTCGCAAATCCATGAAATGGGATTACGCTAGTGATCCAACAGTCCTTGTTTACTTGGATCCCGTGGTCCGATTTCTTCCGAGCTTGCACTTGGAGAATACTTGTCATAACTTCCCAGCTCCTCTGCAAGATTTGACGACTTCTGGAACTTTGTGAATCCTCCACGGAGGATTTCAACTGTCCAATGCCTCCTTAACAACTCCTGCAAAATGAACAAGTACACCTTCATGAAACTTATCCACCAGCAAACAACGTCACCGCGACTCCTTCCGACACTTCAAGGAACTAACTCTTCTGGGATTTTACCACAAACTCGAGTCTTCAAAAAGACTCCTGCACACACTCCTTGTAGCAATTATTCAAATACTTCTAAGTATTTGAAACTCTTCATCTATGCGCACTCCCTATGATAGCAATCTTTCAACAGTCTCCTTAAGCTGTAAACTCTGAGAATCTACTCGGCCTGTGCACACTTTGCATGGCTCCTGTGCTTAACTTGCACTTTTGAGCGAATGAGAACAATGTTATCCCTAATTAGCTTTCAGAGATCGAGACTCTGAACCCGTCAATGCACTCCTTGCGGACAATTTCACTACACTCCTTGCAGGAAAACTCTTGCTCAGACAGAGAAACAATTGAAACTCATTCCTTACTCTCCCTCTCTTCAGATTTCAAACATTCAACATGAAATCATACATTCACACATCAAATAAAATGTATAACAGAAAGAGTAAAGAAATCATGAGCATAACATTCAATCATGCATACATAGAAAGTATTTGAACACCATGAGTCTGAATCAAGCTTCATATATTAATCTCAGAACTTTTTTACATGGGTTCTTCTGCACAACTTTATGCTTCTTCTTCTCTATGCTCTCTTGATTGATTATGCTGCTAATGTTGCAATGATATAAGCGAGGGTGTCTAGATTCATTTTCCCTCCAGCTCCTAAAATTGTCTAATCTAAGAATTCAAAGATACCTACTTACTTTTACTAGCATAAATTCCTCTTAGTCCTTTAGATGAGAGCGGGACACTCAAGGTCTAGTTACAATCTACAAGTATGCTATTTCTTAACTATTACATTTAAGTTTTGCATATCAAACTTCAAAACATTTCAAACAATTCATCATGTGCCAAAATGCATTGGCATTTTGTCCCACACTCACTTGTTGTTGTGATTCTCCTGCATCATACTCCCTCGCTTGAAAATTTTCATGGGATCCTCTCCATGATCTCTTGCATGGTATGTCCATGCTTCTGGATCTCTGCTTCATTCTCCTAGCTAGAATCTTCAACTGGATGTCCCTTCCACTTGACCAAGTATTCGAAATATTCCTTTAGCCTGGTCCTTTTACTAACTCTTTTGTCCAGTATGCTTTCCATCTATGGCTTCTCTGCAACTGGCATCTGTTTAGTCCACTAAACCTATGGTTGTTCATTACCTACTTCTGCTTTGTATGGGTACAAATCTGAGACATTGAATATCGAATAAATTATGATCCCATCGGGTAATTCAATCTCATAAGCATTTGCCCCAAATTTCTTCAAGACCTTACATGGTCCAATCTTCTTCATCTTCAGTTTGTTATATGTCCCCTACAGAAACCTTTCCTTTGTCAGATGTGCTAGAATCAAATCACCAGTCTCAAATTGAAGTTGTCTCATGTGTTGATCTGCTCTGCGCTTATACTCTTGGCTCGAGTTCTGCAATCGCTCCTTCACCTAGCTGTGAAGTTCCTTCATTGCTTTGGAAAAATCTTATGCACTAGCACTTCTTATCTCATCTCGTTCTGAATCCCTCAGTTCAGATACTCCTCTTGGATATGTCCCATAAAATATTTGAAATGGACTCTACCCCGTGCTTCTGTTGATTGAATCATGGTAAGAAAATTCTACCTGTGGCAGAATATTGTCCCACTGACTGTGGTGTTCTGTCACCAAGCTCCTTAGTAAGTCTCTCGAACTTCTGTTCACAACTTCTGTCTGTCCATCCATCTAAGGATGATAAGCTGAACTGAACGACAAGTTTGTTCCTATATTTTTCCATAAGGTCCTCCAGAAGTGTCCCACGAACTTGGTGTCTCGATCTGAAACTATGCTCCTTGGTAAGCCGTGAAGTCGAATGACCTCTTTGAAAAACAAATTCGCAATGTGAGTTGTGTCACTGGTTTTCTGACATGGTATGAAGTGTGCCATCTTAGAAAATATATCCACTACCACAAAGATTGAATCAAACCCTCTTTGTGTTCTCGACGGCCCCAATATGAAGTCCATGCTGACTGCATCCCACGACCTGTCAGGTATGGGTAACGGTTGATAAAAACATGCATTCTGCCTCTTCCCTTTTGAATGCTGACAAATTCTTCATCTATCCATGAATATTTTGACGTATACTCTCATTCCTGGCCAATAATATGACTCATTTATCTTTGAGAATGTCTTGTCATGACTGAAATTCCCGACCAATCCTCCACTATGTTTCTCCTTCAGCAAATTCTCCCTCATGGAGCATTTTGGAATACAAAGTTGATTACCCTTAAATAGTAATCCTTCCTGGATCATGTATTTTGTCCATTGACTTCTGTCCATGAGAATTGGATTCTCAGCTGCTTCATACGCCTCTTTAAAATTTGGATCATCTATGTACATGTCCCTGAGATCATCAAAACCCAGTGTTTTGACTCTGAACTCCTGCAACAACAAACATTTCCTACTCAAAGCATCAACAACTTTGTTAGCAGTTCCAGAAATATGCTTAGTTACAAAAGTAAAGTTCTACATGTATTCAACCCATTTAACATGTCTTTGATTCAACTTCTCCTGTTGATTCATAAATTGGAAAGCATGATTGTCACTGTATAAAAAAAACTCCTTAGGAATCAAATAGTGTCACCATTTCTTCAATGCATGAATAATAGCATAGAACTCCTTGTCATACGTGGAATATTTCACTTTCGCTTCATTCAACTTCTCGCTGACGTATGCTATCGGCCTATCTTCTTGGCTCAAGACTGACCCTATTGCAAATCCACTTGCATCACATTTTACTTCAAATGTCTTTTTAAAATCCGGCAACACCAGAATTGGTTGTTCCGTGATATTCCTTTTCAGCAAATTAAAACTTTTCTCAGCCTCATTTGTCCAGTGAAAAGACTTGTGTCTCTTTTTCACTGTGTCCATCATTGGTGCACTAATTCCACTGAAATTCCTGATGAATTTCCGGTAGAAACTAGCCAATCCATGAAAACTTCGAACTTCAAAGATATTCCTTGGCGATGGCCAATTCTTAATTACCTCCACCTTATCTAGATCCATCTTCAATTTATCTACAAAAATAACAAAACCCAAATAAATGAGCTCTGTCTTCATGAACGAGGATTTATTCATATTTATCAACAACTTCTCTTGCTGTAGCCTCTGCATCACTATAGCCAAATGTTTCAGATGCTTTTCCTTTGTTTTACTGAAAATCAGTATGTCATCAAGATACACAATGACAAATTTTCCGATGAAATCCTTCAGGACTTCGTTCATCAACCTCATGAAAGTACTTGGTGCATTCGTTAAGAAAAATGACATAACAAGCTATTCATACAACCCTTCGTTAGTCTTGAAGGTTGTCTTCCATTCATCACCTTCTCTCATATGAATCTGGTGATATCCACTTTTCAAATCAATCGTTGAAAAAAATTTGGCCCCACTCAAACAATCCATCAAATCATCCATTCTTGGCAATGGAAATCTATACCTGATGGTAATCTTGTTAATTTCTCTCGAGTCAGTACACATCCTCCATCCTCCGTCTTTCTTTGGACTGAGCACTGTCGGAACAACACATGGACTCAAGCTTTCTCTAATCAACCCTTTGTCCATTAAGTCCTGGACCTGTCTTTTGACTTCTTCATTCTCCTACGGCGTCAATCTGTACGCTACTTTGTTTGGTAAACTAGCTCCAGGTATGAGATCAATATGATGACTCACACTTCTGATCGGTGGCAATGAACAAGGTAGTTCTTCCACTACTATGTCAGCAAACTCTTCCAATAGCTCTTGAACCTCTTCTGGTAAATCATCTACCCTTGTACTGGTTAAAACAATTTTAGGCTTCCTGACCACAATGAATTGTGGTTCCTTCTTCTTCTTAACCTCTGTAAGAAGTTCCTTCCCACTCATGATAAGTATAGTGTTGCTTACTTCAGATTTTACCTCTTTATTTTTTATTGGAAGCAACATGTGAGTTCTCCCATTCTTCTATAGGGTGTATGTGTTCTTCCTCCCATCATGAATCACATTTATGTCATATTTTCATGGTTTACCCAACAATAGATGACAAACATCCATGGGAATAACATCACAGAGTATTTTGTCACACACCCACTACGGTATAATAAAATTTTTGCTTTTCCTCAAGGGACAGAATCCCCAAAGTCCTACGGGGGCCTAGCGCAGGCTAGTTCTTCCCTATTCACCTCCCTATGATTGTGGGTCACGACCACAGACCGAACAATTATGGCGTCCTTTCGCTCTTCATGGCTCACCACTACCAACAAGTTGAGTCTTTCAACTCTGCAAACCCTGACACAACGAAACACCGAACCCTGATAGGGCTAGCGAGTACAAGATCTTTGTTTGGGTCTTGTCCTCGTGACCACATTCTGTGACCCTCGACAAAGACCTTACTAGCCCTTCACGATTCGAGAAATCGTGATGCATGAATTCTTCCTTTCCCATTCAAATCCCCGAAATTCATGAAGTCTCCCAAGTTTCCCTCCAAAGGAGATCAACGGTTGTATGCCTCCCCTGATTCGACGGTTTGGTTCCTTTCAGGATTTTGGTGCTCGGGGGTTCAAGATGCAACGATCCCAAAAAATCATGTCATGCAAATCTCCAAATTTCAGTATGGGTATCCGTGTAGGAGATCAACAGTCCTTGATAGTGTGGATCCAACGGTCCATAAGATTTCAGAACTTTCCCTGATCTCTAACTGCTCACCACGCGTCTCCCTTGATGGACGGTCCAGATTTCCTTGGAGACTTCTCTTTGACACTTTTTGCTGCTCGCAACCTCGCAGGTTGAAGCGTCGAGCTCTCATGCTCTTTTTCTCTGAAATCCCAAGACGTGAAAGTCAACAATAGTTGACTTCCCCTTAGCACTTCTCGCAACTTGCCACTTCGCGAGTTGTAGTGTCAAATCTTGGCACCTCTCCTTCACGAACCCTCGAGAAGCGATATTTATTATCCTTCTTGCGTTCTCACTACTCGAGACTTCGCAAGTCCAAGGGTTGAGCTCTCAAGCTCTTATCCTGCGAATCCCTGAGATGCGAGAAGTCAATGAAACATTGACCCCCTTCTCTAGGCAGCTCGTGTTCACCTGTCAATCACGCAGCCCCACCAAGAAATTATGCCACGTGTTCTCTCTTGCTTGGCTCTCAGCACTTCACTACTCCGGAAGTCGTAAATGACTCCTTTCAACCTTCAAACTCACGAACCCCCGACACGCGATGTATCGAGACACCAGATCCCATGACTGTCCTTCCTCTTGGATCAACAACCCGGATCATATCGCGATCTCGCGACTTGGGACTTCATGACTCCAAGAGTCGGGTCTTCTACCTTCAAACTTACGAATCCCCTATACACGAAATGGATAGATCTCTGCCACCTGTCCTCCAACATGGACGGTCCCGATGTCTTCAAGACTTTTGGGACATAGTCGAGTTCACTCTTCCACCTAAGTAAAGGATTAGATCGACGGATTATAGGGCTCTGATGGGTCCCTGGGATCTATGGTCCAAGATCCTCTCATGACTTCTCCATTCGCGAGGTCAAGAGACTTCCTCTTCTGACTCTCGATGTCTGAATCCCCGATAGGGAGGATCTCGTGACACGTGTCCTCCTACAGACGGGTGGCTCAAATCTATTTCACCTTGTCACAATTTCTGAGGTCGAGTACTCTGACTCTCGTCCTCTGGATCCCCAAGATCCCAAACGCCGATATCCCGATACAATCTCCTTCTCGAAACTTTTGCTCTGCTACTCTTTGCGTGAGGTTTAAACCTTGTGTAATTCTCGACAGACCCAACGATTGTCGGTTGTTTAGACAAAGATCTGACGGCTCAGACCTATCTCTCCATTGTGTCGTTCCTAAGTTGCCTAGACATGAATCCACAGTTTAGATTATTTCACGGACCTTGGGGGATCTACGATCCTGATTTCTTCACTACTCGTGAAGATAGAGGAAAAAGGGTTAAGGCATTTAACACCCTCATTTATTCCTTCGATTTAACGGTCGTGAATGACCATAGATCTCCCGATAGGATCTCATCCATTAATCAATACTTATTCTTCGAATCCTCAAGGGATTCTGCAACTTCTGCGCCTCTGCAGAGTCCTTGCACAGAAAGTGCTACCTCTTCTAAGCTTCTCAAAAAGGGTGTCTCTATGGGGAGATTTATCCCGGGTATCACCCGAGATGGATAAGGGTATAGGTTTCCCAAGAAACGGCTTGAATTCTGAATTGATTCAATGTGCGTATATACATATAAATCTATTTATAGACATAAGCCATACGTGGCCCTTCCATTATAAGCATGCAAACACCATTTCAGAATCAAAACACTACACAGGCAGTCTTATACTCAGACCATTTATAAAGCTACACAGACTATGAGCATATATGTCAGCATATGAATTTCAAGGTGAAAGATGTAAAACACTTATCAGAAATAACACCAGAAATGAGTGCAACTGCTGAGAGGGGTGCTCGTTTCCACCCAACCGTAGGCTCAACGACTCCCAACGGATTTACCACTAGCCACCCCAGAGTTGAGACCATGATGCTGTGAGATTGTGTCTCTATCTGCCAATGACCAGGAGTGAAGGTTGTAATCCTCCCTCTCTGCTATCACTCACTCTGCATATCACCAGAGTTCTCCCCTCGCGTCTGCCCCCCAATCGTTTCTACCCCACGCCTTATCCTCTTGCGAGGCTGCATGTGGCACGATTTCCCTCGCGCTGGTCAGTCATGATGGCTCTACAGATAGGCGGTTCACCTCCCCATCTCTCATTAAGCCATATACATACTAGCCTACGAGTCATTTAATTCAGGGCCAGTGAGCCGCTTTTGGTTCTCTGGGCCAATGGAGTCCAAATACGGTATTAATTCTCGGTGGAAGTTAACGCCACCTTTCCAGGTGCCTTCCACTACCATTGTGGTCTCTTTTTCTGCACATCCCCTCTCAGCAGTCCTGCAATAAAATTCATAATGTTATTCACATTTATGAGTTTTCCATAGTTCTTTGTTAGTCTAGTTATTTTTACAAACTAGGGGAAACATGGTGTTACAATTCCCTCCCCCTTAAAAGGAAACATCGTCCTCGATGTTCTTATCTATTAACATGAGTTGCATGTACAGAAGTAAACAAAATTAGATATGTCTATCTCATGGCATCCTCCATTTCCCATGTAGCCTCATCTGGGCCAAAATGTTTCCACTACACCTTGACCTGTGCAATGGTTCGGTTTCGGAGCGGGGTTTCCTTTCTGTCCAATATGCATTGGGGTTCTAGTAGAAATTCTCCCTCCAATTCCACCTAGATCACAAACCAGTCAATTATATGATTAACATCATGTACATTTTTCTTCAGTAATGAAACATGAAAAACATTATGTGCTTTTACTATGGGAGGAAGTGTAAGGTAGCTAGAGAGGTA
>JZKD02S2229654.1:139983-212209 GCA_000966675.3 Picea glauca
AGTATCTTATCTTATCTCATCTTATCTAGCCTAGGTTAGTCAATCTCCACATGTGGATTTTCGAGACTAGGAAGCCCTACCTCTCATAAAAAGCATACATATACCCCTACACTCACGTTTTCTTTTTTTGTCAAGTTTGACTCAACTATAGATAGGGATCGACTCTGCAAACCCCAACACAGCGAAACGTCGAACCCCGATAGGGCTAGTGAGTACACGGTCGCTATTTGGGTCTTGGCCTCGTGACCACATTATGTGACCCTCTACAAAGACCTTACCAGCCCTTCGCGATTTAGGAAATCAGGATGCATGACTTCTTCCTTTCCCATTCAAATCCCCAAAATTCATGAAGTCTCCCAAGTTTCCCTCCAAAGGAGATCAACAGCTGTACGCCTCCCCTGATCTGACGGTTTGGATCCTTTCGGGATTTTGGTGCTCGGGGGTTCGAGATGCAACGATCCAAAAAACTCATGTCATGAAAATATCCGAATTCCGGTATGGGTATCCGTGTAGGAGATCAACAGTCCTTGATAGTGTGGATCCAACGGTCCATAGGATTTTGGAACTTTCCCTGAGCTCTAACCGCTCACCACGCGTCTCCCTTGATGGACGGTCCAGATTTCCTTTGGGACTTCTCTTTGACACTTTTCACTGCTCGCAACCTCGCAGGTTGAAGTGTTGAGCTCTCGTGCTCTTTTTCTCCAAAATCCCGAGATGCAAAAGTCAGCAATAGTTGACTTCCTATTTTCACTTCTCACAACTCGCCACTTCGCGAGTTGTAATGTCAAATCTTGGCACCTCTCCTTCACGAACCCCTGAGAAGTGATATTTATTATCCTTCTCACATTCTTGCTACTCGGGACTTTGCAAGTCCAAGGGTTGAGCTCTCAGGCTCTTATCCTGAAAATCCTCGAGACGCAAGAAGTCAACGGAACATTGACCCCCTTCTCTAGGCAACTTGTGTCCACCCGTCAATCACGTGGCCCCACCAGGAAATTATGCCACGTGTTCTCTCTTTCTCGGCTCTCAGAACTTCGCTACTCGAGAAGTCGTAAATGACTCCTTTCAACCTCTGAACTCATGAACCCCCGACACACGATGTATAGAGACGCCAAATCCCATGACTATCCTTCCTCTTGGATCAACATCCCGGATCATATCGCGATCTCGCGACTTGGGACTTCGTGACTCCAAGAGTTGGGTCTTCTACCTTCAAACTTACGAATCCTCGATACGTGAAATGGACAAATCTCTGCCACCTGTCCTCCAACATGGACGATCTCGATGTCTTCGGGACTTTTGGGACATAGTCGAGTTCACTCTTTCACCTAAGTAAAGGATTAGATCGATGGCTTATAGGGCTCCGATGGGTCCCTGGGATATATGGTCCAAGATCCTCTCGTGACTTCGCCATTTGCGAGGTCAAGAGACTTCCTCTTCTGACTCTCGATGTCCGAATCCCCGATAGGGAGGATCTCGCGACACGTGTCCTCCTATAGACGGGCGGCTCAGATCTATTTCACCTTGTCACAATTTCTGAGGTTGAGTACTCTGACTCTCATCCTCTGGATCCCCGAGCTCCCGAATGCCAATATCCTGATACAATATCCTTCTCGAAACTCTCGCTCTGCTACTCTTTGCATGAGGTTTAAACCTTGTGTAATTCTTGACAGACCCAACGGTTGTCGGTTGTTTAGACCAAGATCTGACGGCTTAGACCTTTCTCTCAGACCAGTCTCTCCATTGCATTGTTCCTAATCTTCCTGGACACGAATCCACAGTCCATATTCTTTCATGGACCTTGGGGGATCTACGATCCCGATTTCTTCGCTACTCGCGAAGATAGAGGAAAAAGGGTTAAGGAATTTAAAGCCCTCGTTTATTCCTTCGATTTAACGATCGTGAATGAATGCAGATCTCCTGACAGGATCTCATCCGTTGATCAATACTTATTCTTCGAATCCTCAAGGGATTCTGCAACTTATGCACCTCTGCAGAGTCCTTGCACACAAAGTGCTACCTCTTCTAAGCTTCTCAAAAAGGGTGTCTCTATGGGGAGATTTATCCCGGGTATCACCTGAGATGGATAAGGGTATAGGTTTCCCGAGAAACAACTTGAATTCTGAATTGATTCAATGTGCATATATACATATAAATCTATTTATAGACATAAGCCATACGTGGCCCTTCCATTATAAGCATGCAACCACCATTTCAGAATCAAAACACTACACAGGCAGTCTTATACTCAGACCATTTATAAAACTACACAGACTATGAGCATATATGTCAGCATATGAATTTCAATGTGCAAGATGTAAAACACTTATCAGAAATAACACCAGAAACGAGTGCAACTATTGAGAGGGGTGCTTGTTTCCACCCAACCGTAGGCTCAGTGACTCCCAACGGATTTACCACTAGTCACCCCTGAGCTGAGACCACGATGTTGTGAGACTGCGTCTCTATCTACCAGTGACCAGGAGTGAAGGTTGCAATCCTCCCTCTCTGCTATCACTCACTCTGCATATCGCCATAGTTCTCCCCTCGCGTCTAGCCCCCAATCGCTTCTACCCCACGCCTTATCCTCTTGCGAGGTTGCGTGTGGTGTGATTTCCCTCACGTTGGTAAATCATGATGGCTCTACGGATAGGTGGTTCACCTCCCTATCCCTCATTAATCCTTCTACATACCAGCCTGTGTGTCATTTAATTCAGGGCCAGTGAGTCGCTTTTGGTTCTCCGGGCCAGTGGAGTCCAAATACGATATTAATTATCGGTGGAAGTTAATGCCACCTTTCCAAGTTCCTTCCACCACCATCATGGTCTCTTTTTCTACACATCCCCTCTCAACAGTCCTGCAATAAAATTCATAATGTTATTCACATTTATGAGTTTTCCATAGTTCTTGGTCAGTCCAGTTATTTTTACAAACTGGGGGAAACAGGGTGTTACATATTTCATCTCTATATCCACCTATTTTAAACTCAACTAAACATTGTTTAGTGACATTTACCTGATGTCCTTTTTGTAGCCATGAAACTCTGTATGGACTCAGATGTTCAATAGTCTCCAACTCCAAATTTTCTACCATCTCTGTAGAAACGAGATTATCTTTGCTACCACTGTCCACGATGACTTTGCATGCCCAGTCTTTGGTCTTGCAAGCGGTCCGAAAATGTCTGCTCCTTTGGACCGAACTCTCCACCTCCTTCTCTAGCATAAGAGAACTTTTCGCATCATCAGGGATCTTCTGCCTTCAACATCCTCTGCCTCAACATTCTTCCTTTGTGCTTCGGTATTGTGAGTTTCACCACCTTCTTTCTTCTTATTTGGAAATTCATAAGACTTGTGTCCAACCTTTTCGCATGTGAAGCATTTCACCACTCCACCTCTTCCTCTTCCTCTACCTCTGGTATGAGGAAAAATGTTTCCATTAGCATACTGACCTCTCTATTCGGTATGCTTCCCTATCTTTGAGCTTCCACCTCTCTCAATTTGAGTCTAAGGTTTCTTCCACTCTTCCTTAGGTTTCTAATTTCTATCCTGGGCAATTGATTTGCCTCTGGCTTAACTTCTGCCTCGGCCTCTTTGACCTTGTTTTCGGATCATCTTATCTTCATCTCTTAGAGCCATCTAATAAGCATATTCCACCATTCGAATGGTCATTATGCTCATCTCATCCTGAATGTTGTATCTCATACCATTCATATACCTAGAAACTTTTTCATCATCACTTTCGCGATGTCATGCCTTGATGTTCAGCCTGTAGAATTCTTCAGTATATTCCTTCACTGACATCAGTTTCTGTTTCAAATTCTACATTCTTTGAAACAGAGTAATCTGGTAATCCCTGGGAATGAATTTCACTTTCATCTACGTGATCATCCTATCCCAACTCTTGATCTTCTTCTTGCCTTTGCAGCGTTTGTCAGCTTGTAGTTCATCCCACCACAATGCTACATGTCCTTTCAATCTTGTGACAATATGTTTGACCTTTTTGTCTTCCTCAACATCTTCATAGTCAAAATATGTGTCCAGAGCTCTAATCCAGTCTAGAATCTCTTCAGCATCCAGGTTTCCTTCATATACTGGAATATCCATTTTTTCCCTAGCACCCATTCTTGCAACAACCCTAATCAGGCGTTCATTTGCTACATCTTCTGCTGTAAATTTTTCTCTTTCATGTCCATCTTCATTTTCACTTTCAGAATCACTGACATCTCCAACACCATCTATGCACCTCTATGCTGTCTCCATGTCCTCGAGTCTAGCACGTATATCACGCATCTCTCTTTCCATGGCTGGATTTGGCACTTGCCTACCCCTTCCTCTTGGCATTTCCCTTTCCTCTGGCGGATCGGGTGTTTGTCTGTCTCTTCTTCTCAGTGGCATGGATGAGATTTCTTTCTTGCTTTCCCTATCTGAGGTATACAAATAGAGTCAAGTTCTGATACCACCTGATGCAGACCTCTCGGCCCTTAGGCCGAGATCTGCTCACAAGATCATTCTTTATCTCCTTTGAGTTGGATCAACTCTTTCGACTCCCTACTGGAATCTCAATTCAATTGATCCACAAATCCTTTCGGAAGCTCCCTTGTGTAAACAACACTAGGCATGAGCTTCGCCCTTTTGTGTGACCACAATGCTATGACCAAGGCCCAATTCCAAAGGTGCTTGTCGCAACTCACAACTTGCAAGTTCGTGAGTCAAGGCTCTTGACTCTTCCTTTCCAATCTCACGATACCCAAATTGTTGATATGGGTATAGTTCTTCCCCTATTAGCGCCCTCCTTGCGCGATCGTCGGCTAGGCTAACTGCTAACTCCTCTCTCTACTCACACCTTCGCAAGTCAAAGGGTTAAATCTCTGTACTCTTCCCATGCGAACCTCTGAGACTTAAAAGTCAGCGAAGGTTGATCTTCCTTCCGTACTTCTCGCAACTCACCACTTTGCGAGTTGTAGAGTCCAATCTTGGCACCTTCCCTTCACGAAACCCCGAGAAGCGATATTGACTTTTCTCCTCGCATTCTTGCTACTCCCAACTTTGCAAGTTTCAATGTTGAGCTCTCGTACTCTTATCTCATGAATCCCCGAGATGCGAGAAGTCAATGGAGTGTTGACTCCTTCCACTAGGTGATGTGTGTTTGCCTGTCTATTTCTTGGACCCACCTTATGGTTCGGCCACGTGTCCCTTGTGCCCGACTTTTGACACTTCGGAACTTCTGATGTCGAAAGCGACTCCTTTCAACCTCTGAACCCCTGAATGTGCGATATGTGATGGGTTTTCTGATCCAACAGTCCTCCCATGACCTAGATCCTACGGTTGTCCTTGATCCTCGTGATTTCACCACTTGCGACTTGGAGCACCCAACTCCTGGGCTCTCACCTTGCGAACCTCCGAGTTTGTGAGATCCATTGATCTCTCCCACCTGTCCTCCTCTGATAGACAACTGCGATTCTCTCATGACTTTGCCACTCACAAAGTCGAAGGACTTCCTTCTCTAACTTCCGATGCCCGAATCCCCGATATGGGTGATCTTGCGGCACATGTCCTCCCAGCAAATGACCCAGATTATTTCACTATTTCGGGACTTTTCACCTTGCGACCTCACGAATATTGATGCAATGGTTTTGACCCTTCAACTCGCAAATCCACGAAATGGGATTACGCGAGTGATCCAATGGTCCTTGTTGACTTGGATCCCACGGTTTGATTTCTCCCGAGCTTGCACTTGAAGAATACTTGCCATAACTTCCCTGCTCCTCTTCAAGATCTGACGGCTTCCAAGACTTCGCGAATCCTCCATGGAGGATTCCGACCGTCCAATGCCTCCTTAAAAACTCCTGCAAAATGAACAAGTACGCCTTCACGAAACTTATCCACCAGCAAACAACGTCACTGCGACTCCTTCCGACACTTCAAGGCACTAACTCTTCTGCGCTTTTACCACAAACTTAAGTCTTCAAAAAGACTCCTGCACGCACTCCTTGCAGCAATTCTTCAAATACTTCTAAGTATTTGAACCTCTTAAACTATGCGCACTCCCTACGATAGCAGTCTTTCAACAGTCTCCTTAAGCTGCAAACTCTGAGAATCTACTCGGCCTGTGCACACTTTGCACAGCTCCTGTGCTTAACTTGCACTTTTGCATGAATGAGAACAATGTTATCCCTAATTATCTTTCAAAGATCGAGACTCTGAACCCGTCAACGCACTCCTTGCGGACAATTTCACTGCACTCCTTACAGGAAAACTTTTTCTTAGACAGAGAAACAATTGAAAATCATTCCTTACTCTCCCTCTCTTCAGATTTCATACATTCAACATGAAATCATACATTCACACATCAAAGAAAATGTATAACATAAATAGTAAAGAAAGCATGAGCATAACATTCAATCATGCATACTGTTGTTCCTGAGTCTATACTAAGGCTTAATGTACAGTGTCAAGGCATCCGAAAGTATGTGAAAGATGAATACGAGGATAAAGTCACCTTCGGTATAGGAAACTAGGGAAGATTTCTACGTTCTCATCATCTAGCTTCCAACTGCTCTTGAGCAGTGATATCTTGCTCAGTAGCTGCCCATGAACGCTCGAGTTCTTCCCGGGTGTTAGCAGTTTTAAGGATGGTATCGAAAATATTTAAAGCAATATGTGTTTGATTAGATAGCCCAGGTTCAATATTAGGTTGCGTAGCTGCAGGTACAGTCATTGAGGAACAGTAATCGTAGGAAATAATTTAAAGAGAGATTTCAGTGTTGTTCAATTTGGTCGAAATAAAGAGAGATTTTTACGTTTTCTGAATGAAATAAAGATTTGCAAAAGAAGGCTCTTTCCCGTAACTGCATTATAATTTAATATAAAAGTGTGATGCGAAAGAGAAACATTTAGCTGCGTGTAACATGAAGTTCCTGTCACAGAAAAATCACATATAAGCAGAAGAAAAAATTAGTGAGAAAATAACCGACGTAGCAAAAATTAAACGTAGAATTCTGCAAATGCGAATTGGTCTTACACCCGCTGATAGCCGATGCAGAGGAAAAAAAATAGACAGAGACAGAAAACTAGAATTATTTTGTTATAGTAGTGGTCGTACTAAATTATAACAAAGCACATCAGTTATGAATGAGTGAAATGAAATGAAACATGCAGTACAAAGAAGCAAACTTGATAATACAGTCTGGACGGAATCGAGAATCTTCAAATTGCTTGTATATTAACTTCTTCCAATGTAAAACTCTATTACAATCGATACCAAAAAGGTCCAGCCTTTTCATTCTCTTTTTGTGGTATATTTATACAAATTGGCAGATCAGTTTAGAAACTCAATTGTTTCTCTCATTCAGTTACAACCGAAAAGAGTGAAATCACTCTCTTTTCTCCTATTCTATTTTCAAATGGAGCCAGGTGCTTGTCTTTGCACGGATTCAGTGCACATGATACATTTTTCCACAAACTGGGACACAAGCTGCGAGGGTTCCGCTTGATAGCTGGCCTCGACGAAATAGCACTCTCGGGCCAACTGTGGCAGCTTATTTCTCATTTGTGCGTCAACGATGTCAAGGGAACTCAATTGTGCACTAGGTTGAATTAAATGTTTGTCAACTCGAGCCATGTCCACCCTGTCCATCTTGGAGATATCCGCTGAATCTCTTTCATTCTTCTCTTTTAGGTTGAGAGAAATCTTCTCTATATTCATTTGCCTTAATGTTTCTGAATCACCTCCACTCTCCATACCTAGTAGCTCACCATCAATAGTATTGAAGGCTTCCTCTAATGAATTTGTTACTTTTTGAGCCTGGTCCTTGCTTAAGGTAATATTATGTTCCCAATATTTTAACAGAATGTTACCTCTAGTTTGTTCAGCAATGGTGAGTCCGGGAGAACCTGCAGAAAATCTGATGTTAGTAGCTATCACCGCCTCTTGAAAGGCGACCCAAGCAGCTTCGGCTTTCCTTTTTCTGACGATCAGATTCTCTGAAATCTGATGCATCAACAGGAAATCTTCTCGAATAACTCCAACTTTGTCCAACAGACTCTGCTGTACAGAAGAGATTCTGCTCCGAATATCGATCGCTCGGGATTGAAACCCCTCTACGTCGATCACCTTGCTTTCTGCGACATCTAACTGAACCTATAGCTCTGTGATCATATTCTTTTGCTGACCAGCCTGCACCCGACCTTCTCGGATCACTGAATGTGCTTGCTCCAACTTGACTTTGAGCGTTTCTATCTCATTTTTATCAGCCAATCTAGCCTGTTCCATCTCTATGTTGGCCTGGCCCTTGGCATTTTCTGTAGCTGTAGCCAACCTGGCCTCGAGGGTCTTGATGAGGCAATTTTTTATTTTTAATTGGTGATTCATCTGCCCAACCGAGAATTGATTCACCGAAGTGTAGGCGCCCAGTGTTTCAGTGATTTCAGTAGCAAGCTGGTCACTTTTATTGTTCTTACCATCTGTCATGATTTTGTATTTTTTAACAGTGGACTCTCCCTCTTGATAAAATTCTCGCTTCACTACAGCTTTTCTCTTTTTGTCAAAAAAGAACTCATTAGGGGGGAGTTCCTCTGCCCTTATAGGCCTCATTTCTTCACCAAATATCCATCCCTCGCTAACATCTCCCTGTGCCAACTGCAAGGGTGTGATAGAGGAGATGGGTTTTCCTATTTTCTTTGTTGATTCCTTTAGAGTATTGACAGGGTTCTGTTCTTTTTCAGTCTCTGCTATCTGCTTTCTCGGAGGGTCTGTAGTTTTTCCTTCGGCCTTTGAACTCTGTTTGCTTGGAGGGTCTGGAATCTTTCCCTCAGCCTCCGAACTCTGTTTGCTTGGAGGGTCTGGAGTCTTTCCCTTAGCCTCCAAACTCCGTTTGCTTGGAGGGTCTGGAGTATTTTCTTTTGTTTCGGGATTACTCGTTTGTTCCTCTTCCAGTTTTTGTCCAGGGATAGATATTACCTCTGTAGAATCTTCAGCATTTTTATTTTTTGTCTCAGCAATGGCCAAACCTCCCAACACAGTGGGAAGACATCTTCACCTATGCTCCTAGAATCTTAACACAACTGCTGTGTCTTCGGGTGCCAGCGATTGGATCCGGGCTAACACCTCTTCATAAGATCTTGCTCCTCGAAAAATGTCATCTGAGGGGGAATTCTCATGTTCGAATCTCTTAAGACCAACATGAGCCAGATGATTTCTCACAATTTTCTTTGAATCATGTTTTTTAATCTCAATGGAGGCCAACTTTAGGTCCTCCAGGGCAGCAGCCTCGGCTTTGGCATGCCCGAAATCTAATAAATAATATGAATTCATTCGAATGGGAAAAGAAGGCCATACCTTCTTTGAATAAACCTTGAGTTCCTTGCTTACGCCCCCGATTAATGTTTTCCATGCAACTTCACGACAAGCTAGTTTATCGGGAATGAACAAAGGTAGTGCATGAGGGGGAACAGAAGCCCTGAAAACTCTGATGTATGAGAACTCTTATTCTACATACCAATCTGCAATGCCACTCAGACCCATTGAAACACTATCCGATATGTGACGTGGCGGGTGACCAACAATATTGATGTGCAGGGGCACCATCACCCAATTGAAAATCTCATATGGGAACTTTCCAGCTTTATTTTCCCATAATTTATCATGGTATTCATGCACTGGTTTTTCTTGGGTTGGATTCCAAGCCCAATTCATCAATGGGAAAGGCATCATGGAACATATCGCATCCATGATATATGCCGACATGTAAAACGCTGAGGGTTTCCCACCTGCCTTTTTCTCCCGATACTCTATGACCCTGTTGGCCAAGCTGTCTGAGAGCATCTTTGCCCAATTGAATGAGCAACCTTCAGCGATCCGAAATATGAGAGGCACCCAAGAGATATAGAAATGCAAGGTGTCTTCTCACCCGAACAGACGACATGTCATCATGGCCACATACTTGTACTGTGGCTCCAAAGAAGAAATATAATAGATGCCCTACTCATTTGTCTTGAATTTCGCGGCCCGCGAAACCTAGTCTTTGATCAAACAAGGCATGGTTTTGTCGTATTGAATGCACTCTTTTTCCTTGAATTCTTCCAAGAAATCCGCACCATATGTATATCCAGATGTTGAAGGAAGCTTATATATGCTTTGTAAATGCTTGGGAAGGAAAGTTCCGATAGTCACTCGCTGACTGTTCATAATTGTTCTGGTGGGCAGGTCCACATGATCCAAAGCCCAACAGATCATGTCATAGTAAGGAAGCAACCGGAGCCTGGTTGCTATTCTGTGCATCCTGGACTGGACGACTATCTTATACTTGGTGTGCAAATTGTCTCTTTCGTTGTCGTCAGAATCGTCTGAGTAATCAACTAATTCTGCCTGCAGAACATTGGACACATGCGACCAGTCGGGAATTGATTCGATACTTCGGGGTGAAGTATCGGAGACATTGTCTGAGCCCTGACTTGTAACTTCGACATTTGCCTTCGTCGCTTTCCGCGGAGCCATGACTGAAGCTAGCGTTTTCGCTCTTCTATGATAAACTTGCGTATACATGCAGAAGTTAATTCACTCGGAAAATGACGAGCTCTGATTGCTTATGAAAAAGTTTTCATTATAACAAAATGAGACTCCCGTATATATTTGAAACTTCTGTACTCTCCATAATATGTCTGTCCAATCGCAATTAACAACAAATTGATTGCGTAAAAATTCGATCTTATTTATTCGTAGATTCACCCTAATTATCTATTAATGTCATCAATGTTTGGCAGCTTGCCAGTCAGTCGGAGTATGGAAAGCAAAAAGTTACCTCGGGAAATGTGCAAGCCTCGATGCACTGGACCTATCTCGTTATATTTAAAATATTCAAAATATAGCAACGTTAAAAAATATTCTCGCTTTTCGCTGCATCGGGGATTTCCTTTTAACATTTTAAGTTTTCAACTCGCGAGACTGCGAGTACCGATTTTGATTTAAAAGATAATCGTGATTTAAGGCATGATTAATTTCCTAATCATTTTACTCATGGTATCGTGACTCGGAACTTCGAAAATAAAATTTTGGGAGATTAGTATGCCGAGTCACGAGAATGCAAGATAGCGATAATTAAGACTTAATTAGGATTAAGAAAACTTGGATTAAGTGACTAATTAATCATACTATAATCACATCGCGGTTTTGTGAGTCAGAGTTTTAGACACCATGATTTTCAAAAAGACAGCGCCGAGGGACGAACCGCAGAGACTCATTTTAACTATGGTTAACTTTTTGCTTTTAGTTTTTTACCAAGGTTAACCCATAAGTATCTCGTGTCCTCGGCTCTCGGGATTGTAAAGAAAAACATTTAAGTTTGACTAACACCGAGGCGCGAAACCCCAACGACGTCCTATCATTGAGTTAAAAAACTTCACTCGGCTTACTGTCTAGAGTGCAAACTTAACATGAGTTCGCCATTTCGCGACTCGGGACGTGAAAAATAAAAAATTAAGGTATCCGACTTGCGAGATCCCGAAATAGAGCAAAAAGATCAGATCATTATTATGAAAGCGGATTTGTTTTAAGTGGAGAAAAAGCATTGCTGTTTATTTGACCAGGTTGTAGGATTTTTTCAAAATCCTGAGGGAGGAAAGATCAAAAGGCCATCTTTAGAAATCAAGTATCAAAGACTGAAAATTGTGAAGGGTTATAATAAATTAAGGGCGGCTCCAACATAGGCTCCAACTAGGGATCACGCCTTCTTGTGAGGCGGGAAGAACAGTAGACCACGTGCCAATATTGGGTAAATGGAGTCAAAAGCTCAAACCTGCGGAAAAACCAAGGAAAAAGTATTGAAGGGGGAAAAGACTTTGTTTTTTACCTTGAGAAGTTTTTTCAAAATCAGATACTCTTTCCAACACAACTGTAGTATCTTTCACAATTTTCCCCATCCCACTAGCAACTTTGGGTAAGTTTCAAGACAGTTGAAACAAACCTAGGAGATTCAACAGTTCTTGAGTTTCTCAGCCTGCATCAAATGGATGAGATTATATATTTTATAAAAATGGGAGGTCTCGTTTGAAATTGGGATGTTGATCAGGTTTTCAGGAAACATTGGTTACCAGAGTATAGTGATATTTATGTACGATAGCCTTACAGATATCTCAGACATTGCTTCACTGCCAGCGAGCCTGTTCAGTACCCCGGTGAAGTTGTCAGACCCTTTTTCACTGAATTTCTTTTCACCACTTCGGAAAATTTTTCTGCGTTTAAACGCTGAGACGAGGGAAATCATTTCATAATTTCCTTTCATCATCTCCTTGGACTAGGTGGGGGCAATCATTTCTGAATTTCCTTTCACCACCTGTCTTATAATTTACTTTTCAAGCATGAAGATGGGAGCAATCAGTTTATATCAGAGCTGATACTCGTGTAATATTTTGCATCAGAGGTCTGTCGACTCATTATGGTTACTTGGTACCAAGCTTCCCTTGACCTTCACAAAACCTTCATTTGTAGGAAAAAAAAAGGGATTATATTTTTTTTTAAGGGGCATCCAATCTGAGCAAGCTTTGATTCTTCCGACACTGTTAAAAATCCTAGGAAAGTTAAGATCGCTCTAAATGTTCCTTCATTTCGCAGGAAAACGAGTAATTGTGAAGACCAGCTTTCCTATCAAGATCTGTTTTGAAACCTCTGAGGCTTAAAATGAAAAACTTTTATCTCGTTGCAATGACTTGGAAGGATAACGATTTGCTAAAAGTTAGACCCAGAGATGAACAAGATATAAGGCAGCGGTTTAGGGACTGAACACACAAAAGGTCGAAAAAGTCCAAGACTGTCTTTTCTGGGTAACCCTAGGGACAGATATTTTGATTCACTGTTTTCAGATTTATTGTATTCATTCAAACTATTTTAAAACCAGCATTATCAAATCAAGCAATGATCTTCTTGTTTAACATTTTATATGGCTATTTAGAAAATGATACCTTGATTTGCCCTTAACAGTTTTTCATAACATGTGTTTTTCGAAAGCTCACCTTTTCTTTTCATTTCATTTTCTTGGTGCACTATGAAACTGAATTGTAGATATCACCTGTCTTATGCCGTTCCATTTCTGACACCGACCTGCAAATTTCTTTGCCTGTTAATTTTGTCTGCAGCTGGGATCCTGTAAAAACAAATACAACTCTTATTGGAAATGTGTTGAGAGTTTGGGAACCAAAACCAAAAAAATTTAAAGTAAATTTTTGAACGAAAATATAAGTATGTACAAACACTCATAATGAAATTTATTTATTTATTTATTTATTTTGAAAATGTTACGTCATGTAGTGCTTTAGATACCGCCCATTAACAGGGGCGCTGAGAACTTCTCCATCAATATTTTCTAGAAGAAATGTTTTTTTTCCTTCTGGAGCCGAGACCCTGAATGGTCCATACCAAAGGTGATCAAATTTTCCATGCTTCGCGGCTTCTTCCCTTCTCTTATCTCATCTTAACACTAAGTCACCTGGGAGGAATTCTCTGTCCTTTGCCTTGAAGTCAAACAATGCTTTCATATCGTCCTGATACTTCTGCATTTTCTCATCAACCTCCACTCTATGCTGTTGAACCTCAATTAGCTGGTTAATTCTCCTGGTTACATGATTGGGTTCCTCGTTCTGATCCTGCCATAACTTCATTACTGGAAATGCTAAGTTTATGGGTAGAACCGCATCTGTACCATAGACCATTTGAAACGGCGAAATGCCGATAGACCTTTTAGTGCTGATGTGATTCGCCCACAATGCGTACTTCAGGTGCACATGCCAGGACCTTTTGTTTTCATCCAACACTTTTTTGATTACATTTACCAGGCTCTTGTTAGATGATTTGACCAACCCATTTCCTTGAGGGTAATAAGCAGTGGAATGGCCGAGAATGATATTGTACTTTTGACAGAAGCTGATCATAGCCATGGACTTAAAAGCCTGGGTGTTGTCAGTAACAATATTTCGGGGACACCCGAATCTTGACAAGATGTTATCTTCCAAGAAGTCGATCACCACCGAGTCTGTTGCCCTTTTGGTTGGAATGGCTTCCACCCACTTTGTAAAATAATMTGTGGYTGTTAATATCCACTTATGTTGAGCACTGGAATGGGGATTAATTTCCCCTATAAAGTCTAGACCCCATTGTTGAAATGGAGCTTCGGCTTTGACCGGAACAAGTGGCAGTGCAGGGAGTTTCTGCTTACCAGCGAATATTTGACACGAGTAATAGGCATGCACTTTGGTATTTACGTCCGAAAATAGTTTCGGCCAATAGTATCTGGCCCTCAGGATCTTGTAGGCTGTGGCTCTCCACGCATGATGTCCTCCACAGATTCCTTCATGAAATTCTTGTATAACCCGTGGAGCTTCCAACTCAACCAGACAGACTAGTAAAAACTCGAGTGGATCCTTCCAGTATCGCTGATTTTCGGCGATGCAATATTTTACAGCATGGGGCTTCAAAGTTCTGCATTTGGCTGGTGATAATCCATCTGGACATTTCAGGTTTAACAAATAGAAAACTATGTCTTTATACCAGCCTGACGATATGAATTTTTCCTCAACTTTGCTTGGATATGTCTGGTCATCCGACTCTTGCAAATGTGTGTCTCCATCCTCCTCTTGGAGGAAATTGATATCAAGATCTCTAAGGTTAGACTCAACCAAGAGTTTGGCCAGACCCTGGCCCTTTATCAATTTAGTAGGCTTGACTTCCAGATCAAATTCCTGTATTTTGGCGAGCCAGGGCCCTCATTTTCCATCACTATCTGGTTGTACCAATATATCTTTCACAGCACTGGCTGGCACATATGCGATAATTTTTGAATGAAGCACATAGGTTCTAAATGCTTTCAGTTCTTTCACCATTTCATACTCCTGTTTTTCCATTATATCATACTTTAGCTTGGCGTCTCTAAGGCTCTTGCTGAAAAACGCGATTGGCCGTTCAAAACCTTCATCATCCTTTTGCAGTAACACCGCAGCGATAGTATGTTCAGAAGCGAACAAGAAGATGAGGAAGTCTTTCAAGTAATCTGGGCTTGCTAACATAGGTGCTTTGATGATGACCTTTTTAATGTGTGCGAACGACACTTTAGCCTCGGTTGTCCAATTTACTCTACTATCCTTCTTCAGCATTCCTGTGATCAACTTTACAATCTCAGCAAAATTGGGGATAAACCTTCGTAAAAAATTTATTGTACCTAAGAAAGATTGAATTTCTTTTACGTTTCTAGGAATATTTATAGTTTCTATTGCTTCAATCCTCTTAGGATCAATCCTGATCCCATATTTAGATATGATATGCCCCAGAAGCTTACCTTCCTGCATCGTGAAATGTGATTTCTTTGGGTTCAAAGACAGGCCATACCTGCGGCATTTTTCAAAAGTCTGTTTTAAGTGGATCAAATGTTCTTCATCGGTTTTAGAGAAAACCATCAAATCGTCAAGGTAGATGACTACGAACTTGTCTCTTTCTCCAACGAAGGCGATGTCCATAGCGCGCTGGAATGTAGCCCCTGCATTCATCAAACCAAACGGCATTTTGTCATACATGAATGTACCCCATGGTGTGGTGAAAGCAGTTTTCTCTCTGTCTTGTTCGTTCATGGCGATTTGGTTGTACCCAGAGAACCCATCTATCATAGACATTCGATTTGCTCCAACTACCCTTTCTAGGACATGGTCCATTTTGGGAAGCGGATAATTATCCTTAAGCGAGGACTTGTTCAAGTTTCAGAAATCCACACACAATCTGATTTCTCCGTTCTTTTTTCTGACAGGGACCAAATTTTCCACCCAGTCTGAGTACCTTAGAGGTACAATTATTTTCGCATCTAAAAGCTTCTTAACTTCCTTTTCAATGACGAGCAACAAAAGAGGGTTAAATTGCCTGAGCTTTTGCCTAAAAGGCTTGACCCCGGGCTTCAAAGGTATTTTGTGTTCAATTATGGAAGTATCATACGTTCGAAGTTCATCATAGGACTAGGCGAAAACATCTTTATACTGTTTGAGTAAGTCTCTGTACTGGTATTTTACTTTGGGAGGGATAAATTTAGATATCTTTACTATCCTGGATTCTTTTTCATTTCCTATATCGCAGTCCTCCTCTTCTTCGAGTTGGGGATGAAGAGTGGTTTTCACAGGTACGTCATTCTGATCGAAAAATCTTTCTAAAGGAATCAAGCCTTTCGGAATTTGGTTGTTTTTAAGGACCAACATACGATGATCTGCTATTTTTTCTTGAAAGGTTTCAGGGTCTTCACCCTCTTGCATAATCCACATCGGGTTGTTTTGATTTTCTTGATCTGGATGAGTTTCAGAGAACTCACCTACTGCCATAAGAATTTTCTGAATTTGTTCGTCATCTTCAAAGACCTGCCAATGTCTGACATTGTCTGGTATAGAGGGTTTATATCTTATTTCAATGTGATATTTTAGTTTGACATTCGTGGGAGGAGAAAAGGTTGAAGCTACCTTGGCCAAAGCGTCAGCATGTAGATTCTCTGCGCGAGGAATAAAATGGATTTTCACAGAGGAGAAAAAATTCTCCATCAAATCCCAAGCACAATTTTTGTATGTTCTTAATCTGGGATGATTGGCTAGGTATTGTTGGTTTACTTGTCGTACTATCAATTCAGCGTCACCGTAAACCTCCAAGTTTTTTATATTTAACTTCTTTGCAGCCTCTAAACCTAAGATTAATGCTTCATACTCACATACGTTATTGGTGTAATCTATGTCCCACTGCAAACGATATGAGAAAGGAACAATAAACTTACCTTCAGGTGCTACCAAAATTACTCCGACACCAGCTCCTTCAGAAGACGAGGCGCCATCAAAGTACATTTTCCAGATACCATTAGTGCACAGCTCTTCAGTCAAGGGGCTAAGATATTCCTGCTTCATATCGAGTTCTTCTGGACACCCATCTAAACCATCGTCAAATGACAATATGCAATTTCCCAGATCTTGGTCTGCAACATAAATGGGAAAATTATTTGGGTTTTGAGAGTCACTGACGGTATACGCTAATCTTGTTTCTCTATACAAACAGGTAAACTGACCGCCGAAAATAGGGATTGTGGCATATGACATGTCCAATTGTAGAGAACCCCCCAACTTGGCTCCCCATGATCTGGATAACAACATACCATATTTGGGGGGGATATCTGCTATAACCACATCCATCAGGATACTCTTTACCGAGACTTGGGCAAGGGTAACTACCAGATCTTTTATCATTCCCATACATTTAACCTTTCTCGAATCAAACGAGTATAGATTTCCATAGGGTCTAGTGATCTAGAGACCCAGCCTCTCCATTATAATTTTGGGCATAACATTATGTGAAGCCCCGGAGTCTAACATACAGTTATGCAGTAACTGATCGTGAATATTCAGGGTGATGTAGAAAGGAGCGACATTGTCTTTGGATCCCTCAAAATGAGGACCAAAGGTGATGTTAGGTCTATCATCTTCCAGATTGATAACATCAGACTGACTTTCTCTGATAACATCAGACTGACCCTCTTGATCGTAGACACTCATTGCTTTGGCAATCTGTTTTCGATAAGCAAGATTTTTTGCTAATTCTACCAAAGGAATCAGTATTTTAATTTTGTTTAACTCATTTTCAAGACTGAAATATGTATTTACCTTATCCATTTCTTTGGTTGAGACTTCCACATTTTTTCTTTCCGACTTACTTGTCTGGATCACCTTATCACTCGTATTCTTAGTTGAAGTCGTAACTTTATTTACTGGTTCGGTTTCTAGTGTTTGAGTTTCAACTTTCTTTGCCTCGGACCCTTGAGTTTTGGCTACCTTGGTTTTGTTGCTGGGTAACAAGGTCTCTTCCGAAGGGGGTTCATGAACTTGGACCCTTTGAAGGATCCTCTTAGGTTGGTCAGTGGGCTTAGTTTTAGATCTCAGATTGTATTTGGTTTGAAACTCAGCCGCTATCATTTCTGTTTCTGGTTGAGATACGCCGAGGTCAGTATGAACACCTTCTTCATCTTCATTAGACGGTTGAGGGGTAATTAAAGATTTCTCATAGTCTTCCCTGGTCAAAAATGGCTGCGAACATTCGTCACCGAAACACGTGACTTCATCTTCCGAATCGCCGAGCTCTTGGAAGTCATTTGCTCTGATAAAAATTTTGTTCTTTAATGGAGCTTGTATTCGTTGATCTTCATTCTTTATTTGTTTTTGTTGATTTTGAGGATTTGGGTTTCTCCTGAAATCCTTTTTATTTGAAGAATCAGCTTTAGCCTGGTCCAACTCCATCCTAGAGATTTTGTTAGATAGTTCTTTGATTATTCGGGCCATATCATCTACTCTGTCATCAGTGTATCTGTTTGACCCTGAAGGACCCGCTGGTTCTCTATAGCGTTTGTTTTCACGGTTGACGGTTTCTACTTTAGCCTTTAATTTACCTAAAGCCATCATATTAGATTCTATTTCAACAACATCGTCTTGCATTCTATTTAGGGTGGCTCCTCTTCTTTCTCGCAAAAGTAGTGCAAAATCAGGTTCAAAAGCTCCCGCGAAGCTTACTTTGACTGAGGGTTCAGAGGGTTTAACTGTGATTGGAATCTTATTATACAGTTTGTTGAATCTCATAATAAATTCCATAACCATTTCTAAGTTCTTTTTCTTTAGTGACCCAAACTCGGTAAGATAATATAAGTGATCTTTCTGCTCTCCCCATTGTCTTAGGAAAGCATCTTCCAAGGCATCATATGATAGGATAGAAGCTGTGGGTAGGCTCTGAAACCAAGTTTGGACCGGTCCTTCAAAGGTTTGGACAAGGAGTCTCGAATAGACGTCTTCGTGCTCGATACCACAGATGCCTGCGAATTGGTCGAAGAAATTTATATGCTCGGTTGCGGTTATATCTCCCTCCCCAGTGAACTTAGGAAGATTTTTGATGTAGTTTTCAGGTAAATCATGGAGGGGAACGAGTAAAACCAGGGGAGCATATCTCGCTGCCACTTTCGCAAACACTCTGGGAGGAGGGACAACATTTCCTTGACCTTCGCCTCCTCCACCAGGAGCGCCTCCACCACCTCCTCCGACTCCTGCCATCAACTCGGGTGTAGAGAATGAATGTGTGACAGACTTTTTGGAAACAGGCGAGACTAGGGAATTCTGTTGAAGAAGAGCTGGTAGGTCAACCGACAATGATCTTTCTAAAGGACCCTTTCCCTTGTTTATAGATGAAAAAGTCTAAAGGGTCTCACTCCTAAATTCAGAGAAATTTGTTATCAGATCTTTGGTATCAAAAAGGAGACTGGATGAAGTAGAAGGTTCTGAATGGCATCTAGTCTTTAAAGGTGGGTTTTTAGGCTTGTAAAATGCAGTAGTTGACTCAAATGAGCCTCTCGCTCTTAAAAAAATTTCAGGATTATTAACAGGCGTAATCAGCTTTCCATATGGGTTTTGTCTAGTACTCTTCCTACCAGAAGCCAGTTTATGTTTTCGTGGAGTCGCCAAGTGAAATATTTTTTAAAAAATCCTTAAAACTGTGTGCACTCTATGTTCACTATCAAAGAGTAACACTATCAACGAAATAATTTGTCGTTTTCCAGGGGAAAAGATTTCGTAACTTCGCTCCCCGGCAATGGCTCCAGAAAGATGTTGTTCTTGAGTCTGTACTAAGGCTTAAGGTACAGTGTCAAGGCATCCGAAAGTATGTGAAAGATGAATACGAGGATAAAGTCACCTTCGGTATAGGAAACTAGGGCAAATTTCTACGTTCTCGTCATCTAGATTCCAACTTCTCTTGAGCAGTTATATCTTGCTCAATAGCTGCCCATGAACGCTTGAGCTATTCCTGGGTGTTAGCAGTTTTAAGGATGGTATTGAAAAGATTTAAAGTAATATGTGTTTGATTAGGTAGCCCGGGTTCAATATTAGGTTGCGTAGCTATAGGTACAATCATTGAGGAACAGTAATCGTAGGAAATAATTTAAAGAGAGATTTCAGTGCTGTTCAATTTGGTCAAAATAAAGAGAGATTTTTACGTTTTCTGAACGAAATAAAGATTTGCAAAAGAAGGCCCTTTCCCGTAACTGCATTATAATTTAATATAAAAGTGTGATGCGAAAGAGAAACATTTAGCTGCATATAACATGAAGTCCCTGTCAAAGAAAAATCACATATAAGCAAAAGAAGAAATTAGTGAGAAAATAACCGACATAGCAAAAATTAAACGTAGAATTCTGCAAATGCGAATTGGTCTTACACCCGCTGATAGCCGATGCAGAGGAAAAACAATAGACAGAGACAGAAAACTAGAATTCTTTTGTTATAGTAGTGGTCGTACTAAATTATAACAAAGCACATCAGTTATGAATGAGTGAAATGAAATGAAACATGCAATACAAAGAAGCAAACTTGATAATACAGTTTGGACGGAATTGAGAATCTTCAAATTGCTTGTATATTAACTTCTTCCAATGTAAAACTCTATTACAATCGATACCAAAAAGGTCCAGCCTTTTCATTCTCCTTTTGTGGTATATTTATACAAATTGGCAGATTAGTTTAGAAACTCAATTGTTTCTCTCATTCAGTTACAATTGAAAAGAGCGAAATCACTCTCTTTTCTCCTATTCTATTTTCAAATGGCGCCAGGTGCTTGTCTTTGCACGGATTCGGTGCACATGATACATTTTTCCACAAACTGGGACACAAGCTGCGAGGGTTCATCTTGACAGCTGGCCTCGGCGAAATAGCACTCTCGGGCCAACTGCGACAGCTTATTTCCCATTTGTGAGTCAACGATGTCAAGGGCACTCAGTTGTGCACTAGGTTGAATTAAGTGTTTGTCAACTCGAGCCATGTCCACCCTGTCCATCTTGGATATATCCGCCGAATCTCTTTCAGTCTTCTCTTTCAGGTCAAGAGAAATCTGCTCTATATTCATTTGCCTTAACGTTTCTGAATCACCTCCACTCTCCATACCTAGAAGCTCACCATCAATAGTATTGAAGGCTTCTTCTAATGAATTTGTTACTTTTTGAGCCTGGTCCTTGCTTAAGGTAATATTATGTTCCCAATCTTTTAATAGAATGTTACCTCTAGTTTGTTCAGCAATGGTGATTCCGGGAGAACCTGCAAAAAATCTGATGTTAGTAGCTATCACCACCTCTTGAAAGGTGACCCAAGCAGCTTCATCTTTCCTTTCTCTGACGATCAGATTCTCGGAAATATGATGCATCAACAGGAAATCTTCTCGAATCACTCCAACTTTTTCCAGTAGACTCTGCTGTACAGAAGAGATTCTGCTCCGAATATCGATCGCTCAGGATTTAAACCCCTCTACGTCGATCACCTTTCTTTCTGCGACCTCTAACTGAACCTGTAGCTCTGTGATCATATTCCTCTGCTGACCAGCCTGCACCCGACCTTCTCGTATCACCGAATGTGCTTGCTCCAACTTGAATTTGAGCGTTTCTATCTCATTTTTGTCAGCCAATCTAGCTTGTTCCATCTCTATGTTGGCCTGGCCCTTGGCATTTTCTGTAGCTGTAGCCAACCTGGCCTCGAGGGTCTTGATGAGGCAATTTTTTATTTTTAATTGGTGATTCATCTGCCCAACCGAGAATTGATTCACCGAAGTGTAGGCGCCCAGTGTTTCAGTGATTTCAGTAGCAAGCTGGTCACTTTTATTGTTCTTACCATCTGTCATGATTTTGTATTTTTTAACAGTGGACTCTCCCTCTTGATAAAATTCTCGCTTCACTACAGCTTTTCTCTTTTTGTCAAAAAAGAACTCATTAGGGGGGAGTTCCTCTGCCCTTATAGGCCTCATTTCTTCACCAAATATCCATCCCTCGCTAACATCTCCCTGTGCCGACTGCAAGGGTGTGACAGAGGAGATGGGTTTTCCTATTTGCTTTGTTGATTCCTTTGGAGTATTGACAGGGTTCTGTTCTTTTTCAGTCTCTACTATCTGCTTTCTCGGTGGGTCTGTAGTTTTTCCTTAGGCCTATGAACTCTGTTTGCTTGGAGGGTCTGGAATATTTCCCTCAGCCTCCGAACTCTGTTTGCTTGGAGGGTCTGGAGTCTTTCCCTCAGCCTCCAAACTCTGTTTGCTTGGAGGGTCTGGAGTCTTTTCTTTTGTTTCGGGATTACTCGTTTGTTCCTCTTCCGGTTGTTTTCCAGGGATAGATATTACCTCTGTAGAATCTTCAACATTTTTATTTTTTGTCTCGGCAATGGCCAAACCTCCCAACACAGTGGGAAGACATCTTCACCTATGCTCCTGGAATCTTAACACAGCTGCTGTGTCTTCGGGTGCCGGCGATTGGATCCGGGCTAACACCTCTTCATAAGATCTCGCTCCTCAGAAAATGTTGTCCGAGGGGGAATTCTCATGTTCGAATCTCTTAAGCCCAACATGAGCCAGATGATTGCTCACAATTTTCTATGGATCATGTTTTTTAATCTCAATGGAGGCCAACTTTAGGTCCTCCAGGGCAGCAGCCTCAGCTTTGGCATGCCCGAAATCTAATAAAGAATATGAATTCATTCGAATGGTAAAATAAGGCCATACCTTCTTTTAATAACCCTTGAGTTCCTTTCTTACGCCCCTGATTACTGTTTGCCATGCAACTTCACGACTAGCTAGTTTATAGGGAATGAACAAAGGTAGCGCATGAGGGGGAACAGAAGCCTCGAAAACTCTGATGTATGAGAACTCTGCTTCTACATACCAATCTGCGATGCCACTCAGACCTGTTGAAACACTATCCGATATGCGAGGTGGCGGGTGACCAAAAATATTGATGTGTAGGGGCACCATCACCCAATTGAAAATCTCATATGGGAACTTTCCAGCTTTATTTTCCCATAATTTATCATGGTATTCGTGCACTGGTTTTTCTTGGGTTGGATTCCAAGCCCAATTCATCAAGGGGAAAGGCGTCATGGAACATATCGCATCCATGATATATGTCGACATGTAAAACGCTGAGGGTTTCCCACCTGCCTTTTTCTCCCGATACTCTATGACCCTGTTGGCCAAGCTGTCTGAGAGCATCTTTGCCCAATTGAATGAGCAACCTTCAGCGACCCGAAATATGAGAGGCACCCAAGAGATATAGAAATGCGAGGTGTCTTCTCACCCGAATAGATGACATGTCATCATGGACACATACTTGTACTGTGGCTCTAAAGAAGAAATAGAATAGATGCCCTGCTCATTTGTCTTGAATTTCGCGGCCCGCAAAACCTAGTCTTTGATCAAACCAAGCATGGTTTTGTCGCATTGAATGCACTCTTTTTCCTTGAATTCTTTCAATAAATCTGCACCATATGTATATTCAGATGTTGAAGGCAGCTTATACATGCTTTGTAAATGCTCGGTACAGAAAGTTCCGATAGTCACTCGCTGACTGTTCATAATTGTTCTGGTGGGCAGGTCCACATGATCCAAAGCCCAGTGGATCATGTCATAGTAAGGAAGCAACCGGGGCCTGGTTGCTATTCTGTGCATCCCGGACTGGAGGACTATCTTATACTTGGTGTGCAAATTGTCTCTTTCGTTGTCGTCAGAATCGTCTGAGTAATCAACTAATTCTGCCTGTAGAACATTGGACACATGCGACCAGTCGGGAATTGATTCGATACTTCGGGGTGAAGTATCGGAGACATTGTCTGAGCCCTGACTTGTAACTTTGACATTTGCCTTCGTCGCTTTCGACAGAGCCATGACTGAAGCTGGCGTTTTCGCTCTTCTGTGATAAACCTGCGTATACATGCAGAAGTTAATTCACTCGGAAAATGACGAGCTCTGCTTGCTTATGAAAAAGTTTTCATTATAACAAAATGAGACTCCCATATATATTTGAAACTTATGTACTCTCCGTAATAAGTCTGTCCAATCGCAATTAACAACAAATTGATTGTGTAAAAATCCGATCTTATTTATTCATAGATTCACCCTAATTATCTATTAATGTCATCAATGTTTGGCAGCTTGCCAGTCAGTCGGAGTATGGAAAGCAAAAAGTTACCTTGGGAAATGTGCAAGCCTCGATGTGCAGGACCTATCTCGTTATATTTAAAATATTCAAAATATAGCAACGTTAAAAAATCTTCTCGCTTTTCGCTGCATCGGGGATTTCCTTTTAACATTTTAAGTTTTCAACTCGCGAGACTGCGAGTACCGATTTTGATTTAAAAGATAATTGTGATTTAAGGCATGATTAATTTCCTAATCATTTTACTCGCGGTATCGTGACTCAGAACTTCGAAGATAAAATTTTGGGAGATTAGTATGCCGAGTCATGAGAATGCGAGATAGCGATAATTAAGACTTAATTAGGATTAAGAAAACTTGGATTAAGTGACTAATTAATCATACTATAATCACATCACGGTTTCGTGAGTCGGAGTTTTAGACACCATGATTTTCGAAAAGATAGCGCCGATGGACGAACCGCCAAGACTCATTTTAACTATGGTTAACTTTTTCCTTTTAGTTTTTTACCAAGGTTAACCCATAAGTATCTCGTGTCCTCGGCTCTCGGGATTGTAAAGAAAAACATTTAAGTTTGACTAACGCTGAGGCGCGAAACCCCGACGACGTCCTATCATTGAGTTAAAAAACTTCACTCGGCTTACTGTCTAGAGTGCAAACTTAACATGAGTTCGCCATTTCGCGACTCGGGACGTGAAAAATAAAAAATTAAGGTATCCAACTTGCGAGATCCTGAAATAGAGCAAAAAGATCAGATCATTATTACGAAATCGGATTTGTTTTAAGTGGAGAAAAAGCATTGCTGCTTATTTGACCAGGTTGTAGTATTTTTTCAAAATCCCCAGGGAGGAAAGATCAAAAGGCCATCTTTAGAAATCAAGTATCAAAGACTGAAAATTGTGAAGGGTTATAATAAATTAAGGGCGGCTCCAACACATACACAGAAAGTATTTGAACACCATGAGTCTAAATCAATCTTCATATATTAATCTCAGAACTTCTATACATGGGTTCTTCTACACATCTTTTTTATTCTTCTTCTCTATTCTCTCTTGATTTATTATGCTACTAATGTTACAATGATACAAGTGAGGGTGTCTATATCCGTTTTCCCTCCAGCTCCTAAAACTATCTAATCTAAGAATTCAAAGCTACCTACTTACATTTACTAGCATAAATGCCTCTTAGTCCTTCAGATGAGAGCGGGACACTCAAGGTCTGATTACAATCTACAAGTACGCTCTTTCTTAACTATTACATTTATGTTTGGTGTATCAAACTTCAAAACATTTCAAACAATTCATCATGTGCCAAAATGCATTGGCGTTTTGTCGCATGCTCGCTTGCTGTTGTAATGCTCTTGCATCAGAAAGAAGTCAGTGGATGGATTATTTGATACAAGATGGATTTTTATTCTAAGGAAGCCAATTATGTATTATGAAATTCTCAATGAGAGACAACATGTTGAAACAAAAGCACAGTGGAGGATTGGATGGACATTTCGACGATGATAAGACTTATGCACACCTGATTTCTTCATACCATTGGCTGGGTATGAGGTCCGACGTGAAGAAATTTGTGGACAACTGTAGAGTCTTCCAGTATGCAAAGGGGAAATAGAAAAACATAGGTATGTATCAGCCATTTCTTATTCCAGACAGGTCATGGGATGCCATAAGCAAGGATTTTGTGTTGGGATTGCTAAGAACCCAGAGGGGGAGTGATTCCATATTTGTAGTGGTTGATAGGTTCTCAAAGATTGCACATTTCATACCATTCTATAAAACCAGTGATTCTACTCACACAGCCAATTTGTTTTTCAAGGAGGTTGTGAGATTACATGGCTTGCCCAGAAGTATAGTCTCAAACAAAGATACCAAATTCATGGGACACTTTGGAGAACTTTGTGGAAGAATTTGGGGATAGACTTGTCCTTTAGTTTAGCATATCTCCCTTAAACAGACAGACATACTAAAGTCTTGAATCAGAGCTTAGGAAATTTTCTGAGGAGTTTGGTCACTGAACATCACAATAAGTTGGATTGAATTTTGCACCAGGCAAAGTTTTCTTATAATGATTCACCGAACATAAGCACCAGAAGAATTCCATTTTAGATAGTGTATAGGATGCATCCGAGAGGAATTTTAGAGTTAATAAATTTGGGACATGATGAGTTCTGAAGTGTAGGAGCAGAAGACTTCGTTGCAAATATGCAGAAGCTACATGATTGGATAAAGGGACAATTACAGGATAGTAGCCAGAAGTACAAGAGCTGAATTGATCAAAGAAGAAGAGAGGTTCATTTCGAGGTTGGAGATCAATTTTTATCACATCTTAGGAAGGAAAGGTTCCCAAGGGGAACATTTAACAAATTAAAGATGAAGAATATAGGACCATGTAAAATCCTCAAAAAATGTGTTTCCAATGCTTATGAAATTGAGTTTCCATAAAATGTTGGAATATCACCAATATTCAATGTTACAGACCTGTACCCTTATAGGAGAATTAGGTTATCAAAAGGAGATCCAGTGGGAAAGTTAGATGCCCACAACAGAAAATCCACAAATGGAGAAAATTGTATATCAAAGGATTGGCAAGAAGACCAAGAGGAAGACTTATTTTGAGTACCTGGTGAAGTGTAAAGATCACCCAACAGAGGATGTTAGCTAGGTAACTGAACATGATATTCAGAAGCATGGAAAAATAGTACAAGATCTCATGGATAGGAGTCCATGAATATTTTTTCCAAAGGAGTATGATGTAGGAGCATCATCATCAGTCTAGAGAGGTCGAGTGGAGGAAAATTGAGCACCCAACGCACACATTTCAAACCATTTTGAATTTCGAGGAGAGCGCATCATTTTGATGTTTTAAAACCATTGTAATTAAATCCCTTTAATATTTGGAGGCTTTAGCCATTGTATAGGATCACGAGAGATTGTAATCATCTTAATTATCTATAGGATTGTATAGATTTCAAGCATCAGCTCTTATCTAGCTTGTAAATTCCCATTCAATGTAATAGGCCTTAGTAGATGGATTTTTTAACTATGATAGGATAGCACTAAGGTAGGTTGGATGGAAGGCTTGAGAAGATCCTCATGTATAAATATATGTAAACTATTCCCAAATGGGGTTGTTGAATCTTATTGTTATTGTTGTTGGTTATTATAGAGAGTTGTTGAGAACTGTATGAGTCCATGTACATACTTTGTTGAATGCATACAAGAAGAAAGATTTGATTCCAAGTGCATGGTGTTACTTATTTCTGAGTTCATTGATTAAATGTTATTTTATTTTCTTTTTGTGGTTTATTATGCTCATATGTATGCATTTCTTAGCTAGATAGAGAAACTATTAATGTTTCTTTAAGTTTCAAGTGTTTCTCTTCTAAGAGATCTGGTGCAATAAGTTCATAGTTCCCAAAAGGTGTGCGAAGGCCAAGTTGAGTCTGACTCGGAAGCTCATAAGAGGTAGCATGAAACTTTCAAGAGGAAGTGCTAGGAGTGCACAATCATTCAGTGGAGAGAAAATTTTGAGAACAAACCCATGCAAGGTGTGCATTGGGCATGCTCCCAGTTGGAGTGTTGAAGAGTCTAAGTCTAGAGAGCGCAAGGAATGCATGAAAAGTTCCAAAGAAACTTCAAAGTCTTGAGGTGAACAGGCACCAGAGATGCGCAGAAGTGACATAGAAAAATTTCTAGGTCCGAAGTTGTAAAGTGTTAAGAGGAGTGCAAAGGAAGGCACCAGAGGTTCAAATTTCCTTGCTTGGTCAATATGAGGAAAGATAGTGACCAAGATCCTTTGAAAAAGGAAGATTTTTATTAGTTTGGAGGACAAGTGGATGAGATCAAATCGTGGAGAAGCCAAGCCTTTCCTAGATTCTAGATCTGGGAAAGTAGCACGTGAGTTAACACTGGAATTCCTTTGGACTTCATGAGTTTGACAGATTTCATTCAAGGAGTGCACATGACTCGAAACTCCCCGAAGTTAAAAATTTTGAAACTCATCTCGAGCATTGATTCCAGTGGACATGTATCAGTGGATCATCAAGTCCAGGAGACTAGCACTCTGAGAGATCTGTGGAGTGATGTTTTGAAAATCCCTGAAGTCTGGAGCTATGAAGTGGGTATAGACCATCAATATGATGGTGGAATAGGAGCCATCTGATCATTGGATTTGGGATCCGGTGCTCCAGGAGAATAACACATTGGAACAGATAGGACCGTCGAAGCCTGAAGTCCCGAAGTCATTCCCCACCGTGGATTTCAACGGGTTTTGTGGACCGTTGATCTTTGTTGTTTTTCGGCGCTACGCTACTTCGAAGATTGGGAGGAACACAGTAAAATTTTGTTGAGACTCCTAAAGGATGGGAGCTCCAAAGTCCCAAATTCTTTGAAGACTTGAGATTTGTCTCTTAGTTAGGCCCATGGTCCCTTGTAAGACTTCGTTGGAGCCCATGGTCCCACAATTTGGATTATCGCATGAGAAGAAAGGTATAGGACCTGTGAGAATTTTTTTGAGGGATCATAAGGAGCCCACGAGATGATCCAACTCCCAAATTTAAATGATCCTAGACCAAGAGGTCATGTGGACCTGAGGAAGTGGGTAGGGATTTGCATCATTTCAACTTTAAAAAAATTTGGCTCTAAAAATGATTCTGTACAACTTTGAATCTCTCCATTTAATGAAATTGTAGAACTTTGGATCTGATGTATGGAGTAGCATAGGTTGAGTATGTTGTATTGAAATATGAGTGGATTGATGATGTAGATCATGGGAACTGACTTGATTTTCATATACTCAAAAGTATTGTAGATTGTTATCAAATGAAACTAATACATCCATATTTTCTGACTCATTTCTTAGTTCTTTGTATATTGAACGTGTCTAACCAATATGTTGATGCATCTTTGATAATTGTTCTTGGGCCACCAATAGATGACACAATCATGAGTAGAATTACCAAGATAATATATATCCAATAGATGATCTTCCACAAGCTAAATTTCTTAGGATTTTTTATCTCTAACCACATAATTTAAGTCTTCACAAGAATTATCATGCGATCTTCTCAAAAACTAAAAGTTACCGCTACATCACTGTTGGAGGCAGGTTGAGGCGGAAAAGAAAGGCAATTTTGGGAAAGAAATCATGCACAAGAAAAGTGACAACTGGAAGGAAGAACGACACGCGTGCATGCAAGGAAGACCTAACGACGTTAGGGTTAGGGTTTTGGTAATGTATTGTAATGGCTGAAGAGATATAGGTGTATAAATATAGATACTTAGGTATCATGAAAGGGTTCAGTTGTTGGTATTGTTATTGTTGATCAGAGTTTATAGAGATAAGTCGTTATTGTAAGAACCATTACTGTAGCGGACCGGTGTGTAATATTTTGTTGTATGATCTATTTTCTATAAGTTGTTGAGCTATAGAAGACGTGAGAGGGTAGATCTTGAGGGTTAGATCACAGGCTGAGGAGCCTAGTGTGATCTAGTCTGCCTCATATAGATCTTACCCAACCAAGAGAGTTGTAAGTGTGCAACGCTGTAGATGCAGAACTGTAATAATAAAAGAGCCAAGAGCCAGATCTTTGTGGGTGTATCCCAAGAGGGGGTGAACCATGGTAATATCTGGGTTGTGTGATGAATGCATTCATATCTTTAAATGTCTTCAGTAGTTATGGTTACAATGAATGAATGAGTTTCTATATTTCCTGTTTATTTGTAAATAAAAGAATATTGCATTTACAAGTTAGAATAATGGTTCCATATACAGTTCTCATATCTCACACTCAATCCTAGGTTGTAAACACATGGGTCTTACATCCACCCATTAAAGCTATCTTGGGTGAGACTTCACAGCGCATTTCATGTGTTGTGTTGCATTTTGGTTTACTAGGAGGGTTGATAGTTTTAGAGGCTTTGCTGGAAATCCGACAGACATGAACCCTGGGTCAATAAGCTCAAATAGAATAGAGGAAGTAGTTTAACCAACAAATGGTTCTATTTTCGTTGGTAGGAACAGGAGAGGATTGAGTAGATGAGATAGGTTGAGAAAGAAAAGAGTAACAAAATATTAAATCATAAAAAGAAAGCAATGACCCATTAGAAGGGGGTGTTGAGACCATGGAATCCCACAAAATCAGAGATCGAAAGTTGGTTAAGAACAAAAGAGATAGAGTTTTCAAAGAAAGACAATAGAAACCCTAGAGTAACACCTCACAAATATCTTGAGAAATACATATTTACGGATCCGCGTGAAGTCTTTTTTAGTGATTTTCCTCATTTACTGCAGGAATGGATACTAAGGTTGAAGGATAACCACACAAAGAACCGGATTCGACAGTTAGATTGGACCTCGATATAGATTGAGTAGTTACATCAGGTGAACAACAAATTCACCCGCGCAATAGATTTTTGGCTCAACAGTATTGTGGTAGGATTTATAACAGAGTTTGCAGTCAACACATCGAAGTCGTACAATGCAGCAGAGAAATACTTTCTACATGGACCTTAGGGAAGGTACATTAAATCTTTGTGTACTTCTGTTAAGATACTACTATATAATAAAGGTGTAATGACAATGGAGTCAGAAAACTAAAATTCCTTGCGTGCATGGGGGAAGGGGGGGAGAACTGACAAAAAGAGGAGAAATGGAAGGAGGAGAGGATAAGGGAAAGAAGGAGGAACCCTTGGACCTAATCATGATGGATGATGACCAGATCAAGAAGATCATGGCGACAGCTGGAAAGACATGTAGCGGAGTACCCTACCAATACAAGGTGAATACCAATAAGAGATTCATAGCCATGAGGAAAGGCTTGGATATTGATGAGGAAGATGTAGAGGATCTCTGGGCTATGGATCAGATTGAGGAAATCTTGCACACAAAATATGAGAAGAAGACTTGAGGTCCAAGAGCGAGAAGAGAAGACAACAATCCTATCCATATTAATGTCAGTGTGGAACCCATAAAACCATGTGATACTAATACACCAAAGAGAACACCACCATTTAGAAAAATGAAGTTCATAAGCAGTCAGACAGCAGGAAGTACATCTACACAAGGAACAACAACTACAGGAACCAGTTCAGGTAGCACTAGTCAGGTATCTACACCGCACAGAGGTAGTAGTTCAACATTCAAAATGACAGGACATGATCCCACCATCAGGTTACCAGAATTTCAAGGGGAAGCAGTAGAAGACCTTGAGAAACATTTGTTCATTTGTGAAAAAATCTAGGAAGCAAAACAGATCACTAATCAAGACACTAAACTTGCGCAGTTAGTGATTATGCTAAGAGACCGTGCATTAGACCGGTACATGAGTCTAGATGTAAACAGTGCCCCTGGGATGAAAAGGACACTGTAAGACATTAATAAGTTACTGATAAATGAGTTCCAAAAGATGAACTTAGTGGATCAATACATGAATGAGATGATGGAAATCCGACAAAAACCAAGATAGTCTGTATGGGAGATTGATTAGAGATTTAAGCGACTTAAGGGAAAGTTAAAATATCTCATGAATGATATGTAGCATCGACACCTGTTTGTCAGATCACTACTCCCACACTTAAATATCCACTTTGAAAACATATGTTTCAGACACAGGTAGAGGCTTTGCAGGTATCCATGCAACTGGAAGAAAACCAGTATCAACAGATGGATCCAACCATTGAAGAACTGAAGGAGGATTTGAACAATTTAACATTTCAGCTAAACTAGAATAAGAGTTAGGAAAAATGAGAAGTCGTTTGGTGTACTATGTGCAGGATGGAAGGACACCACAAGAACAAATGTCTGACATTCACACAATATATGGTAGTTGGGATGCCAAATTTGTTACCAACAGGAGGATTATGGTGTGAAATCTGCAAGAAACTACGTCACGATCCATATCATTGCACGATGATGCAAAAATACCAGACAATCCCAAAGAGTTCATATTGCAGCTTTTGCAAGTCAATGGGCCATGGTGACAAAGATTGTAGAACCATGGAGCTGATGAGAGAGAGGAAATCAAATGCATATAGAGTGGGGGAATAAATGATGATGGAGCAAGCCACACCACAGTTTAATCAAGTCCCATCTCCACACAACACTGTGCAACAACAGTATAATACTGCGCCACAACCATATAATAACACATCGTCACAATACAACATAACATAGCTTCAGTACAATACTGCATAGTATAATCAGGCACCTCAGTGCAACGTGTCAAGAGGAGACCAAGTAGGCTACATAGGTGGAGGATGAGCCAGAGGAGGTTTTGGATGAGGTAGAGGACTAGTGGTATGTCACAATTGTCAACAACTGGGACATTACACAAGGGAATGTCTGCTTCCACCAATGACTTGTATGTATTGTCGCGCATTAGATCATGATACAAAAGAATGTCTAACACTATTAGTAAAGATCTAGGAAAAGAGGAACTAGAATAACCAGAATGTTCAGTGGATTTCAATTGAAGCAAGGGATGAAGGACGACACATCAACATAGTTACCCGCGAAGGAGCTAAAATAGGAAATGACGCAGTCCGACAGGAAGCAAGATAGAACAATGGATTAAGAAGAAAATCGAACCAAGGAAATAGTTTGACACGTAGAACAAGAAGGAAATATTTAAGCAAGCTAGGCAATAATTTCAAAAGGAAGACATGGTATCGACTTCAACTGCGCAACAAAACAAGGAAGCATCGGAGTACGAGATGCCTCCATTATTGGATCATACCAACGAAATGAAACCCATGGGACAAGTAAGTACAATCAAAGGCTTGTTTCAATCATGTGTAAAACTATTAAGTGATCCATCATCTGTGAAAATATTGGAAAACATATTATAAAAATGTAGTATAGAGACGGAAGGAAAACTAGAACAAAAAATAGCCAATCACCTGCATACAAGAAGAAGAACCAGTAGGGAGTTTAGACTGAATGCAAACATTGGAGACTTCAATATGGGAGACATCATACTGGATCTAGGATCTGAAGTTAATGTACAACCAAAGAAGACATGGCAATGCATGGGAGAGCCCACATTAGGATATTCACTTGTTCAATTGAAACTGGAAAACCAACACAAAGTCCTACCAATTGGTAGGATAAAAGGAGTAACATTAGACTTGGATGGAGTGCGTACGAAAGAATATTTTGAAGTCATTGAAATAGTGGATGGCACAACACCTTACCCAACATTTCTTTGTCTAGATTGGGCATTTGATAACTAGACCATAATCAACTTGAAGACCAAGAAAATGGCATTTGAGTTAGGACAGTACAGGGTCATCGTGCCATTGGATCCATTGGAAGGGGAAAGGATTGTAGAACCTACTTTCCTGGACTTAGAGGAGATCAGCTAATTGTACAAAACAACTGCATGCGATGAGGATTACATAAACTCAACTACAGACAGGATACTCAGTTGGCAAAGCATTACTTCATGTGCAACATATTCAGATATAGGTTTAGAAAACTGACAACAAAGGCTACATGAAGTTTCCACGAGGAGATGTGCATGAATAAACCACATAGTAAGATGGGTAGGCACAGACATAAGGGAACCACCCAGTTTCCATGGAATCAACGATTTGGAAACATTCTTGGCACAGTACGAAGACGAACTCTTAGAGAAACATAGATTGTTAGCACTTGATCTAGCACTCAAGGCTACACCGAAAAGATGGTGGGGTGCACACAAAGATACAATCATGGATTGGTACCAATGTAAGCGGCTATTGCACATAAGGTTTGATGCAGAACAGAAAGACAAAAGAAACAAAGGTATGATGGAAAAGGGGCACTAGCAGAACACTTGGAGAAGTGCAGAATGATGTGGAAAATGAAACCCCCAGAGGAATGGCCTTATCATTTTATACACACTCTAGAGGGCATACCAACGAACTTGTATAGAGACCAGTAATTGTGCAAGGGAACTACGACCTGGACGTTTTTGCAACAGAATTTTATAGTCACTTTCTCATTCGAGCATGTGAAACCCAACATAGATGCATCCCTAAAATAGATAAGAGGCATGATATTCATCAAGGAACCATAAGTTGAGGTCATAAAAAAAGAAAAACAATAGAAAAAATAGATAGTTAAGGAATTGTTGTCATGTTACCATGTGCAAGAATAAGCACCGGATGAAGACGATCCATGCGATATTCAAATAAAAGAAGAAGAAGGAAAAAGAGAAGTGGAAGGACCACCTATAGAATCAAAATTTATTACCACACCGATCAAGGTAAAGAAATTCAACATTGGGACAGTTGAGAATCCCAAAATGGTCAACATTAGAGACTACTGGGATGAGCAAATAGTAGAAATCATAACAGAGTTGCTACGCGAGTACAGTGACCTGTTTCCCACAACATTTACATAGATGAAGGGTATAGCCAGAGAGCTAGGAGAAATGAAGATACCACTCAGACCTGAAGCGATATCAATCAGACATCGACCATACAGATTGAACCCAATATACAAGCATAAATTCAAAGTTGAGATCGACAGGATGCTCGAAACCAGAATCATAGAACCGGTCGAAGAATCAGAATGGATAAGCCCGATGGTAGTTTAAGATAAGAAAAAAGGTGGAATATGGATATGCATCGAATTGAGGAAGTTGAATTATGCATGCCTACATGAACCTTTCCCTACACCTTTCATGAATGAAGTGTTAGATAACGTAGGAGGAAATGAAGCTTACTCATTCACTGATGGATTCATAGGCTACCATCAGATCAAGATAGCACAGGAGGACAGATACAAGACCAAGTTTGTGATAGAATGGGGATCCTACCAGTACACAATCATTTCATTTGGACTGAAGAATGCACCAGCAATATTTTCTAGAGTAGTCATCACAACATTTAAGGAATTCATCCACCATTTTCTTGAAGTATACCTGGACGATTGGAAAATCTACACTTTGTTGAAAAACCATGTAGAAGTCTTACGCTTGATGTTAGAAAGATGTAGGCAGTGCCAGATATAACTAAAAATAAAGAAATGTATATTCAGAACATTTTTTGGGATATTATTGTGCCATATCATATGCAAACATGGTTTATTAGTAGATCCTGCAAAGATCACAGTAATTGTTAGCTTACAACCACCAAAAATAGTCTGTAAACTAAGAGTGGTGTTGGGACACACATGATACTATACAAAATTTGTCAAAGAGTACATGCATATTACTGCACCAATGGAAAATATGTTAAGAAAGGACACAAAGTTTCAGTGGAACAACGAGTGCCAACACGGTCTAGATACCCTAAAGGAAAAGATGGTCACCACACCAACATTAGTATTTCCAGACTAAGTGAAGACATTCCATGTACATTTAGATGCATTATCTATAGCACTTGGAGCTATCTTGGTGTAGCCAAGAGTGGGAGACTTGGATCACCCGATAGCATTTGCAAGAAGAAAGTTATCATAATCGAAACAGAACTATAACACTACAGAGACAGAAGTCCTAGTTATGGTCTACACACTGCAAAAGTTTAGACATTACTTATTGGGAAAACACTTTAATATGTTCATAGATCACTCAGCCCTAAAATACCTAGTCAACAAGCCAGTGTTGGGGGGGAGAATATATTGATGGTTACTCCTATCTCAAGAATTTGACTTTGAAGTAATCGTCAAACCAGGAAAATTGACCATAGGACCTGACCACCTATCAAGGGTCACAAATGGAGAAGAACCTACGAATTTAGAGAACAACTTTCTCGATGCACAGTTATTCTCAGTCCATATCACTATTGAACACTTCATAGATATAATTCAGTACTTGAGCATAGGTACTGTGTCGCAATAATATAACACCATGCAGAAGAAAAACCTGGTAGTCCGAGCTATAGACTATCAGCTGATTGCAGTACACTTATAAAAAATGGGCACAAATAGTATCTTGCAAAGATACATGTTAGAGCACAAAATACCAAGAGTCTTAGTAGAATCCCATGAGGGAATAGTAGGAGGGAATTATGAAGGCAAATATATCGCGCAAAAGTTATTGCACTCAGGACTATCCTAGCCGACGATTCACAGAGACTCGAAGGAGTATTGTCAAAGATGCCATGTCTGTCAAAGGGTAGGTAAAATCAACAGAAGGGACAAGATTCCATTACGATGAAAAGTAAGATTACATGCATTCAAAAAGTGGGAAATATAATTTGTAGGACCAATCAACCCACCATAAAAAATAATAGGTGCTAGGTGCATTATCACCGCAACGGAGTACCTAACAAGATGGGCGGAAGCCGAACCAGTAAAGGATTGCAATGCAGAAACAATAGCACACTTTTTATTTGAGCAAGTAATCACTAGATTTGGATGCCCAAGAGTTTTGATGAGCTACCAAGGCATGCACTTCATAAACAACACCATCATCACTATCACTAAATAGTTTGAAGTCCATCATCAGAAGGTCACACCATATCACCCACAGGAAAATAACACGGTGGAAGCATTTAACAAAATTCTGGAGAATGCACTGACAAAGATATGTAACATCAATAGGGACGACTGGGACCTCAAAATACAAGTATTATTATGGACATACAAGACTACATGCAAAAGGTTGACAGGGAACACTCCATTTAAACTGGTCTATGGCCAAGAAGCAGTGGTTCCATTAGAATTTTTAGTACCAAGATTGTGCGTAGCAATGATCACACATATGAAAAAACGAGGCACAGTACAGGAGTGACTAAATAAGTTAATGACCATGGAAGAAGACCAGATATTAGCAGGGTTCCACCAACATGTTCAGAAAGCAAGGGACAAATCTTGGCATGATAGACACATTAAGAAGAAAACTTTCAAGGAAGGATATCTAGTATTGATGTGTGACAGAAAATCGCTTCAGCACCTAGGAAAGATAAGAATGCACTGGCTAGGACCATACAAAGTCAAATATTTCACAGATGGAGGAGATGTACAGTTGAAAGACCTATCGAGCGCATAACTCAGAGGGATGATCAATGGGAGCCGACTAAAGCTATAAAAGGATAGTCGACCACCCACTTTGCAGTAAAAAAAATAAAAATAAAATAAAATAAAACTGTATATCAAAAAGAACCAACAGAAGCATAGTGCACCGAAGAAATAAAGGGCACGCACAATTAGGACCACAAACTCGACGAGGAGAAGGACAATGGTCACGTCAAAAGGGAAACAAGTGGGAAAAGGAAAATCGACAAAAGAAGTATGACAAGACAACGTTAGGCAGAATTGAAGGCCGAAAAGGATCAATGGGATGCCACATTAATCACGCCAACTGGAGATGAAAAGGAAGAGTAATGGCAAGTATGAAACCGCCAAAGGTGCATTGAACCCATAATTAAGGAAGCATCCTCAACAAGATTCATGGGAATCCCATACAAACACGAATGTGGGAGAAAACAATCTATTTGTGAAAAGAGAGTAGACCGCGAGTGATAAAGGTTAAGGATCATAGATCCAAGTCCATAGAGGTCACAAATACCATTCAAACCCAACAAACGTTTGACATTCACTTCCATGGCACCACCAAAGCAAGAAGAAGTGAGCCAAACCACCAAAAACCCAGAGCTAGAACCAAGTCACAGATACACTTGGAAGAAGGAGAACAATAGCTACCGGAGATCATCAATGTCGTCGAAATCCCATCTCCAGACACAACACTAGTGAATCCCACACCTATACTCGAAGAAACTCAACATCCATCACCTGAGGGAATGAATATAGATATACCGACAGAAGTACAGGAGTCGCAGAACCAAGATGCAAAATCCCTGAAGGAGGTGCAACCAAAGAACATTGAAGTAGTTTTGAGAGTCAATGGAACGACACCAAATCTAGAAGTAGCAATTGAGCCAGATGAGTCTCAAACCACAATCTCATACCACCCATCAAAAGGAACAGTATAAGATGTCACGGGTTGGTTATAATGGTATTCTAAGGAAAAACTGGAAGTCGCTAGAACTTCGAGCCAGCCACCACCACCGAAAAAAGACAAGCTGCAGGTACCCAGGTCACCTTGCAAGAAACCTACCAGAGAAATCATTCTACCGCGTATACCAGATGGTCTACACGTAGGACCAGAGCTATTGGGCCATATAGGGAAGCGTAAATACTCGGGCCATGATGTAGTAGACATAGACCAATTTTCAAAACATGCCAAGAGAGTATACTTAGATACTATGGGCACAAATCGGGTTGGAGAACCTGTTGATCATCCACTCCAATGGGACCTAGAAGGGGAAGAAGGAGAATACGCAGACGACCAAAGAGAAACAGAAATAGACTGAGGTTGTGTAAGGGACCAAAAAAAGTCCCAATCCTTAGGAACTATGTGGAAATGACATACCAACGACTTAGACATGAGGTGCGCATAGGAAAATGAAGGCACAAAGACCACCCCCAAAATATACGATCATGGATGATGATGGGTAAATGATAGGTTGAATGGTCCAGGATTGTATATCCAAGGAATTCGGCCATGCTGCACACCATAGGGACATGATTCAAGAGGAGCTGGAAGACATGTGTCAGTTCCTCAAGCAAATAGGGGAAGCACACACAACAGGCAATAGCACGAGAATAGGGCCATCAACACCATAGACAGGGGAAAGAGTGGAAGTAGAAGAATGAGATCTAGTCCACCCATTATTGCATGTGAACATAACATTCCACATCACACCCAATACGTTGTGCATGGAAGAGATTGTGGGGAAGACACCCTTGAAGGACTTAAGCCAAATCCAACTCGTGTTGACGCGGATGCCGACCAGAGTACTACACAAGTTGCAGGTTGGCGTAAACCATGAGGTACAGTCTCGTGCACACAAAGACTTAGTCTACTTGAAAAAGGAAATAGAGAAGCAACATGCACTAGAAATAGTCTATGAGAAGGATAAATATGAGGCCCAGGAGGAAAGGGAGCACATGAAAGGATTGGAGCAGAAAGTTGTAGGAACTTAAGAGAAGATTCCACAGACTGCGTAGAGAGATAAAATCACAGCAGTAGAAAATATTGATCAGATTGCGCAGGCAATCGATCAATATTAGAAGGAGATAGAGAATCTCTGAGAACAACTCACACCAACCACTCCACCAGTAGTGAAGGATCAAAGGAAGAAGGAAGCAACAACGCAGTTGTAGGAGATAGAGAAGCAGGTCAGTGCAACAACTAACTTGTTTGATAAAGCAGCGTAACTTTGGACTAAGTTAGAGGAGGATCAACAGGTCCAAAAGTGGGACAAGGAAGAAGAAAGGATCAAAGCAGTGATCCAAGATATCAAGCAGAGGAAGAAGACAATGCCCATCATAGAAAACATCAAAGGGATGCAAGACATGAATAAATTGTAGGCAGAGCTCACCACTGTGAAAACACAGAAACAAGAGCGTCAAGATCAAATGGAACCGCTGCAAGAGCGGGTAGAAAAAGTCTTGGCATAAGTAGAGGAAGCCAAGGCACATATAGCATAGACCCAAGTAGAGTGTGTGGAATTGATCAGTGACAAAATTGCAGTCCAGATAGTGGACACACTCAAGGAGAAGACTATGCAGGTGAAGAAATAGGTAGCAAAGCTCAAGGAAAAGTTCCAAGCACTCACCAAGGAGATCGAGGAAGCACACAAAGGTTAGGTGGATCGGGACGAGCCACATGTTAGTGTTGGGGGCCTATTGGTGGCAGGCCGAGGTGGAAAAGAAAGGAGATTTTTGGAAAGAAAGCACGCATGAGAAAAGCGACAACTGGAAGGAAGAACAACATGCACACATGCAGGGAAGACCTAATGATGTTAGGTTTAGGGTTTTGGTAATGTATTGTAATGGCTGAAGATCCAGAGTTGTATAAATATAGATACTTAGGTATCATAGAGGGGTTTGGTTGTTGGTATTGTTATTGTTGTTCAAAGTTTATAGAGATAAGTCCTTATTGTAAGAACCGCTATTGTAGCAGACCGATGTGTAATATTTTTTTGTATGATCTATTTTGTATAAGTTGTTGAGCTAGAGAAGACGGAAGAGGGTAGATATTGAGGGTTAGATCATAGGTTGAGGATCCTAGTGGGATATAGTCTGCCTCATATAGATCTTACCCAACTGGGAGAGTTGTAAGAGCGTGGCATTGTATATGCAGAACTATCATAATAAAAGATCCAAGAGCTAGATGTTTGTGGACGTATCCCAGGAGGGGGTGAACCATGGTAATATCTATGTTGTGTGATGAAATATCTTTAAATGTCTTTAGTAATTATGGTTACGTTGAATGAATGAGTTGCTATATTTCTTGTTTATTCATAAATAAAAGCATATTTCATTTACAATTTAAAATAATGGTTCAATATACAGTTCTCATATCTCACACGCAATCCTAGGATGTAAACACATGAGTCTTACAACCACCCATCAAAGCTATCTCGGGTGAGACTGCACAACACATTCTGTGTTCTATGTTGCCTTCTAGTTTACCAGGAGGTCCTATAGTTTTAGAGTCTTTGTTGGAAACCCAACAGAAATGAACCCTAGGTCAATAAGCTCAAATAGAATAGAGGAAGTAGTTTAACCAACAATCTCCATCCGAAATAGGGCCTATTGACTTTCCATTTTTCATCAATAATGACAAGTGGAGGAAACTATTGGTCATTAGTTTTAAAATCCTTAGAAAATCTTGAAAGACTTTTGTATCATTTAGTTGGTTTTTAACCCAGTCTACAAAATAAAATACCTACCACAAGAAGAAGAACCCCACAACAACCATGTGCCCACCAGACTGAACATGTTGAAAGACTAAAAATTAGATTTTCATCCGAAGAAGCATTCCCAGGATGTACATAAAATTGTATAAGATGTAAAATCACAATGAATATATCCCAGTTATCAGAAGCACCACAATATAGATAGGAATTAAATTGATGATGAAAATGTAACCTCCCCATGCAGACACCATATAAAAGTAACTGAAATCCAAAGTGACTAACCAGGCAAGGGATACAACCTTCAAAAATAGGTATGATGGCTACCCCTTCATTATCATATGATCCATCAACCAAATGAAAAATTCCAATCAAATCGATTGTTGCAAGTGAAATCTCTCCTATTGAATTGAAATTTGGCAACTGTGTCAGGAAGAAATGAATGGATCCAAAGATGATTGTCTAATCAGACCTTTTGATCTTGTACCATGAAACTTCATCAGTAATTTGACACATGTGACCATCGATATCTTTGTAGATCCATTTCTCACACATCTAACAAACAAAACAGAGCACATATCCACAATTTTGGGAAATACCAATTTAAAGAATTGATTGTATCTCCCAGATTCTGCAAAATTTTAGAAAAGCGTCCAATATGAACCAAAATGGGATTGTCCCCCACAAAACCCATGTGGTGGATTTTTTAAGATTCCCATTTATTTGTGTGCAATGGAACCCAAAAATTTCTCTCTGGAATCTAACACAGATTAATGAACTGTGTTCATGCCTACATTGTTTTGTATTCCAGACATCACATAGGCAACCATCTATTTTCCATGTCGACACTTGGATCCATATATTGAGCATCTTCCTCAAAATATTGATAAGAATCACCAACGTTAGGTATATATTCTTCATCAGTTACAATTGATATGCCATTTGTAATTGATACAATCTACTTTTCATATTTTTATTTCAATGCACTAGATATTGTCCCCTGATCCATTGGATACCAAGAGAAATTGTATTTACTGGAGTATTGAAGGGTTCATATACATCCATTTTCTTTACAACCATCAAAGAATCCTTCAATTATTTTTCATTATACTTAGACTGGTCATTTTGACCATTTTCAACAACATAAGATTTCCTTCTCAAGTTGTTTCAAATATGGCTTCTGACATTCCTTCAAAACTTCTGGTGAACTAATATTTTCATTATCAATAAGAATTTCCTTCTCGGCAGTGGAATATTATTCTTGAAGTTTTGATGCCTTAACCTTGAATTGTATGCTTCCACACAGCTTCTACAAGAAGAAGCTAAGTGAAAGAGATCTATTCTACAGGATTGAAGGTTTGAAGGTGCTTTTGAATCTGAATTTTTCTTTACTGCTTATTATATATATAAAAAAATAGTGTTGAATGATAACATAATCACTACTACGAGAGGATTTGTTATAGGTAAAATTAGTACACTATAAATCTGTTATGTATGAAGGAGATCTAAGTTGCAAGAGATCTGATAATGATCTTTGGAAATGACCCATTATTTTTTATTGAATTGGGTTAGTGAGTGATACTTGGAACCAATCATTTATTTAAAATTCTATTCACTACCCTACCCTACTTGAGAAAAATGAGTATTTTATCAAGTATAGGAGTAATTACAATGAAACCGTGTGCACAAAAAGATTAGGAATACACTCATATCCAAGTATGGAAATTGTACCTTGATAGTTGTTTGGATATGAGAGGCTAGTTGATCTGATATTTTTGATGCCAAGAAGTGTTGAAGGAGGAAGTGGTGCTTTGGACTGATGATTTTTTGGAGCTATTCTTCAATGCAACCAATACTCCTTTGATTTTTTTCTTCATCAATATTTTCGGATTGCATGTCCTCCTTTATCATACCCTGTAGATATTCACACATTTGGGTCTTGCATTAAGGATCTAGGTACACATTTGCAAGAAACTCTTCAATATCAGGTTCCAATATTTTCTCTCCATCAAATACTTTCCATGGATTTTTATCTCTTCTTCAGATTTATAGAGACAATCAGGAAAAGCTTCTTGATATTCTTGTTTCTCATGGAAATTTTTCTCCTCTATCCCTTTCTGATATGCAAATATGTTCCTAATGGTTGTCAGGATTTTCTCCTCCTGAGATGCAAAGATGTTTCATGTTGTTATGAATACTTCAATTATTTCTTGGAGTAGCATCTTACTTTACTCAACACTCTTGAGAATCTTTGAAAATTATGTGTTGGTTGATAATCCTATATTGCACATGGATTAGTGCAAAGGGGGCTCTTTTGAAATATGAAAAACTACAACTTCTATAGAAATCAAAGCATGTACTTGGACATCTCATGCTACTAAGACCCTTTTGTCACCAAGTCATATGTTGACATGAGTATATTCAAAATGAAAGGAGTGAAAATAAAATTACCAATGCATGTTTCATTTAGCATGTCCTCAGAAATGACACCAAAAATGTTGTGCAATTCAATTTCTTAAACTAATTTACATTAAACGATCAACCAGGGAGCTCGTAAGCTTGTGAGATGCCAAAAAATATATATGCAAGATTAGGAAAAATATATGAAAGATTAGTCCACTGTCCCTAAGATAAGTAATCTAAATCAAATAGAGTAAAATAATTTTAACACTATGATCACAGTAATTATCTTAATCACTACTTAATATTTAACCCTTAGTTCTACAACTTTTATTATTTTGATTCCATGGCCTACAAATTTCACCATCTGGTTTTTTCAATCAATGATTGGGTTATTAAACTTTATTGTACCAAATAAAATGACTGAACTAAAATAACTCACACAACTTAAATAAATTCCCCTTATTCCCATAGATTTTACCATTCTGGTTCCATGGCACAACTAAAATAAATTCACATAACTGAAATAGAAATTACACAACTGAAATAAAACTAATTGGGAAACGTATAACAGAGAGGGGGGCCTTCCTCTCTTGGCATATGTTACCAAGAAGGACTAAAATGGAGAACTCTTGATATGAAACAATAAACTCTTTATTCCAACATCAAAATGATTGCAATGATCCTTCTCTTCAATATGAAACTCTTTTTTCTCACTCCTTAACTTATGAACTATGAACTACTGACTGTGAAGCTATGATATCTTCTTATATTTATACATATCGAGATGAGATCATATCCTAAACAAGTGGATCTAATAACCAACAAATCCTAGATCCTAAACATGTGTATCTCCTCCACCAAATCTTGGATTTGATCTAAGATAATTTGAATAGGATAATATAAAATATTTCATGAGATCCATATGCCCAAATTCGTGGGTATGAGAAACTTGGTCAAAACCACTTAGCTTTAGAATTTCGAGTTAAAATGACTAGTATTTTGAAATATCAACCATACACTCCTTGTTTTGTACTTTTTGCATATTCTCCACTATCGAATCACCTAAATAACCTCATTCTGCACAAAACCCATATTTTATATCTTTGAGATTCCTTTTCATCTGGTCATAAATGATGTGGAAAGTTTGACTATCAGAGATACCAATTAGCTGTAGAATTTCCAACATTCTACAAAATTTCCAACAGCTACAAAATTTCACAAGTTAGGAAACACAATATATACTCTAAGTAATCCTCTAAACATGGGAAATTGACCATTTTATATACATATGTCATGTGAAGCTCCTGTAGGGTGAAAATGTATAATTACGGGAATATGGTTAATGAAGTGAACGAAGATGGAAGGGAAAAGTAGGTGAAATAATGGTTGATGGCGTCATAAAGCATGTCAATTATGAATCCCAACACTTGATCTGACCTTCCACATAGTCCAACCTAGCTATAGTAGAGCGGGTGATCATTTTGTTCAGAGAAGTATGAGATTGTATATAGGGATCCTTCATGGGTGATATCATTGAAAAAGGGATGTAGGATCATTTTTAGCCTTAAGAAATCCTCTTCAACCAAAAACATTTCAATTTCAAGTTAATAAATTGTAGGGAAAGATAAGTGTTGCAACTCCAATTGTTGTAACACCGGTGTTGAAGGTGAGTGTTGTAACTACCATTTCTTCTACACCAATGTTGTAAAACACATTGCTACAGCACCAACGTTGTGAATCCCATTGTTATAACACCATTTCTACAAGATCTGTGTTGTAAATCACATGGTCACAACACCAACATTGTGACTCCCATTGTTGTAACATTGTTGTTGCAACACCCATGTTGTAAATAATGTTGTTGCAACACCAGTGTTGTGAATCTCATTATTGTAATACATATTTCTGCAACACCCGTGATATATCATATGTTGTTGCAACACCATCCTCGTAACTCTAGGAGAGTGGAAATTTTGTTAGTGTGTTGTGAATCATGACTCCACCTGTCTTACAATATTTTCATGACAATTAGTGGGCCAACCGCGTGATGGAAGAAAAATTACTCTAAACGATTAAGAAAGTTAACGACTACAGTTGTTGGATGTGTGGGTTGACCCTGGTTCTACATTAGTTCTCCAATAAAACCCTAGAAACTAGTGTGTTTTATCTTTCCTGCAAGCTGTGTTTACTTTCCTGCAATTTATTTTTCTTGCCAGTGTGCTTATTTTACTACAAGTGTGATTTCTTTTATTTCTTTTACACAAGTTTTATTTATTTCATGCAAGTGTGCTTTCCTTTCAAAAAGTGTGTTTATTTTTCCTGCCAGTGTTTTTACTTTCATATACATGTGAGTTTAATTGGCCCCTTTGGTAAACCAAAAGGAAACATTGTGCACAGAGTGCAGAACGTAGTCTCACCCGCTATGTCTTATGGGTGATTGCATGACCCAGATGTGTGCAATCATGGAAGGGATGATTATCATGGGATGTTAGGCATATTTTTACTTCTACTTTAATATTCATCATCAAATTTACCATTCATTATTCATATTAATCATTCCTTTAACCCTTAGCCTTCATTCTGCATAAAATAATATGTCTAATATACTGCATGATGTAAACAGATTCATTCATTTACTTACTCATTTATCATAAATCATATAAAATAAACACATAAGATAAAAACACACAGAGACACCATGTTTTAATGTGGTTCACCCCCTTGCTATATGTCCACAAATATCTTATGTTTATTATTATTCTTTGACAAAATCTTGCGACGGGCGCATTACATTATAAGTTTAGTAATGGTGAGGTTGACAAGTGTCACACTAGGATCCACATATTGTGACCTAACCCTCATTTATACTTCATAAGTCTCCAAAATTGATACAATTGAAGCTCTACAGCTCTCAACCAAACACTATAAAGTACCACTCAAAACTCAGAAAGGTTCTCCAAGATATTTCTCTACTAAAAACAGTTATCCCCTATCTACCTCATACATCATATATTTATACTACAAAGGTGGGTAAAATCCCATTACATCATAAAAAAAAACCTAAACCTGGTGGATTAGGTTTGTCCAAAAAATACCTTCTTTCACGCGGTTGGCATTTTCCAACCATTCCTTGCTTTGACTCTACACTTCTTCTCCTTAATTCTCGGTGTGTTGCTTTCCTTTCCTTTTGTTGTGTTGCTTTCCCTTCTTTCCTGGCGCATGCTACTTCCTTTGGTCCATTCCTTAGTTTTCTTCCTCATTTGTTGCGTTGTACCCCAAAATAGTCTACTCCAACATTCCCCCGACACTTACCTATGGCTCGTCTCAAGCCACTTAAGCAGTGTTTTCCTCCTTGACAGATTTTTCCAACTCCTGGAATCGACCTGATATATCTTCAGTACAAGTCTTCACTTGTGCACTCGTTTCTGCAATAGACTCCACAGTATGTGCAGTGAGATGTTCCTTTATCATCTCTTCAACCTCCAACCCAATATTTTCGATATGGCCCTTTGTTGTATCCATCTCTGTCAAAATATTCTCTGCATCTTTTTGTAATGGCTCAAGTTGAGACTGCCTCATCTGATTTTTTGTTTGCACATTCTTTAATTCTTCCTGTAGATTTTTTAACTCCTGTGAACTCCTCATCCTCTCCTAAATTTTTATGGCCTTTTTCTTATGCTTCAAATCTTTCCTTGTTGTATTAACTACTTCCTCCTTTCGTTCCAATGCCTACAACTTTTCATCCTCTTGCAGACATGTCCAGAGTTGTGCTCATTTGTCACATAGTTTTGCATTGTCCTTAATACTTTGCGCCATATTCTCCATGCTCCCTGCAACCTCCTCCTCTCTCTGTGAGTTCACTTCTGGTGGTGTGCTTGGGTTCAATAGTGTCATTAAGTCCATTGTGTGACTTTTATATTCTTCCATCGCCTGCACGATCTTCCCAATTTTCTCCTCTGTCTATAAATGTGCCCCTTCTTGTGTGTTGTCTGGAATTGACCTGTAAACTTCTTCTACGCACTTCTATATCTGGACAATGTTCTACTTTTCCTCTTCCTTCTCAACCTACACTTTGTTAAGAGTTATCTTTAGTGTATCTTTTATGTCCTTTGTTGTTTGTAACTCCATCGCATCTATGCGTGCTCTAGATTGGATTTCCTATGCAACATTAACTTGCAATTTCTAAAGTTCTTTCATGGGGAAATTGGCCAAAGCCAATTCCAAGTGAGCAATATCCTTCAGTTTTTTCTATGTTCTCTCCTCATCCAACTGCAGCATATCCCAACTAATATAAAAGTTCTCGCTTCCTGATGCTATAATTTGGATTGTTTCCTGCGATGGGACTATATCTTCTTGAGCAATATTTTGTGCCTACACCTTTTCCTTTTGTTGCATTGTGCTTATTTGCAGTTGTGCCAAACTTTCCTTAACTTATGATAGTTTATTTATGATATCCTTTATTTTCTTCTCTACATCGTCCCATGACTCTGCTACATGGTCTTGTACTTTTTCTTCCACCATCTCCGCATCATCTTCTATAATTGTGAATTCTCGGACATCTTTGTGTGCCTTCATATTTTTCCTTTGTCTTTCTACCTACAACATAGTCCTCTTCTTTGGAAGAGTCTCTGTCTGCGCTGAAGTTGTGGGCACTTCTATGTCTAGGATATCTCCTCCTATTTGTTACTCCTACGCGGGAACATTTGTTTCATTCTATTTGCATCCATTAGTCTTGTTCTATTTTTCTCCTTTATTGGTCACTCTAGCACGATCTAGCACAGATGGATTTGGGATGGTATTGTTTTCTCTCGATTTCTTTACTATCATGTTCCCTCCACTTTCCTTTGCATTCTATGTACCTTTCCTGGTGTTTGTTTTCAGACTACTAGTTTTCTGCGACATACCAACTTCTACTGGCTATTTTCCTTTTTGTCCCTTCTTTGATTTTATTGGTGCTTTCCACTCATTTGGCCAGTCTTTCATGGACCATTGGACTTCCTCCCTAGTGACGCAGTACCTCATATAAAGACATTTTGATGCAATAGAATCACTCCACCTCAATGAATGCACTGGCATGCCAGCACACAATCATGTAATGGAGAAAGGGAGACGCATCGACCCTCCCATTTTTAAAATTTGAAATAATCCAATACAGATTTTTGTGTTGTAAGGCTATAAATGCTAGACCATGACTTTGTACAGGTAGTGAATAGGTTTTCCTTAAATGGTCTCCTATAGAGGTCCATATCGTAGTCAATTCTGGATGAACCTTTATGGAATGTAGTTGTAACTTAGATAGTGATAGCACTAAGGTGGTGGAAGAGGATAAGATCGTAAAGCCCTCTTTTGTAATGAGGGGAGATGAGAGACCAAGGGGAGTATTGTTGAATAGGAGGTAGAATAGAAAAGAGAGAGAGAGTCGAGACTCTATTGCAGTCCAAGATTTGTACACATTCTAACCAGATATTCAGATGAATAGAAAATAAGTTTTTCCTGCATATGAACTATCTGTGTGTATTTACGCATTTGAATGTTGTAATTTATGTTTTGGTTTTATGTTGTAGATGTATGTTAGCTTTCATCTGCAGGGAGAGATAGAATTATCTATCTGAGAGTTTACTGGGACTATTTTGGGTTCTTTAGGCAGTGCAAGGAGTGAACAATAGAACATTTGGAAGTTATGTAGCCAGCGCAAAGAGTGCACATCTAAACCTCTAACCGAGTTCAGTGAAGAACGTTCCAGGAGGGCACACCAGAGAATTTAAAAACTCATGGAAAACCTCAAGGTTAATGAACACCTTGGAGGAAGGACTATGAAGAGGAGAGCACAGAGAGAAGACATAATTTTTGAGGATTCTGTGAAGCTTTTCCAGGAGGGCATCGAGCAAGTGCAAGGAGTGCACCAGGGAAATCTATTTCGAGTTATGTGACACGGGAAATGTCTACGGAGAAGACACTTACAAATTTATTGAATACTCTGCAAAGATCAGCAAGGAGTGCTAGATAAAAAGTTGCCAAGAGGGAACTCACATATATTCAAGAGGTAGAAGAGACAAAGACCTTTGAGGTTCGAGCAGTTTGAAGCTCAAGGAGGAAACAAAGTTGTTGAATACTTTGGAGGAATACCTATGCAAGGGGTGCACCAGGCCAACACTCAGTCAAAGTTTTGAATGACAGCCATTTGAGGGCTCTTCAAGCATAAGGAGTGTGCATAGGGGCGAGATGTTTCCATGTTCATAAGCTCATTAGAGATAGCACAAGCAGTGTGGGAAGAGTTGATTATTCAAAGTCGAAAATCTCAGGAGAGATAGTGCAAGTTTGCACGTGAGTGTGAGTATGCATCAGAGCCGAGGTCGAATTTTATTACCAAAGATTAGGAGGGATAGCGTTTCCAAAATTTATATGAGACCCAAAGGAACTGGGCTTGAAGGAAGAAGAATCGAAGGTCGATACCATCGACACTTAGAAAATATTTCAATTTAGGAAGGAATTGAAAGCTCAAGAGGAGGAGCGTCAGCAGCCATTAGATCAACTGCAGAGGAGGGAATATGGACCGTTGAACCTCACATCCAGGCACACAAGATAGTGTGCAACAGAATCAATCTCAATGATTGGATCTAAGTGAAAAGGATAAACAGTCGTTGGATCCGAAAGAAAGTGCACAAGCCTTAATGTTTTGTACACACAAGAGAGCGGACTTGTCAAAGTCCCGAAGTCCCAAAGCAAGAAGGGACCGTCCATCGTCAAAAGTGATAGGTGGTGTAAGATATGAGTTTTTGGGTGAAAGAACTCTGGAAGAACCAAGTGCACAGGTGTTGAAACTCCCAAAACCTGAAGACCCGAAGCGGATAGAGGCCATTAGATCAAAAGGGAGACACACGTCAAGAGATCATGTGTTTTGAGTGAAGACACTCTATTGGAATGAGCACACAGAAGGTCGAACTATGATAAGTCAAGAGTCTTCGACCCACGAGGGGACACTTGTCAACAGATCGTGAGCTTTGGGTAAGTTATAGTGAGGTCTCAGTTGAGAACTGAGATCGTCGAAGCCCGAAGTGGTGAAGCAAAGCTAGACCATTAGATCTAGGAGGGCATGTGGTGAGAGATCATGAACTCCAGGAGAAATCACTCTGGAGATTTGAATTTGTTGAGACTTGAGATTCCTAAAGTCCGAAGTCCCAGAACATCGAGGTGGAATCTCAGTCATTTTATTGAATCAAGTGTGAGCCGTTAGATATCGTGACCTCATAAGGAGTCGAGTTTGAAACTTGAAATTCCTGGAGCGCAAAGAGCCGAAGAGATTTTGGACCATTAGATCTAGAAGGGACACACGACACTAGATCCATAACTCTGGAAGAAAATAGAGGGGAAAAGGTCTGAAGACCCGGAGAAGATCTTGATCGTTGATCAAGGAGGGATTCCGAGGAACATTGATATGTTTGAGGAGGTCAAAGACTCGAAGAGAAATCATAGGCATTGATCTGGGAGGGTACGTGTCATCATATCTTCCATTCCAAAAGATATCCATTCAGCAGAGATGAGAGTCTGATATTTGAGATCTCAAAATTCTGGAACCCAGAGACGATCTTGACCGTCAGATCACAAGGGATAGTGACCGTTGATCTAGGTGATTGGATTTCAGAATTTCATGGATCGAGATTCCAAAGAAGAAGCATTGGGTTGAGTTCCAAATTCGCGAAACATGAAGTCTCAATGCGTTCGAAAGATTGGCCCCAGGTCGTAGTCGAGGGTCACATCAGTAGAATTTAAGGGAGGAGATAGAGACCGCTAGCCCATGTCGGGGTTTCAAGAATTGAAGGAGTCGAGCTGACTCATATGAAGAAATCCCGATATTGCAAAACGTGAAATGCCTTTTGTGTAGGCATGCGATTACAACCTGTGATCGTATGGTGGAAGCTTGCACCAAGTGATTTTTTGCATGGGTTTAATTTCTTTAGGGACTATGGATCAGATAACAAGATTCCACCAGGGAATCAAAGAGTGATTTCAACTCAGGAATTTGAATATCCATCGACTGGGAGGTTAGCGGACCCTACTGAGGTAGGGGGTCTACATCAGGTGGTATCAGAGAATAGATTGGTTATTTTTGTAGTGAAGAGAAAAGAAAGGATATACTTTGATACACACCATCAGGTGGTATCAGAGCTGATTTTTGCCTATAGAATTCAAGAAAAAGAGAAAAAGAGGGGAAATTCGAGATTTGTTTGTAGACAGTAGGCAAAGGGAGAGACGGTAAAAGAATATGACCTGATAACATCAGGTGGTATCACAAACAAAAGTTTTCCTATAGACAATAGGCGAAAGGAAGGCATAGTATTGACGCTCTGTCAAAACGTTGTTGCACGCGCACGATAGAAAAAAATTTAAAATAGTTGGGTGAGTTGTGAGAGAATATGGAGATGCTCGCAGATGCAGAGTAATTTGTAGACTTGCTAGGAGGGAAGGTAGAAGGTGGAAATGACTACTGAAGGACATGGACGTGGTCGAAGAGAAGAACACAAGAAGAAAATAAATCCAGAGATGGATATAGAGCTCAAGGAGATAAGATCAAGGATGGAACAGTTAGCATTGAAGATGCAGTAAGAGGCAAAGGTACGTTGGAGGTATGAATGGCATCTGAATAGGAAGGTGAAGTGGCAAGTTAAGAAATTGTTGGCCAGACGACAGTGAAGGCTAATGAGAAGGTGGTTGAGGCATGGTGAAAACCTCAGTGAACCAGAGGAGGAACTGATTCACATCTGTGAACCAGAAACTGGGAGAAATCTCAGTGATGAGGAAGAGAAGGGATCAGGTGGGGATCTCACAAACTACCACAAAGGAAGAGATGAATTTTCATATTTCCAGGTGGTAAATGAGATGAGATCAATTGATGATCTCATAGAATGTCAGGATAAAAACCACGAAAATTCATATTTCTAGGTGGGAAATGATATGAGATTAGCAAGAGATCTCAGAAACTACCAGGTGGGCAGAAGTGGACTTTCAAGTTGCTAGGTGGGAAACAGAAAGAGATCTAGTGGAGGTCTCATATACTTCTAGGGGAGAAGTGTCGAAAGTTCATATTGCCAAGTGGGAAATGAGATGGGATCAGTTGATATCATAGACCACCTGGTGTGTGGCAGAAAATTCCCAAATTGCTAGGTGGGCAGGGGAAAGGAGATGAGACTGTCAGAGAGTCTCAGGAGCTCAGAAGTGGGTTCATGTCAACAAGTAGTATTGATAGGTGAAGGTTCATGTGGGGTTGCAGACCATGTGAATGAAGATGATGAAAAGTTAAAAACTTTCACCATCCAGGAGGAGGATCAGAGGAGCATTCTGATCATTGTTGGAATTTGGATATTCCTACTAGATATCCCAAATGAGGCAAGAGTATGTGTTGCGGATGCAACAATAGAAGAAAGACAGCCAGCTGTGACTGTCATGATGAAGGAGAAGATATCAGAAGATACCCAATGAGAAGAAGAGGAGCACACAGTTGAGATGCTCACTTAATGGGAGATGGAATTGAGGATGTTGGAGGATTGGTTGGACAACCCATAACCAGTAGATGTCTGCCAGAAGATAATCATGCAAATTTCAGGAGAAGAGCATTCAACAGAATTGCTCAAAATTTTTAGCCAGGAACCTGAACTAGAAATGACTGCAGCACTAGATCCTGCATCAGAAGAGGAAGAAGACAACATAGAATTGATAATATGGATGAGGAACTAGAAGCCCTGGAGAAAGGTAGGCACATTCGATAGGTAAGGTTGGAGATAGATGGACCAACATACCAACTAGAGGAATGGTTGGAGGGAATTGGAGATATGCCAACACAAGAAGAGATGATAGAAGCTAATCTTTCAGAAGAGGAATTCGAGCAGCAACTTGGTGATGAGACTGTAGGACTGGAATCTGCAATAGAGTGGAAACTCAATGCCACAAATGGAGATAAATACAACAAGGGGGATTGAGTATAACAACCTACTGATAAGTATGGGGAGAAGAAAGTGTATCCGAAAAGACTGCATAAGAAGAGCCAACCACTGGAGCAGCTGAACAAGGTGATTGAAGAGGTCAGGAAGATGATGTTGAGGTCAATAGAAGAAGACAACAAAGGGGATCTAATTAAAAGAGAACCTACCATAGTAGCAGGGAAGAAAAAGAAGATGCATAAGTGGCAACATAGTTGGAGAGGAGCAAGAGGGTAACTCCAGAAGAGAACTTGGGATCCAGGAGGATTTCAACAGTGGAGGAGAGGAGATCATGAGAAGGAGCTCATGAATTACCCAGCTGTGGAGTATGATGCAGGAGCATTGCTCCACCTCAACAAATGCATTGGCACGCCAACACACAATGGAGAAAGGGAGAGGCACCGACCCTCCCATTTTTAAAATTTGAAATAATCCAATACGGATTTTTGTGTTGTAAGGCTATAAATTCTAGACCATGCCTTTGTACAAGTAGTGGATGGGGGGCCCTTAAATGGTTTCCTGTAGCAGGTCTAGATCGTAGTCAGGTCTGGATGAACCTTTATGGAATGTAGTCGTAGGACTATGGTGTCGTAACTTAGATAGTGATAGCAATAAGGCAATGGAAGAGGATAAGCTCATAAATCCCTCTTTTGTAATGAGGGGAGATGAGAGAGAAAGGGGATTATTGTTGAATAAGAGGTAGAATAGAAAATAGAGAGAGAGTCTAGACTATGTTGCAGTATGAGATTTGTACACATTGTAACCATATATTCAAAGGAATAGAAAAGCAGTTTTTCCTGCATATGAATTATCTGTGTGTATTTACGCATTTGAATGTTATCATTTGTGTTTTGGTTTTATGTTGTAGATGTATGTTAGCTTTCATCTGTAGGGAGAGATAAACTTATCTATCTGATATTTTACAGGGATTGTTCTAGGTTCTTTAGGCGGTGCAAGGAGTGCACAAGAGAACATTTGGAAGTTTTGTAGCCAGCGCAAAGAGTGCGCATATGAACCTCTTACCGAGTTCAGGGAAGAATGTGCCAGGAGGGCACACAAGAGAATTTACAAACTCATGGAAACCCTCAAGGTTACTGAACACCTGGGAGGAAGGACTGTGCAAAGGAGAGCTCAGAGAGAAGACAAAATTGTTGAGTATTTTGTGAAGCTCTGCCAGGAGGGCATCGAGCGAGTGCAAGGAGTGCACCAGGGAACTCTATTTCGAGTTCTGTGACACGGGAAGTGTCTATGGAGAAGACACTTACAGATTTATTGAATACTCTACAAATCTTAGCAAGGAGTGCTAGAGAGGATGTTTCCAAGAGGGCACTCACATCTCGTACAGAGGTAGAAGAGACAAAGACCTTTGAGGTCCAAGCAGTTTTAAGCTCAAGGAGGAAACAAAGTTGTTAAATACTTTGGAGGAAGACCTGTGCAAGGGATGCACTAGGACAACACTCATTTGAAGTCTTAAATGACATCCATTTGAGGTCTTTTCAAGCATAAGGAGTGTGCGTAGAGGCGAGTTGTTTCCAAGTTCATAAGCTCAGGAGAGATAGCACAATCAATGTGTGAAGAGTGGATTATTCTAAGTCGAAAATCTCAGGAGAGAGTGAATTTTTTCACGTGAGCGTGAGTACGTGTCAGATCCGAGGTCAAATTTCATTACCAAAGCTCAAGAGGGATAGTGTTTCCAGAACGCAGATGAGACCCAAAGGAACTGAGCTCATAGGAGGAATAATCGAAGGCCGAGACCTTCAAAACTTAGAAAATATTCAAAGTCTAGAAGGAATTGAAAGATCAAGAGGAGGAGCATCGACAACCATTAGATTAGCTGCAGAGGAGGGAATCTAGACTATTGAACCTCAAGTCCAGGCACACAGGAGAGCGCACAAGAGAAATGATCTCAATCATTGAATCTAAGTGCAAAGGATCAACAGTCATTGGATCTGGAAGAAAGTGCATGAGCCTTAATGTTGTATACAAAAATGAGAGAGGACTTGTCAAAGTACCGAAGTCTCGAAGAAAGCAGGGATTGTCCATCGTTAAAAGTGACAGGTGGCATAAGATCTTAGTTTTTGGGTGAAAGCACTCAGGAAGAACCGAGTGCACAGGAGTTGAAACATTGAAAATCGAAGACTTGAAGTGGATAGAGGCCGTTAGATCAAAAGAGAGACACTCGTCAAGATATCATGTGTTTTAGGTGAAGATGCTCCGGAGGAACAAGCGCACAGAAGGTTGAAATACCCAAAGGCCGAACCGCGATAAGTCGTGAGCTGTCCACCCACAAGGGGACACTTGTCAAGAGATCATGAGCTCCATGTAAGTTATAGTGAGGTTTCAGTTGAGAACTGAGATCGCTGAAGCTAGAAGCATCAAAGAAATTCTAGATTGTTAGATCTAGGAAGGCATGTGGTGAGAGATCGTGAACTTCGGGAGAAATCACTACGAAGATTTTCATTTGTTGAGACTTGAGATTCCCAAAGTCCGGAGTCCTGGAATTCCGAGGTGGAATCTCAGTCATTCGATTGAATCAAGTGTACACCGTCAGATATCGTGAGCTCATAAGAAGTCGCGCTTGAAACTTGAAATTCCCAAAGGGCGGAGAGCTAAAGAGATTTTGGACCGTCAGATTTAGAAGGGACATGTGGCAGCAGATCCAGAACTCTGAAAGAAAAAAGAGGGGAAAAGATTCGAAGACCCAGAGAAGATCTTGATCATTGATCGAGGAGGGAATCTAAGGACCGTTGATCTAGTCGAGGAGGTCAAATACCCAAAGTGAAAGCATAGTCGTTGATCTGGGAGGATACGTGTCAGCATATCTTCCATTCCGAAAGATATCTAGTCAGCATAGACGAGAGTCTGATATTTGAGATCTCAGAAGTCTGGAACCCACAGAGGATATTGACCGTCAGATCACAAGGGATAGTGATCGTTGATATGGGCGAGTGGATTTCATAATTTTGGGGAACGGTCTTCCAAAGAAGAAGCATTGGGTTAAGTTCCAACTTTGCGAAACGCGAAGACCTGACATGTTTGAAATATTGGCCCTAGGTCGCAGTCAAGGGTCACATCAGGAGAATTTAAGGGAGGATCTAGAGACCGTTAGCCCATGTTAGGGTTTTGGGAATTTAAGGAGTCAAGGTGACTCACATGCAGAAGTCCCGATATCGTGAAACGCAAAACACCTTTTGTGTAGGCATTCGATCACAACCTGTGGTCATATGGGGGAAGCTTGCACCAGGTGCTCGTTTGCATGGGTGCAGTTTCTTTAGGGCCTATGGACTAGATAACAGGATTCCACCAGGGAATAGAAGAGCCATTTCTACTTAGGAATTTGAAGATCCATCGACCGGGGGGTCAGCGAACCCTGCCGAGGTAGGGGGTCTACATCACATTTCTTCTTTGGATCTCTCTTTTCCTGAATCCATACATTGTTCCTTGATACCTGGAAATATGCTATATCTTTGTGTTCCTCCACCACTTCTGGTGGTATCCTCCATCTCTCAACCTCCTTTTCTTGTATCTCCTCAAAGTACATTGAAAATATACCGGAGCTGGCCTTCCTATATTTTGTGTCTAAAGTGTGCCACAATATTGCATAATGTGCTACATTACATTTTCCTATCCTTTGACAAAACATGTTGTATTTTAGCTGTCTCAGTCCCACCAATTCTATAAGTATGATCAATCACAAATAATATAATTATGTGCCTAAGTCTTTTGCTTCTTTGAAATCATCCAGACATAAGTTCAATAGGTATGGACTCCAGCTAAGTAAAGTCCCTTTCGAGCACTACGTGGCTACTGTCATCACCCCTGTTGGTGCTTCCTCCTTGTGACATATCCTTAATAATTTCCATGCCATTAGTTTGGTTTTCAGTATTGTTGTAGGTTCACTAATATTGTTGATTATAATTCTTTTGGATCCTCTCATTGTTCTATATGTTTTCTTCATCTTCTCAGCTAGGGTCTTCTCATTATTTTTATCATTCAGATTTTGTTCAGTTTTCTCTCCATCAGTTGGAAGCCCTGTGATCTTCGCAATTAGGTCTACATCAATCGATACAGGCATGTATATACACATAATACCCCCATGTACTAATGCCAACAATTGTTTGACGCATTTATTCACATCCTTTCCACGTCCAAAATGAGGGATCTCCAGTAATTTCATTATCCTTGTGTTGTCTAAGCCTGTTATTTATTGTTTTGGTTCAAGTATTGGAACTCTAGGCGCACTGATCCCTTTTCTCTCCATGTATACATGTGGCTCAAATTCAAGTAATTTATCTCTATCTTCTATGCCATGATTTGCATACCCCATTTTTTCTACACAACCTAAAATGTTAGGAATAATTGTCACTCCTAGTATGCATGGTAGTGCTATTGTGACTTCAGCTTATTTGCACGGTGAACTTTACACGGGTTGTTTCCCCTTTCTTGTTGTTTCCAAGTTCGTAAGCTTAGGAGAGATAGCACAATCAGTGTGTGAAGAGTGGATTATTCTATGTCGAAAATCTCAGGAGAGATAGTGAATTTTTTCACGTGAGCGTGAGTACGTGTCAGATCCGAGGTCAAATTTCATTACCAAAGATCAAGAGGGATAGTGTTGCTAGAACGCAGACGAGACCCAAAGGAACTGAGCTCACAGGAGGAACAATCGAAGGCCGAGACATTTGACACTTAGAAAATATTCCAAGTATAGAAGGAATTGAAAGATCAAGAGAAGGAGCGTAGACAACCATTAGATTAGCTGCAGAGGAGGGAATCTAGACTATTGAACCTAAAGTCCAGGCACACAGGAGAGCGTGCAAGAGAAATGATCTCAATCGTTGAATATAAGTGCAAAGGATCAACAATCATTGGATCTGGAAGAAAGTGCATGAGCCTTAACGTTGTATACAAAAAGGAGAGAGGACTTGTCAAAGTACCGAAGTCCCGAAGAAAGCAGGGATTTTCCATCGTTAAAAGTGACAGGTGGCATAAGATCTTAGTTTTTGGGTGAAATCACTAAGGAAGAACCGAGTGCACAGGACTTGAAACTCCTGAAACTCGAAGACTCGAAGTGGATAGAGGTCGTTATATCAAAAGAGAGACACGCGTCAAGAGATCGTGTGTTTCAGGTGAAGATGCTCCAGAGGAACAAGCGCACAGAAGGCTGAAATACCAAAAGGCCGAACCGCGATAAGCCGTGAGCCGTCCACCCACAAGGGGAAACTTGTAAATAGATCACGAGCTTCGTGTAAGTTATAGTGAGGTTTCGTTTGAGAATTGAGATCGCTGAAGCTAGAAGCATCGAAGAAATTCTAGATTGTTAGATCTAGGAGGGCATGTGGTGAGAGATCGTGAACTCCGGGAGAAATCACTACGGAGATTTTCATTTGTTGAGACTTGATATTCCCAAAGTCCGGAGTCCTGTAATGCCAAGGTGGAATCTCAGTCATTCGATTGAATCAAGTGTGCACCATCAGATATCGTGAGCTCATAAGAAGTTGCGTTTGAAACTTGAAATTCCCAGAGGGCGGAGAGCTGATGAGATTCTGGACTGTCAGATTCAGAAGGGACACATGGCACCAGATCCAGAACTCTGAAATAAAAAAGAGGGGAAAAGGTCCGAAGACCCAGAGAAGATCTTGATCATTGATTAAGGAGGGAATCTGAGGACCATTGATCTATTCAAGGAGGTCAAAGACCTGAAGTGAAAGAATAGCCAATGATCTGGGAGGATACGTGTCAGCATATCTTCCATTCTGAAAGATATCTAGTCAGCATAGATGAGAGTCTGATATTTGAGATCTCAGAAGTCTGGAACCCACAAAGGATATTGACCGTCAGATCACAAGGGATAGTGATCGTTGATCTGGGCGAGTGGATTTCATAATTTTGTGGATCGGTCTTCCAAAGAAGAAGCATTGGGTTAAGTTCCAACTTCGCGAAACGCGAAGTCCTGACATGTTTGAAAGATTGGCCCTAGGTCGTAGTCAAGGGTCACATTAGGAGAATTTAAGGGAGGATCTAGAGACCATTAGCCCATGTCAGGGTTTTGGGAATTGAAGGAGTCAGGGTGACTCACATGCAGAAGTCCCGATATCGTGAAACGTGAAACACCTTTTGTGTAGGCATTCGATCACAACCTGTGGTAATATGGGGGAAGCTTGCACTAGGTGCTTGTTTGCATGGGTGCAGTTTCTTTAGGGCCTATGGACTAGATAACAGGATTCCACCAGGGAATAGAAGAGCCATTTCGACTCAGGAATTTGAAGATCCATCGACCAGGGGGTCAGCGAACCCTACCGAGGTAGGGAGTCTGCATCACATTTCTTCTTTGGATCTCTCTTTTCCTGAATCCATACATTGTTCCTTGATACCTGGAAATATGCTATATCTTTGTGTTCCTCCACCACTTCTGGTGGTATCCTTCATCTCTCAACCTCCTTTTCTTGTATCTCCTCAAAGTACATTGAAAATATACCGGAGCTGGCCTTCCTATATTTTGTGTCTAAAGTGTGCCACAATATTGCATAGTGTGCTACATTACACTTTCCTATCCTTTGACAAAACATGTTGTATTTTAGCTGTCTCCATCCCACCAATTCTATAAGTATGATCAATCACGAATAATATAATTATGTGCCTAAGTCTTTTGCTTCTTTGAAATCATCCAGACATAATTTCAATAGGTATGGACTCCAGCTAAGTAATGTCCCTTTCGTGCACTACATGGCTATTGTTTTCACCCCTGTTGGTGCTTCCTCCTTGTGACATTTCCTTAATAATTTCCATGCCATTAGTTTGGTTTTCAGTATTGTCGCAGGTTCACTAATATTGTTGATTATAATTCTTTTGGATCCTCTCATTGTTCCATATGTTTTCTTCATCTTCTCGGCTAGGGTCTTCTCATTATTTTTATCATTCAGATTTTGTTCAGGTTTCTCTCCATCAGTTGGAAGCCCTGTGATCTTCGCAATTAGGTCTACATCAATCAATACAGGCATGTCTATACACATAATACCCCCATGTACTAATGCCAACAATTGTTTGACACATTTATTCACATCCTTTCCACGTCCCAAATGAGGGATCTCCAGTAATTTCATTATCCCTGTGTTGTCTAAGCCTATTCTTTATTGTTTTGGTTCAAGTATTGGAACTCTAGGCGCACTGATCCCTTTTCTCTCCATGTATACATGTGGCTCAAATTCAAGTAATTTATCTCTATCTTCTATGCCATGATTTGCATACCCCATTTTTTCTACACAACCTAAAATGTTAGGAATAATTGTCACTCCTTCTAGTATGCATGGTAGTGTTATTGTGACTTCAGCCTATTTGCAAGGTGAAATTTACACGGGTTGTTTCCCCTTTCTTTTTTTTGTCGCGGTGTATGGCCCTTCTTTTGGTGGTGCATCCTCTTTGTATGATTCTAGTTCACCCGTAACATCTTCTACTTGCACCTTTTCATCTGTCTATGGTACTATCTCTATGAAAGGTTTTTGTATTGGTTTATCCTCTTCCCTAGGCTCATCTAACTCTGTCATTTCATCATTTTCTTCATTTTTCTGATGTGGTGCTCCCAAACCCAGTTGTTGTGTGGGTTTTTTTCCTTCAATAGGGTTTTGTCCTTCAGCCCTTGGATCCAAATCCATTTTCTCCACAATCAGATCTTATTTTTACACAATTGTTGGGCTCACTCGTTTAGGTGATGGAATCGCATACACGTCTACAACTCCTAGTTTCTGACTAGCGTTTTCAACTTCTGGTACTTTCTCCTACAGACATCTTGTGTTGTTGTAGTTGTTCCTTACCATTTGACTAGGTGCTCCAACCTTTGGTGGCACCATAATGCAAAATCTTAGACCTACTACTGTGAATTGTTGTTGAAAACTTCGAGGATACTTAGTCGCTCTATGTGTTTGCTCGAATTTGTTTCCTTAGTTATCGTCTTCTCTAAGTCACAATGAGGCTTATATTTCAAGTTTCGTAATTTTATACATCCTGCCATAAATTCTTAGTCATATCCCACTTTTTTGTTCACCGCCTTTTTTCTTTTTCCGACCACATTCTATTTCATCGTGTTTGTTGATGCCTAAAAGTGCAACGTAGGACCTGCATGCAAATTGATTGCAATGCCTTATTATTTATATACACACATATTAATAAGATACTAAATATGTGGGACCCCTTGTTTAAATATTCATAATAATAAAAAAATGCTTCTCTTAATCGTGTTCATGACAAATTTACGAAACAATTCTACAGTTTGAGAAAAATGCAGGAGTTCGAACAAGTTTTCACATGCAATCAAGGATGATAAGAGATGAAAATTTAAAAGTAAAAAGAGGGTTTGAAGTGACAAGCACTTTGGTTATGACTGCTATACATATACTTTTTCATATGATTAAATTTTGAACTTCAACTCACACACACATTGGTTATGACATATTGTGTTCATGGTATTAGTTATGTTTGGTGGACAATAGTTATGGTTTATGCAATTGTTTTGAATTCAATTCAATATTTGTAAATTGGAACTTGTTAAAAGTGAATATGGAACATATATTATATGGTGCTGGTATAAAAACTATGGTGTATGGGGTTTTCATTTCAAATTGGCAAAGTAGAAGTGACATGTTGGATTTGAATATGGTTGATTAATGCATTTACTGAAAGTTTGGATGTGCTCCATCCTAGTTATGGTTGATAGAAATTAATAAGAGGGTGTAGAAGCGACATGAATTTACTACACATCATTCTTGCCCCACCTTGAGCTCACCACCCTCACTTTTTCATGCATTTTTGGTTGCTCTGGTTAGTTTTCCTCCATTTCGCTCGGTCGTTGGTAGAATAGTTGTGGACTTTGCTTTTTTTGGCACTTTCCTCATAGGTATGGTGACTCTATCCCTTCAATTCATCATTGTAACCTCTCTATGGATAGAATCTTTGTGTTGTCTCTTAGAATTTGGATACAGGATGTTTTCTTTTTGAAAGATACAATGCTTGAATATATGCTTTGTCTGTGCAAATGATATTGGTTGGCGTTTTGAATATTGCAAGTTGGAATTTGTTAATTCTCTTTCATGATGAATTTATTTGGTTATGATTGCGCCCGGGGTGAATGATTGGTTATTATTGCTCCTTTTTGTTGATAGAATTTATGGAAAATTTGTTTTGTTTCCACCCATGTCTCGTTGTAGAATCCTAGAGGGTTTTCCATGGTAAACAAAAGAGACAGTCAGGTTCTGGGTTTTTTGTAATGTGGTTATTCCTACATTCTAATCAATCCATGAGAGGCTTGTGGCCCTGTCAAGTTACCATTCCACGGTTCTTTTTGTATACAAAGCCAGGTTTTTTCCTTACATACACCTTGGCAGAAACTATGTCAAACTTTGTTGTAAATTGATTCAGGTTTTGGTTTCATGTTACAAACCCCACTTGCAAAATTGTCTCACCCACCTGGTCATTCAGACCTCATTCTCCCTTCTCATGATTGTTGTAGATTTGAACTTGGGTTTTGAAATGGTTATGTTTTAACCTGACAGTAGAGAGATTTCTTACTTGTATAACTCCTTGGTTCATTGGATAACTACCTATAGGAGTGTTGATCATTTTTGAAGGTCGTATAATGAATAAAAAAAGGAACACCAAGATTTTGAACCCAACCCATCACATAGAAAATACTAAAGGTATATATCAACCTTGTATGTTGGAAATTTGTTGGCTTATGTTACACTCCATTGCGCGATTTATGTGGTCTATTTTAATTGCTGGAATGATTTTGTTGATAGTCCATTATACGAAAAGAGCTCTGCAAATAAAAAGAAATAAATTGTATAGTGGGAAGAAATTGGTTATAATTGTTTTGGCTTAGCGATGCTTGGAGTTGTTTGATTGTTAGAAGAAGAAAGGGTGACCAGCTAATAGAATAGAGGGTCTCGAAACCAATACATTGTACAAAAATTAAATTTGGTTGATGTAAATGATTAATTTCTATGGAATGTTCTTTTCCTCAACCTCCCAATGTCTTCTCTAAGTGATCTGAACATAGTCGTTGTTAGTTGGAATTATGGACAGTCTATGTATAAATTGTGTTGATGTTCGATCAAACATGAATGAAGAAAAGATAGGAATTAACTGGCTAAGTTTGACAGTCCTGGAGTTCTACTGTGGGTTTGATATGGAAGTTGTTGTATCTTTAACTTTGAGATTTCCTACAGTTTAAAATGTGTTATTTCGAAATTAAGGGTATGTCATTTTAAAGAACAAATGTTATTTTATTTAATGGAACAACTTCCATCTCATTTCATGTTCATTATAACACTTTTAACTTCTTACAAGCCTACCATCTTCCCAGATTCATTTTTAATTCCCTTTTCTGTTATTTTGAATGGCATTTCAAATGAAATAATAAAAAGGAAAAGGAAAAGGAAGTGACTGGCGTTTGAAATTTGGAATTGGAAGTATTGTTTTTATATGGAATTTGCATCTATGTTTGCTTAAACAATATACACTGGTGGTTCTTGTCCATGCTACCACTTTTCATTCAATATCAACTTGTCATATTCCCAATAACCCTATCACTCCATGTTCAATAGAAATTAATTATTGATTTGAGTAATATGATGAATGGATTGATTGGGTTGATTCATGGACTGTCAAGAGTTTTCATAAATAATTGGAATGTTGCTTCAGGATGAGTTTCTTCAGTAGAGGTAATAATGGAAATAGAGGCAGAGGAAATTGGCAGAGGGGTCATAGAAGATCTCAGTTTTCCATACATTTTAATGTTGATCCACAAGAATTATCATATTTTTCAAGATGGGTTCTTCAACCTAGTATTCCATGGGATCCTTCAGCCCCAACCTGAAAGAACTCCCTTCCAAGCACATCAAAACTTTTACGATATATGAGTCCCTCCTCATGTATCAATGCAACCAGAACCACCTGCCAATGATGGTTGGCAAGTGATTATCCACCAACCTGTTGTTCATCACCACGGTTCGCCTACTGGTTGGCAAGAGATTTTCCACCAACCTATTGTTCATCACCAAGTTGATCAAGTTGTCTCACCCGTGTAGTCATATCATGCTAGTAAGAGGTTAAAAACCGACGTTCCCAAGCCTGTGCGGGATAAAGGAAAAGGAGTGGAAACTACCTCTAAATCATCCAAAGAGTCCTCTGAATTTGTGTCCTCCCGCCTTCATATTAAAAAATATTTTTCTCATGTTATCAACACAGTTCATCCTGAAGGTTCCAATCACCTTAAGGCTGCCAAAGAAATACCAAAAGGGGACAACAATGAAAAGAGGCCAAATGGCTCTCATAGTAAATACAGTTTTTGATGATCTTTAAATGTTAATTTTTATGTTGAAGACAGTCCTTTCCTCTGATAGTATTTTGGAAAACAAGCATATATTTAGGTAGTTTTTTTGGACAACATAGATTTAATGTTATTTTTTGGATATGGCCATATTATATTTTGTTTATATTTAAATATTTGATTATAAATATGAGCACGATAGTCACAAGGAGGATATTTGAATCAACTGATTGAGTTTTTCATGTTTGATGATTATTAAAATAAATAATTGGGAGTCACAAGGGGTCCCACCTATTTAGTTATTATTAATTAGACCCTTATTTATATATACTATTACTATTTGTCTCAACTAATTAGTTAAGTTAATTTGGCTTAACTAAAGAAAGGTAGCTAAACTACCATAATTTATTGAGAAGAAATAAAAGATCAATGAAATGAAGAGACAAGGGAGACAATAGAAGGAGAACTATAGCCATAAGGTTTTCTCTATACTAGTGAGATACATTCATTTGAATTCATTATGAGTTTACTAGAAGGCTTAATCTTATTGAAGGCAACGAGATTCAAAAAACCGAATCACATATTTCAATGACTTCTTTTAAAGGTGTATGATTTATCTTTGGCAGTCTGTGTATTCTTGTTTGTTTGTCAATTGAATTTCATGACTGATAAATAATATCTTTTAGAGTCAAGTGACAGCATTTGGTTGCAAGTTGATCTAGATCTTTAGCTTCAGTTTTCTTTTTTTTGTCAGAGTCTTTTTGTATGGTGCCCATTGAAAGATTCTAAATATGATTTTGTTCCCTACACTCGTAGGGGTTTGTAAAGAGAAATCAGTTTTGTATCTGAGAATGAAATAAATATACAATTTAGATTATTGTTTCAGTCTCACACATGTCTTTTAATGATCTGATTCATTCTTTTGATTTTATATCCATGTACACATTTGTGTAATTTCTGATCATGTAACTTTGTTTAAGTTTATTTCTTTTTCACTGTTATATATAACACATAAAAACTAGCCTTGATCCTTTACTTGTGGATTAAGCAATTTGTTTTAGGCTATAAACCCTGGGTGACATTCCCAACTATCTTCTCTTATCCAGACAATATCTAAAAATGCTTGATTAAGGTTTTCCATACCTTTTCCTCAACAGTGTTGTGTTCACTTTGTCTTCCACGCAATGTCTTCGGGTTTCGTCTCACCTCTTTCTAGCTTTTTTTGTGCTTTGCATCCTTCATCTGTATGTCTACCACTTGTCCATCTACCTACTTCTTTTTTTGTTTTTCTCATTTTTCTACTTTTTTTTATTCCTTTTTCCTCTTTCATTCCTTTTTCTTCCTTTTTCTTATTTTATTCATTTTTTCTTCCTTTTTCTTTTTTTTGACTCCTAATATATACAATATGTACACTTCTAATTTCTGCATAAAAACTACTGAGGATTGGTAGGTCGATTGTCCCTATACAGTTTCAATTGACTACCATTCACTATTCCTTGCATCTCCTTGCCTGATAAGTCCTGCAGTTGCACAATACCTCCATATGTGAAAAATTTTATCTCATATGGCCCTAGATAATGCATCCTGAACTTCCCTGGGTGCTACAAGTATTTACTATCATAGAAGAGAACCATATCTCCTTCCTTAAAGTTCTTCTTCTTGATTTTTCTGTCATGCCAAGCCGTGTCCTTTTCTTTATGTACCTCCTGATGGAAACCAACTACAATTCTATCTTCTTCTAATTCCATGAGTTGCTCCAATCTTTCCTGAGTTGTGCCTCTTTCTGTCATATCTGTAATTATTGCAATGCATAGACTAGGTATCAAATAATCTACATGAACTACTACTTCTTTTCCATACACCATTCTAAAAGGTGTTTTACCTGTAATATTCTTGCATGTAGTTCTATATGCCCATAACACTATTGATATCTTCAAATCCCATTCATCCATATTTACATTGCAAATCTTGGTTAAGGATTTCTCCAATATCTTGTTGAATGCTTCCATTGTTCCATTGGCTTGGGGATGGTAAAGAGTTCTCTTCTAATGATGTGTCTCGAATTCTTTAGTCATTGCATGGATAGTACTATTGATGAAATGAGTCCCTTGACCACTCATAAAAAATTTGGGGAATCCAAATCTTGTGACTACTTGCTCAAATAAGAAGTGTGTTGCAGTTTCTGCGTTGCAATCTTTCATTGTTGTTGTTTCATCCCATCTAGTCAAATATTTCATTGTTGTTGTTTCATCCCATCTAGTCAAATATTTCATTGTTGTAATAATATACCTAGCTCATGATCTTGTGGCTAGTGGATTAGTTGGTCCTACAAATTATACTTCCCACTTGTCAAACATGTTCAAAGTTACTTGAGGTCTTAATGGCATCTCGTCCCTCCTGGATGGCTTTCCAACCCTCTAACAGACGTCACAATTCTAACAATACTCATTTGCATCCTTGTGAATTGTTTGTCACCATAATACTACACACAATATCTTTTGCGTAGTATCTTTCCCTACATAATGTCCTCCAACAATTACTTTGTGTGCTTCTGCTAAAATGATAGGTCATTCATGATCCATAACACATATTCTCAAAATTTTGTTTGCACCAAGTTTGTACAAGTGTCTTGCAATTAGTTGGTAGTCTGCATCTCTGACCACCAAATTTTTCTTCTACGCAGTATTAAATTCACTTGGAGAAAATCTTGTACTCAAAAACTCAATAATGTCAGCAAAATATTCATCAACAATGTGTACTGAAAACAATTGTGCATCTGGGAATTTGTCCTCCAAGTTACTTGGTTCCTCTCCATTAGTTATCCTGAATAGATGATACGGATCTGCATTCAATAGTGTACTGAAAACAATAGTATCCATGTGCATATTCTTCCCCCCAACACTGGCTTATTGACTAAATATCTAAGAGAAGAATGATCTGTAAACATATTAAAATGTTGACCTAACAAATAATGTCTAAATTTTTGCATTGCATACACCATGGCCAACCCTTATCTTTTTGTTTTATTTTATTTTATTTTTGAATCTAATAGCTTCCTTCTTGCAAATGTTATAGGGTGATCTATATCACCATCTCCTAGTTGTGCTAATACTGCTCCCAGCACTATTGCAGATGAATCCACATGGATATGAAATTCCTTTGCCTAGTATGGAAACACTAAAATTGGCATTTTCACCATTTTATCCTTGAATATATCCAATATTTGTTGGAATTCATCATTCCACTGATACTTAATGTCCTTCTTCATTAATTTCTCCATCAGTGCAATAATCTGTGCATATCCCCTTATAAACTTCCTATAATACCCTGTATGACCAAGTGTACTTTTTAACTGGAAAATTGACTTAGGTGGTGGTAAGTTAACTATGAAAACAATTTTAGCATGATCAACCAACATAACTTGTTTACACACCATATGCCCTAGCAGAATACCAAAAGGTGAGCTGAAAATGCATTTCCTAATATTCAATGAAATCTGATTCTTTCTACCCCTTATGTAACATTAATCTTAATATTTCCACATGGTCCTTCAATAAGCTAAACATTGTCCAATCATCCAAATAAACTTCTAAAAACTTATGAATAAAGTCTTTAAAGGAAGCTACTACTACCTTTGAAAAAATTGCAGGTGCATTCTTCAACCCAAATGTAATTACTGTATATTGATATGATCGCCATGATGTTGAAAATGTAATCTTATGTCTATCTTATGGTGCTATCTTGATCTAGTGATATCCTGAGAATCCATCAGTGAATGAATACGATTCTTGACCTCCTACATTCTCCAAAACTCCATCTATAAATGGGGTAGGAAAAGGATCATGAAGGCAAGAATCATTCATCTTTCTCAAATATACATAGATCCTTATTCTCCCTTGCTTCTTTTCCTGTACTATCATAGGGATGATACATTATGATTCTTCCACAGGTTCTATGACACCAAACTATAACATATTGTCAATTTCTTGCTTCATATTCTGCTTATACACCAGATTCATCCTGTAAGGTCTCTGTCTTATTGGTCTGGCATCCGGTTTCAAAGGGATATTCATCTCTCCAATTTCTCCTGTAACCCCTTTCATCTTTGAGAACATCATTGGAAATAGGTCACTATACTTGTGCAATAACTCTATTATTATTTATACTGTCTGATTATCCTAATAATCCCTAATGATTGCAATATTTGGGTTTTATGCTATTCCAATGTTTACCTTCTTTATATTTAATGGTGCGACATAATCTTCCAAATCTAGCTTTGGACCTTGTAATTCTCTTTCTCCTTCAACTTATATAATCTTGATGTTGTGCAGTTTGTCTTTTGCTGGATATTCTTCTTCTGTGACATGATAACAATGTAGTAACTGTCTAACTGTATGTATCTTCTCGTTTTGATAAGTTTTCCTAATCTCCACTTCTGGTTCTTCAAAAATCCTATCTCTTACCAACCTCAATGTTGTATCTATTTCTGGATTCTCATGCTCAAATGTTGCATTTCTTCCCAACTTGCAATCTCTCTACACTGTACCAATTCCTTGGAATTCCTTCCAATGTATGAATAAAATGATGTGGCCACTCTTCCGGTGCTACTAATCTCCATTGAATTATACATCTTTTTACATGTTCTTTGGGTTGTCCCATTTCATCATACTTCTCCACGTATATGTCCTCCTTCTCTGCGCCAAATCTAATGTGTAGTAACCTCTTACGTTGATACTAGCTGTTGATCTTCTCTTTATGAGTTCCCCACCATCATGCAGGTGTTTCTTTCAAGGCCATATCCAATATCGATAATCTTTGATTTTCCACTATTTTTATCTCAAAATTCATTAAAACTTCTTCTAACTCATTCTTACCATAACAAGTAGGAGGCTCTCTTACTTTTGTACCAACCCATGTTACTACACATGTCATCCTTGCACATATTCTGGTGGATAATTCATGCAATCACTGCTACCATTTCTCTAGTCCTGATTTAGAGTATGAAGCATAGGAACTGATACTCCTCCAACTTAGCATGCCATCTTCCATTGGGTTCACATAATCTTCATCCCCTGCAGTAGTTCTTTACAGATGGTTTATGTCTTTTGTAATGAAATTTTATGTCGTAGGTTCCACATACCTTCCTCCTTCTGAAGGATCTAATGCTACAATAACTCTGTATTCTCTTGATTCAAAGATCATCTTTCTAGTATTTAGGTTGATAATATCCTAGTTATCAAAATATCAGTCCATCCCCAACAATGTTGGATATGGTGAAGTGTTATCTACTATGTCGATCACTTCAAAGTATGTCATTGTGCACACTCCATCTGGATCTACTGGTATTCCCTTCAATCTTCCAATTGGTACCACTCTATGTTGATTTTCTAACTTCAATTGAATAGGTGAAAATCCCAATGTAGGTTCTCCCATAGCTTCCAATGTCTTCTTAGGTAGAACATTCACTTCAGACCCTAAGTCTAGTATGATATCACCCATATTGAAATATCCAATGTTTGCATTCAACCTAAATTCTCTACTTGTTCTTCTCTTCTTATGAACATTATTGACTCTCTTGTGTTCTAATTTCATTTCTTATCCATAATTACACTTTTCTAACAAACTCTATAATACTTGTAAAGTGATTTTATCATTCAACAAATTCACCGAAGACCTCAAAAAAATTCTTAGATTACTTACTTTTTCTTATGGTTGTTCTCTTTTCGTCTCATCAAATAGTGAAGGCATGTCATAGACTGGTACATCATCTACTAGCTTTGTTCCTAAAGTAGACACAATATTCTCCTTCAAAATCTCTTGTCTAGCTTCTTTGAATGTCTCTTTCTCTTTGTGTGCATCAAAATTTTGTTGGGGTGTGGTATTGTTTCTAACCCACTGGTACTGGTCTTGATCCTTCTTTGTTGCATCTTCTCTTTTCTTGGCTCCATATCTAGTAACTATATTGATCTTCTTCCCATCCTCTTATTTGTTTTCCACAACAATCCATTGGACATTCTGATTGTTTTGGTTCCTCTTGTCATGTATCTTTACCAGAAGTGTCAGACAATCTTCTATCTCATGGTCTGTTGCACGACAATACATACATGTCACAAGTGGTTGTAGACAATCTCTTGCATAGTTTCCAAGTTTATAACAGTTGTGGAAAACTACTGGTCCTCTACCTCCTCCAAATCCTCTTCCTCCATGACCTCTTCCTTTGAAGCCTCCTATGTTACCTTGATTGTCTCAACACGGTGTATTATACTATGGTGCATTATTGTACTGTAGCTATGCATTATTGTACTGTGGTGGGGTTTCACATTGTTGCGCGTTGTTATATTGTGGTGGTGCTCCAAAATATTGCGCGTTATTGTAGGATGGTGTAACTACAAATTGTTGTGTGTTATTATATTATGTTTGTTGCACATGTTTTCTTGTCATCAATTCATCCTGAACCCTATAAGTATCTGATGTCCTCTCCTTCATTATTTCCAAGGTTCTGCAATCCTTGTCTTCTTTTCCAACTAACTTGTAAAAATTAAAAAATGTAGTCTTTGCTATTGTTTGATACTTTTGCATCATGGGACAATTATAAGGATCATGTCCATGTGTTCTACATATCTCACACCATGGTCCTCCTATGGGTAAAGGATTTGGCATTCATGTCCCCAAGTACTTCACAAAGGTTGGGTACTCATTCTTATGATGACCTTGTGTTATGCAAAATGTGCACCAGACATCTTCCCTCTTTTCCTTTCCGTTATTTTGATTCCATTGGAATGTCAAGTTCTTTAGATCTACTCTCATCTCTTCCACAACTCGATATGTATGTTTATATTTATTTTCCTCCAATTGCAAGGATGCTTGCAAGTCCTTAGCCTGGGTTTGGAATTTCTATTGCCTCAATGGATACTTCAAATGTGTTAATAAAGAGTTAACAAATAAATGTCTATATTTCATGTCTGTAATGGGATACTTCAACTTACCTTTTAGCCTCTTGAACTTTTGATCAACCTCCCAAACAAACTCACCTAGATTCTGTTTGATATCTATCATCTCATTCATGAATTGACCCTTTGAAATAGGCCATTGAAATTCATTAATCAATGTTTGTTTCACATTCGCGACAGTTGTAGGTGCTCATTGTGAACTATTTACTGCAAGACCCATAGACCAGTCCAGTGCACGGTCTTTGAATGTGATAACCAACTACACCAGTTTTTTGTCTTCATATGTAATCTACTTGGCTGACCAAATATTCTCACAAATAAAAAAGTGTTTTTCTCGGTCCTCTGACCCTTCTCCACGAAACTCTAGTAACCTAATAGTTGGATATACTCCTACCATTGTAAAATTTGTTGTACTACCACCTCTATGTGGTGTAGATAATTTATTGTTTCTAGCTGAACTTATAATTCTGCTTGAACTTTGTAATGTCCCCACTTTGGGACATCATCACAGGGCAAGGACTTATGATGACCAGAGTAGTCAGATGGATGTTATAGCGAGTACAAGGGTATTTGAGAGGCATTGTGGGGTCCAGTTGGCATTTATCATCATATTCCATCATTATGAGCCATTCCACACAGTTTGGCTTTGGTTTCGTTCCATTCCGACGATTTCCATGATTTTGACTATTTTGAGCTATAAGTCAATTAAAATCACTGAAGAGGGAATTTTGGGCACATTACTTGGAGGAACCTCTCAGTGTAATATCTCATTAGAATCGGGAGGAGAAGCACTACAGGATGGGATGGCTAGAAGTGACTTTCAGTGGCCAGGGAAGCCACAAGGAGAGATAAGGAGATTTTCAGAGGTAAAAGGTTAATTAATTAATT
>JZKD02S2229654.1:218421-228912 GCA_000966675.3 Picea glauca
ATCTAAAAGGTAGATCAACAAAGTGTTTGACGAAATACCTCACTCAGAAAAAGTTTTTAAAAGACACCAAAACAGTGATGATCCTTGCATAATGGCTTGGGATCATTACAAATTTCCACTGGACCCACGTCCTACTAAAATCCTTCTACCACTAATCACTCATTGTCTAAACGTTTTTTCATCTTCATATGTCTTAGTCGCTGTTGTAGGAAAATCTCCCTGCAGACAGGTAGATTGCCTCAAAGAGATAGACTCTTAACTCTAAGACAGAAAGTGCTTAACATGGACACTGACTTCCTTTTAGATCTATACAAACTAATGCGTGAGAAGGAAGGAGAATAGAAGTACCTCTTTATCGACGTTTGTCCCTGCACGGTCCGAGTTGAGCTCCAATCTTTCGCTCCTCGATGAGCCCCGTAGACAAACAAAGTACGACCACTTCCTACTCTATCAAGACTAGTTTGAAATAGATATATCTACTGAAGAGAAAAATTCATGTGAGATTGAACACGAATTAGAAAGAAACAGGCCAAGCAAATTATATTAATGAGGACAAAACATTTCTTACAGCCATGGATGAATTGCAGCATCTTCGTCAAGTCCTCCTTGTCTTCCCCTTGCTCAAAAGATCCACAATCCAAATGATGATAGCTTCACTGATTGCTCCCTATGAGATCATAGGTCTCTTGCTTCCAAAATATCTCTGTTCCAGCATCACTTATGAGATCATAAGTTTGGTGTGATTCTCTCTTTCCATTCCCCTTTCACCATTAGAAAGCTTGCTTATATAGCCTTGGAGAGGATCAACAACTTGAGATATCCTTGGGGAAGGTGAGGATTTTCCTCCTTTAGCTGAGGATCTGCCCTAAGATCATGGCTAGACTAGGGATTCGAGCTCAACTACTTTCTAAGAATGAAAAGATCCTTCCCCCATTCATCTCAACAACTCAATAACTGCCCAGAATAGGTAGCGCTCCCTCAAAAGGACCATCAGAGCATTGTAGAGCTACCTAGTAGGCTTTAGGGGGGCGCCAATGCTTTCAAAATCCATAGAGCTCCCTCAAAAGGGACAGAGGAGATTTATAACACTCCCAATGTAAGGGGGAGTGTCGACGCTCCCAGAAGAGGTATAGGGGAGTGCTCTCCTCCAAAACTTAGTTTTTGAGGTGTTTTCATATGGCAAAAGGTTTGTAAGCCTGCTGACTCATTTCTCCTCTTCCAAATCAAGTGTTTGAGGTGTTTTAAGTGTCCTTCTCATGTCGTTATAGGCATGACATAGGCACCATGGAAATATGCTTCCTTGACACTTGCCACACTTGTGAGAAACATGCGACACTTGCAACCTTGTGAGAAAAATGTGACACTTGCGACCTTTGTAATGATGACACTTGCAACACTATCAAAGTGAGTATTTTTTATGTGTAATAGATTTCCCCCCAAAGTATGAAGTTAGAAGACAGGAAATGATAACTGAAATTCTTTGTAGACTTTCAAGCAAGGTTATAGATGCAGAGAACCTGACAAAAGCTACACACAAACATCCAACAAATATTATGACATGTTTCAAACCCAAGGCAGGCATACCTATGCTTGGGTGATCAAGACTTGTAAGATATGGCCACCATAAAATACACTGCAGATCCATAATTGTATTGATAAAAAGGTATAGCCACTGAAAATAAATTGTGGATCTATACTCTTATGACATGAACTTATCGTATCCATGATGAATGCACAGTGGATCTACGAGATGACAAGACATAGCCACGACCAATACAAAGTGGATCTATGTAACAATATATGTGTCATTGTTCAAAAGAAATTCCTTCGCAACCTGGGAAAAGTACATATCAAAGCGATCACTCAACCCAGGGTCTTCTTACCAATCCCAATGTGGTACGAATCTAACCATGTGAATAGATGTCCTAATGTTGAACATGGCAGAAACCACTTGATTACCGGTCAATGATGTAAATCGTTAACAAGCACAAGGGAGATCATCATTAATGTCAATGATTCCCAAGGTACCCTAGTACATTCCAACGAATGTGAATGGATGAGTTGGATTCGAACATCTGTGGAATCATCCGATTAGAGGTCAATGATGTAAACCTACTATCGAATGTGAGGAGGCCTGCCATTGATGCATGCAGGTCCCAAAGTACTAACTGGTTTCTAGGTCTAATTCCTGGATAATGTGTTGAAGTCGACAGGAATAGGCTCATCGAAGGAGGGCCTTAATGTATCCCCCATCTATGACATGAAACAGACATAGATATGTGATTGGTATATCAAATGAACATGGACTGACACGGGTATTGAGACAAGATATTTGTGATGGCTAACTCTCGAGGCGGATACTTCCCTTGAACACTGAGGCACAACAGCAGAAACATGACATGGACCAAAACTTGATGATGCAGTGGATGCTATGAATTACATCAGGTGACCCAAAGGAGTAAAAGAAACTCAAAGGATTGGCTCAGTGCAGAGGTTCAGTGGGTTATAATGCATGCATATGACAAAGTGTTGTGTTCAAGGGCGACTCTAAGAATTACTTGTTAATGTTCTCAAAAAACTTCTTGGCTTGCTTCTTTCAATTTTTTCCCCCATCCAGATAGACAAGTACCTCTTTTTGATTTAATGAGCTCGAGGAGGATAACACATGCTCGATAAAACTCACCTTCAGTAAGTTCCTCTTCCTTTGTTTAACGAACCAGAAGAAGTAAGGGTTTGATCCCGTATGTCTCTGTCGATGTGTGCTTTAGTGAGTCCAAAGACAGAAAACTCGAAGGTTTTTCAAGATTATAGAGTTTGGAAAAACACTTAAAAGAGAACTCTCTCAGTTCCTTTTTCGTATAGTAGTCTAACGAGACTGAAAAAGAGATAAACTATTGCTCGAAAGACACCCTTTCAAACCTTTTAACGAGTGTGAAAGGAAGCAAGATCACTCGGAAATATTTTCATGTTTAGAGAGTCTGAAAAGAGCTTAAAGGAGACTCCAGGGGGTTGCTTTTTTGTGTATCCATACAGGTCCGAAAAAGAGATAAAAGTCTACCCGGTTGCATTCTCATGTATTTACGAGCACGAGAAATAACAAAGACTAAGCTCGGTATGCCCCCATCTTGAAAGCTGGTGGCTTAGCTCCAGAATGATCATCAAAGGCTGGAGACATGCCCCCCAAGCTTCAATTCATTCACCGACTTTGAGGTTGTCACCAATTTCTATGCTAGATGGAGAAAAAGGATACAGGTGGATGAAATGAAGGTTCAAGAGAGGTGATTGTTTCATTTTTTAATGAGCTTGACATAGGAAAAGAACTATGCTTAGGACCTCTGTTTCATTTTTTAATGAGCTTTCCATAGAGAAGATGAACTATGCTCGTGGTTTCATCCGGATCATGGCTTCCAAGAGGATAATTCTCTGGAAGGGTACCATGTCAATGGATAAAACGTGGTCATGCCCTTCAGGAGATCTTCACTGGATGGAAGATAATCACTCGAGAAGGAACACATGTCGAGGGTCATGACAGGGTTAAGGAGATCAGGCTCCAATAACCCTACCGAAGAGATCACCATGTCAACCACCGGATCCAAATCATCAGAAGTTGAGGTCATGGGAGACAATGCCACATAATTGACATGCGGCGGGGGTGACACTATTTACACATAAGAACCACTTAGGGAGGTAACCCAGTTGGGGTCGATGAATGAAAGTTGATCAATAGTCACAATTCTTCCATCACGAGGGAAAGATATCACATGAAAAAGGGTGGATACAATAGCTTTCATGGCATAGACATAATCCCGCCCAAGGAGTAAAGAGAAATCCAAGGGGTCTTGGACTACCATGACATCGATAAATACAATTTTCCCTCCCAAAGTTACAGGAAACCAAGGAAGGATCCCTAAAGGTTGACTAGTTCTTCTGTTAAAAGCTAACAAATTCTGTGTAACCGGTGTAAGCTGCGGACAACCCAAAGTGTACCAAGCAACAGAAGACAAAATACTAACGGACGCACCTTCATCTATCAGCGTTTGAGGAACGTCCTAACCACGAACCTGTACTGTAATCTGGAAAGGAACGTGAGAGGGAAGACGAGGTCTAGTTAGCGCACCCTAATAAAAAAGGATGGCCTCATTACTTGGAGGGGGTTTTGCAGGAGAAGGAGGAATGCCCCCCAACATGGTAGAGTCTGTATTAATGAGAAAAACATGGGCAGTATCAGGTTTACTCTCTAGAGGGAGAGTAGGATCGACCGATGATTGGATCAGATCAACCAATGGTGGACTTAGATAGACCAATTTAGCACTCTTCAGAGGAAGAGTGGGACTGACCGAGGAAGGTTCTGGATTAGTCACTTTAACATTCCTCAATGGAGAAATGGGATCGACCGATGGTGAAACTGGCTCAACCACTTTGGCACTCTTTAGAGGAAGAGTGGGACTAATCGAGGAAGGACCCGGATTAGTCACTTTGACACTCATAAAAAGAGGAGTGGGATCAACCGATGGTAGAACCGAATTGACCACTTGAGTTTCATTCTCCAAGGGAAGAATGGGGTTGACGGGTGGAAATGGATCGATCGCTTTGGTGTCACTCTTTTGATGAAGAGCGGGGCTGATCGATGATGGAACAGGATCAGCTACTTGGGTTTGTGGTTCAATCGAGGAGGAAACTATATTGACCACCTGATCAATCGGACTAATCGGGGATGGAACCAGATTGACCAGTCCATCAACCAATGATGGGTCGGAGGAAGGCTTACGATAACCTTTTGGAAGTTGAAGTTTTTCCAAAAGAGAAGAAGCCTCATCCATGCGAGGACAAAGGTGAGAGTAATGATTACCTTTACATAACATGCAAGGGAACTTGACAATTTTCTTCTTCTTACCAACCTGAACATCACTAGTTGATGGGGTATCATCGACATGATCGACAGAGGCCGATGACGTGGAGGAACACATTTCTAAGACCTAGGTAAGACCGGGGAAATCCCTCAAAAAGTGGTCACCCTTACAAAGGCTGCAAGGGAACTTGGGTTTTGGATTCTTCCTTTTAATCTTGTTGACCTCATCAACACTCCTAGTACTATTAATAGTAATTGGTTTCTTAGAGCCAACGTCTGATGTTGTTGGGGCCTTTTTCCTTTTCGGGTTCTTCTTCTTCTTCTCTTTCCATTTCTTCTTCTTCTGATCAACCTGGCTACTTGCTTTAGATCTTTCACTAGGCGAATAAGGAGAAATGGAAGGAGATTTGATGGGTGAAGAAGGTGAAATTTTGACATGAGGTTGATGTGTGGGTGGTGTATTGACATCCAAAGTATTAGGTGCAACTGAAACATTGGGAGGATTCAGGACCACCGGAGTGGGGAAAAACCAAACTGGTAATCCAATAGTGAGTCCTGGAAGACTTAGTGTGGCAACATATGGAGGACCAAAGTTTCCAAATGAAGGAAAGGTATAAGGTTCCCCAGGAGAAGGGGTTCATCCATTGGTACTCCTAGGATTTGATGCCATTAACACTAACTCGACCTAAGGTCCACTAAGTAAAACAAGCAGCACATGCTAAGAATCTAAGAAGCAAACAATCAAACAAAACCTTCCTACGATGAAACCACTAGTTGGTGATGAAATCCAACGTTGCGAGATCGAAATAGGAAGGGGCAGGGATAGAGCGGGTGGATCAGTTACGTTGGTGACCTACTTAATGGACTTACGCCTTGGTGCAAGCTTCCATGCAGTAATTGTGGATTTATCCTCCAAGGAGCCCGAGTGAGTTTGACCAACATCTGTTCCAAGTACAGTGACAGTTCCCTTCACCATCACCTTGTGTGAGACCCTAAAGATTGTGGCTACTAAGGTCACCAATTCGTATTCAGCCCCTAGGCGAGTACATTTGACAGTCCAATTAGAGCATATAGGCAGGATAACAAGTCCGAAATCAACCCGAAAGGCTCCCACACATAATCGTGGGTATACCTTCCAGTGACCCCCAATATACGATCCGACCACTACAACCGGTTGGGTCATAGAGGGATAATCTCCGTAACTCACCCGAATGGGACCACGTGCATAACCCCTATGTGAGAGGGGGATCCCAGGTAGACTAATACGACAATTGGATTTGACTCTCCCTACCGCAAGAGACTAAGTTTGTTTGATGGCTTTGGAAAGTTATCCTTTCAACCTATTCCAAATCCCTACACCTTAAACTAATGTAGGTTTGCTAACAAAGATGTAAAAAGTCTAATAAATTTTAGTTAAGCGTTGATTTTAATGGCTGTTGTTTACTTAGAGGGTGTACGAAAGTGAAACTAATGGAATGATGACTCAATTCCCAAAAACATGCATAAAATATGATAAGCAATCATTTCTTTTCAATTAATACCTATTTAAGGGAAAGAGGAAAAGTCATTTTCACTATCAAACACTTGATAAGGAATGCCCTCAATCAATTTCATTCTCAATCAAATCCAATATGATGCTACAACATTTCAGAAATGCAAACTAATATGCAAACTAGTCATTAAGATGTACTTTTGTCATTTTCATGCAAATGATAATCAATTCAATGCAAAATTTCTCTTGCCAACTACCCTTTCAGATCAAGAAGATTCAGACAAGAAAACGCAGATTTCGCACAAACAACACACCCTTTTGCAATAAAAAAAGAGAAATAAAACCAAAAACGCAAAAGGAAGGAGAAAGATATTGGATCATATGACCTCAAAGAACCAAATGAGAAGAGTCGCAGACTTCTAAAGTCCTTCACTAGAGTTCCCGCTCAATCGGATAGGAGAGAAGAAAGTAGGGGATTGATTTCAAACTCTCAACAACAAAAACTCAAAAATAAGGAAGAAGGGCATAAAATATGAGAAAAAAGGTGTTTTCTTCTCAAGATGAAGGATGTTAGAGGTCAAGGGAAGAATCATTAAATCTCAAAGCAGCTCAACAAGTAAGAAACATGGTTTTTAACCTCAAAAATTCAATTTTTTGAAGGGATTTTGTGAAAACAAGGGTTGGCGCTTTGGTGTAAGGGACACCAGGGTGTTATAAATCTCTTTCCAACACTCTAAGGGAGCGTTGGCACCCTGATAACAAGGCAGGGGAACGTTGGTGCCCAAAAACTCACAAAAATGTCCCAAAAAACCTTAAAATTCAGTCAAATTTTGACAAACAAGCTGAGTGTGATGGAGTGAAGGGTCAATCATCAAATGAAATTAGATAAATGGGGTGAACAAGGCCTGAAAAAAATCAGTAATACAAGGTCTATGAGGAGAAATCAAAACAAAAAGTTTCGATTTGAGGCTTCTCCCCAGTGGAGTCACCAGTTTCTGTTGTAGGAAAATCTCCCTGCGGACAGGTAGATTGTCTCAAAGAGATAGACTCTTAACTCTAGGACAGAAAGTTCTTAACATGGACACTAACTTCCTTTAAGATATATACAAACTAATGCGTGAGAAGGAAGGAGAATAGAAGTACCTCTTTATCGATGTCTGTCCCTGCACGCTCCGAGTTGAGCTCCAATCTTTCGCTCCTCGATGAGCCCTGTAAACAAACAAAGTACGACCACTTCCTACTCTATAAAGATTAGTTCAAAATAGATCTATCTACTGAGGAGACAAATTCGTGTGAGATTGAACACGAATTAGAAATAAACGGGCCAAGCAAATTATATTAATGAGGACAAAACATTGCTTACAACCATGGATGAATTGCATCAGCTTCGTCAAGTCCTCCTTGTCTTCCCCTTGCTCAAAAGATCCACAATCCGAATGATGATAGCTTCACTAATTGCTCCCTATGAGATCATAGGTCTCTTGCTTCCAAAATATCTCTGTTCCAGCATCACTTATGATATCATAAGTTTGGTGTGATTCTCTCTTTCCATTCCCCTTTCACCATTAGAAAGCTTGCTTATATAGCCTTGGAGAGGCTCAACAACTTTCAATATCCTTGGGGAAGGTAAGGATTTTCCTCCTTCAGTTGAGGATTTTCCCTAAGATCATGGATGGACTAGGGATTCGAGCTCAACTACCTTCTAAGAATGAAAAGATCCTTCCCCCATTCATCTCAACAACTCAACAACTGCCCAGAATAGGTAGCCCTCCCTCAAAAGGACCATCAGAGTGTTGTAGCGCTCCCTAGTAGGCTTTAAGGGGGCACCAGTGCTTTCAAAATCCATAGCGCTCCCTCAAAAGGGACAGAGGAGCTTTATAACTCTCCCAGACAGTGTAAGGGGGAGCGTCGGTGCTCCTAGAAGAGGTATAGGGGAGCGCTCTCCTCCAAAACTTAGTTTTTGAGGTTTTTTCAGATGGCAAAAGGTTTGTAATCCTGCTGACTCATTTCTCCTCTTCCAAAACAAGTGTTTGAGGTGTTTTAAGTGTCCTTCTCATGTCGTTATAGGCACGACATAGGCACCATGGCAGTATGCTTCCTTGACACTTGCGACACTTGTGAGAAACATGCGACACTTGCGAACTTGTGAGAAAAATGCGACACTTGTGACCTTTGTAATGACGAAACTTGTGACACTATCAAAGTGAGTATTTTTGATGTGTAACAGTTGCACATGGGGTTGTGGGTTCCACATTAATTCAGATCTGGAATGGAGATCCTTCTTCTGCATCAAACCCTCAACCTCTGTTTTTCCTCTCATATGTGATGCACAATATTTCCTCAATATACCCCATCGCATGGAGATCCTCTACCTCTTCCTCATCACTATCCAATACCTCTCACTCAGCTATTGCCCTATTTTTATTATTGATCTTTTACTGGTAGGGTATTCCTCTATGCATCACTTCTGCTCTTTCCATTATCTCCTTGGTTTGTTCCTCATCCATCATAATGGGTTCCATTGATTCCTTCTTCTAGCCTCCATCTAGATCCCTCTCCATATCTCGTATCTTCCTTAGTGATTCCCTCAGCTTCCCCATGCGCGCAGAGTGATTCAGTTGCCTAACTCCATTTTCATCACGCATTTATCATGCAATAATATCTTGATCGACATGTAAATTAACCTAATGTATCTTCCCTTTGTTCCCTTTAGAAACTCCTACTCTGGAGTAGTGTAATACATCACAGTATTGACTGCAAATGTAGTAATAAACCCTACAACAATATTGTCTAACCAAAAATTCAATGTGCGTGTGAATTTATTATTGACCCTTTCCAACTGCACAATATTATCAGTAGTCCACTCTACTAGCCTTACTCAATTAGTTGGATGAGTATCCTTCAACCTCAATATACACTCTTGTAATAGCTATGGAAAATAACAAAAATATACCTCATGCAAATCAATAAGCACATACCTCTACAGATACTAGTGCGATGTATACCTGGAGCTTCTATTGTTTTTCTATGCAAACTCGGCCTACTTTGTCTCCAACCATATTTCAATATATTTCTTTGTAGGGTCCCATGGCCTAAATATCCCCTTCTACCACTGCATTTTCTTAATTAAATCGCCTCCAATATGATCTTTTAAGTTCCAACCAGAAACATAACCATTTTTTGGATGTATGGGTTGACCCGGGTTCTACCTCAGTTCTCCAACAAAACCCTAGAAACCATCGTCTCCTCTAGTAAACCAGGAGGAAACATTGTGCATAGAGTGCTCAACACAGTATCACCCAAGATGGATTATGGGTGATTTCATGACCTAGATGTCTACAATAATGGAAGGGATGATGCTCATGGGATGTTAATTATATTTATACTTCTACTTTAATATTTTTCATCAAATTTACCATTCATTATCCATATTTATTATTCCTTTAACACTTAGCCTTCATTCTGCATAAAATAACATGTCTAATCTAATGTGCATTGTAAATAGATTCATTCATTTACTTAATCATTCATCATAAATCATATAAATTAAACACATAAGATAAACACACACAGAGAGACACCTTGTTTTACCATGGTTCACCCCCCCTAGACTACGTCCACAAAGATCTTATGAATCTTATTATTCTTCGTCAAAAGATTGTGACATATGCATTACATCATAAGTTTAGTAATAGTGAGGTTGACCAATGTCGCACCAAGCTCCACAACTTGCGACCTGAACCTCATTTATACTCCATAAGTCTCCAAAACTAATACAATCTAAGCTCTATAACTCTCAACCAAACACTAGTTACTGCCACTCAAAACTTAGAAATTTTCTCCAAGATATTTCCCTACTACCAAAATTTATCCTGTATATATTGTTGATTAAGGTTTGTTGTCATTGATGTCAACCCTTGAAGAAAGTTAGAGAACCCAGGTTTGGGTAATGGAACCAATTTTGTTTTATGGATAACAGTATGAGTTTTGATATATTTTCATGTAATACTATTCTATATGGATATTACATGTCACGCCATTTCCATTGGTATGTGGAACGTCACATAACTCCTCACGGTTAGAGAGTTATGGCCATGTGAAGTTGGAGAACCCTCATGAGTCATCTAGAAGCCCCAAAAGGTCAAAGTAG
>JZKD02S2229654.1:241868-254587 GCA_000966675.3 Picea glauca
GGGGTTCCGGAATGGTATTCATCGCCGTTGATCCGAGCACGCTCATCTAGACCGTTGGAGACGTGCACCCCCGATTCCGGACCCCCCCCCTTGCTTAAAGGTCGGAAGGCAAGGGGGGTCCGGAATTTGCTGTGCGCCGTCAATCTAGGCGCGCAAAATCCAACCGTTTAAAGGTGACTCTCATTTAATGCAGATGCGCTTACACCCAAAACTTAGGATAAGCGGGTTTTGACCCACTCCTTTGCAATTCAACCCCTTAGCAAGAAATATCGCTAACACCTCCATGTGGTATTTTAACTTACCTGTCGGATCCATAACTAGTTGGATGAAGTTTCAAAAGGATTTTCTAGATAAATTTATAGAAGAAACTACTATGAGATTTTTGATGGTTGAGTTGTTCGCCGCCAGCATGAGCTCAAAGGAAAGGGTTAAATACTTCAATCAAATATTTACCACCATCTTAAAAAAGTTCCAGCTCGAAGCTAAACCTTCTCAGGAATTGAAAATCAAAGTATACTCTAATGCTCTCCCAGCTTCTATTTCCATGTTTGTGAAAAGGGTTGTCAAACCAACCTTAGCTGATAATTTTGAAGAAGCCAAAATGATAGAGTTTCAAATGAAGGGATGTAAATAAGGTCAGGTCTCATTAGTCAAAAAATAAGTTCAACCCCCTCCTAGGAGAGGACTCCTGTTGACTAGACCCCCAGGGAAACAAACAGAACAAGGTCATGAAAATGGAAATGGAGACATAGAGGACCTACAACGCATGGTCAAGAAGTTGTCAAATGAAATCATAGACATGAAGAGAAGTGTAGGGGAGGGAAACCAAGGCTAGAGGCCTTATAAACCTTTCTTTAAAATAAATCCTCCTTTCAAAGGAATTGAACCTCCCACAACCAACTTAAACATTGATCTGGGAAATGTAGCATCTGACTATTTCTGTACCTATCATCAATAAAATCACTCTGAAAGAGACTGCCCCCAATGGGTGCATGCCATGAATTTGATGTCCAACCAGTTTCTAGATGAATTCTCCCTAACCAAACAATTAGGAAGCTTGGTTATGAATATTCTCGATCAGGAAGAAGTTGCTCCACCAGAAGAAACAACCATGATGATATGGTATCCTGACTTACCTATGCCTTCGGAGGACCTTTTTGAGGTTCCAGAACCACCTGCAAAAGTCTTAGTTGTGCAAACACGAAGTAGGGATCAACCTGTCTCAAACGACCTTACTATGACCCCAAATTCGGGAGGAAAACTAGCTCTCGATCACCCGAAAGCACCTTTTGTTCCCCGAACAAACCCTATAAATATCCATACACGAGAATCGCCCAATATGGATTACAACATAGTGGAAGATTTGAAGAATTTGAAGGCAAATATATCGGTCATGGACATATGTAGAATCCCTCAGAAAAAATATTTTATGCTACAATCATTGATATCAATAGAAAATCCTACAACAAGCACCGACCAGGGTAGAAACCTAACTCACACAGATCTAGGAAATAAACCAACTGTGAATGCATGCTCTAAAGATAACAAGGGAAAACCTTTTATCCCACCGTTCATTTTAAAGTTTGAAGTCTTCAACAAAAATCTCCATCACTGTTTGGTCGACTTAGGAGCATATTCTAATGTTATGTCATTATCTATTTGCAAAACATTAAACAATGTACCTTTCAAAAGTGATAAACATGTGATACAACTAGACATAACCCAGGTGAAGGTCATGGGAGAACTCAAAGATGTTATGCTCAGAATAGTGACAAACCCTAAATTTGTGCAAGTAATTGATATCATTGTAGTAGATATATCAGAAGCTTATGGATTGTTATTGAATATATATTGGTCGAGAAGTTAAATAGATACCTTAGTACATACTGGGATTACCTTTGGCTACCATTAAAGGGACATGCAAATATGATCAGGATTGATAGGGAAAGATATTTCAAGAATACTGTCACCGACTTAGAAACCCTTAATGAGCCCTCGTCGATAGATTTTCCCATCCTAGGAAATTACTCCTGTGACTTTGATTTTGGGAATTCCCTCCCCCCCCCCTCCCCTCATCTGATGTTCCTCTTACTCAAAAGTCCGAAATGAATTTTCAAGATAAATTGTCGATGGCGAAAGAGGAAATCCTTTTCTGTCAAGAACCTGCATTAGAAATCACAAAAAAAACAAGAAAGGGAGAGGGAAATGATGAGAAAGAGGAAGCTAATAGGTTTTCCCCCCAATTTTGTACCTTGTAATTTGATCGCTCTAAATCGCAAGAAGGGTCTAGGGCAGGGTGCATCCTCATTGATTCAAAAGTTAAACTATATTTTCTTTCTTGCAGACTAGAGTTCGAATGTACAAACAATACCACCGAATATGAAGCTCTATTACAAGGGCTAAAGAAATCCATGGACTTGAACGTTAAATAATTGAAGGTCTTCGAAGATTAAAAAATCATTGTTAGAAAAGTAAGGAATACTATACATTGCAACTCTCCACACCTGAAGAATTACCAACAGGAATTGCATAGGCTAATAGAGCATTTTGAAGCTTTCAACATTACAGCGATCCCCAGAGAAAAGAACATTCTTGTTGTTTCTCTAGCCATCGCTACTTCAAGGTTATCACCTCTAGAAGATTATGAAGCCTCCTAGTTCACTATGAAATTTCTCTACAAACCATCGGTACCTAACGATATTTCTAATTGGAAAGTCCTTTAAGGAGATGAACAGATCATTAAATTTTTGAGAAACCAAGATAATTTGAAAGACTTGGCCATTGATGATGAAGTATTCCAGGAAAATTCAACAGAAACCAATCGTCAAGTAGATCAACTAACTAACAGATTGAAGTCTCACACGATACCAAAGGGAATATCAAATTTAGAAAACCTTTTTGACCTAAGCGAAAGATTCAAGGGGTCAAAAAACACAAAGACCGGTAGTTCCTGTCCCATGCATGAAACTATAAATGTCAGGACCCCAGAAAACCCAAAAAATGTAAAACGCGGAAAGACCATATCTAAATAGAAAAGGAATCCCTATCTTAAACTTTTCAGACAATATCAAGATGTCTTTTCATGGTCCTACCGAGATCTAAAAACCTATGATACATGTATCATTCAACACACTATCCCTTTAAAGGCTGAAGTAAAACCCTTCCAACAGAATCTCTGAAAGTACCACCCATCCCTTGAGCCACTCGTGTGTCAGAAGTTAAAGAAACTGTTAGATGCCAAAATTATCTTCCAAGTTAGACACTCTGCTTGGGTAGAAAAATTGGTTCTTGTAATGAAAAAGTTTGGGGAAATCGGCCTATGTGTAGACTTCAGAAATCTCAACAGAGCTTCAGAAAAGGACAACTACCAAGTACCACCAATGGATCAACTACTATAGACTGTGTCTGGCTCTGAAATTTTCTCCTTGCTGGATGGTTTCTTGGGTTACAACCAGGTTCTACTTTCAGAAGAACACCACTTGAAAACCACTTTCCGAACTAAGTGAGGAACATTTGCTTACAAACGCATGCCCTTTGGGTTAATCAACACAAGAGAGATCTTCCAAAGGGCCATGAATGTAGAATTTTGGGGACTAATCAACAAGTGTGTAGTAGTCTATTTGGACAATGTGACTGTGTATTCAAAGAACAGAGAATATCACATCCAACATTTAACATGGATTTTTGAAAGGTGTAGGAAATACGGTATATCCTTGAACCCTAAGAAAACTATTTTCGGTGTCGAGGAAGGTAATTTGTTAGGCCACATTATATCTCAAGCAGGAATTCACATAGATCCAGAAAGGATTAAGGCTATAGATCAGCTTCCATTTCCTCACAACAAAAAGGCTATGCAATCGTTCTTCGGTAAAATCAATTTTGTAAGGAAATTCACCCTCGACTTCGCGGAAACTATCAAACCCTTAAAAAAAATGATTTGTAAATATGTTGAGTTTAAGTGGGATGATAAACGACAGAAGTCTTTTAGCAATATTAATACTGCAGTATCTCAATCCCTAGTGTTATGAAGCCTCAATTTAAACAAAGATTTATTCCTCTATACTTTTGCCTCCGACCAATCATTAGTTGTAGTTTTGACTCAGAAGGATGATGAAACCAACAAGGGCCTGGTATCATTTATGAGCACTAATATCTAAGGGGTCGAACTAAATTACCCTGCTATAGACAAGCAGTTCTATGAGGTATACAAGGCAGTAAAACACTTCAGATCCTACATCCTTAAGAACCATACCAAAGTCATCGTGCCTCACCCTGCAGTCTGATACCTATTTACTCAATAGGAAATGGGTGAGATAAGAGAAAATTGGATGGAAGTAGTCCAAGAATTTGACCTAGATATAAAAACTGCTAAATTGGTTAAGGAACAACGGTTATGAAAACTAGCGGCTGAAGCCTAGGACCAAGTAAATGAATACCCCGGATGGGAGAATGAGTTGGAATTATGGCATGGAGAAGATTCATACATTTCCCCAGGTCAAGAGTCTTGGTATGAGAAATTGGCTTATCAAATGCATCATGGGACTTGCCCAGAAAACCTAAACCCTAGGGAAAGGAGAGCCCTTAGGTTAAAATCCACACAATATCATCTCAGAAATCCAATACTCTTCCATGTTAATTATGATGGGGTGCTATTAAGATGTATCAAACATGAAGATGCAGACAAAGTTCTGAAGGAGCTCCATGATGGTCCTGTCGGTGGAAATTTTGTAGGAAACACCACTACTCATAAGATACTAAGAGATGTCTATTATTGGCATAATTTATTCAAAGACGCTCACACATATGCTAGAAACTGTAAAACTTGTCAAATAAGCACTTGGAGGGAGAAGAATGTAGCTGTCCCACTCCAACCGGTGGTCGTTTCTAGGCCATTTGAGCAATGGGGGTTAGATATCATAGGAGAAATTACACCAAGTTCCTCAAAACAACATAAATACATACTTATTGCCACTGATTATTTCACAAAATGGGTTGAGTCCATCCCTCTAACTCATGTAAATGAGAAGGTGGTAATACAATTCATAGAACAATAACTGATCACAAGGTTTGGTGTCCCTTCTGTCCTTTTTTTTGATAATGCATCTTACTTTTCTTCCACCTTATTAACAGAGTTTTCTCTAGACAAAGGAATCATAATTAGATACTCTCCAAATTATTATCCACAAGGAAATGGAGTGGCATAATCAACTAACAAGAACCTAGTGAGGATATTGAAGAAAATAGTTGCAGACAACCAGAGGAATTGGTATAATCGAATCCATAATTCTCTGTGGGAAGACATAGTTACACCCAAGGAAGCTATAGGGAATTCCCCATAATTTCTAGTATATGTACAAGAAGCCATTCCCCTGAACAGGCTATATCTTCCATCTCTTCAACTTTCTCAAGAATCCATAGGACAACCCTCATCAGTCTTACAACAAATAATTGACACCCTTCTCATGTTGGAAGAAGAAACAGAGAAAGCTAAATAAAATTTCATAGCTCACAAGAAGATAGTTAAAAGGTGGTTTGATAAGCATAAGGCTAAAGAGAAGAATTTTTAGGTAGGAGACTTAGCCCTAAAGTGGGACAGAGCAAATGAGCCTAAAGGAAAACATTCTAAGTTTTAGAATCTATGGCTCGGACCTTTCCAGGTGGCCGAGAAGATTGGGGTAGGAACCTATCGACTACAAAATCTAAGGAGGGAACCTCGCCCTCCCAGTGAATGGACAAGCCCTAAAACAATATTTTGATTAAAAAAAAAAATTGTGTTTATGTTTTTACGATGTTTATTTTGATTGTGAAACACATTTTTTGTTTTATCTTTTGCTATTGTAATTTTGTTCTTTTGAGGATTGTGTTTAGAATAAAATGGTTGACCTCAAATCATGCGATATGGAAAACTTTGTTCCCAACTCGTCATTCACATACAACACAAGAAATGCTGAGGAACATGCAGTGGTTTCAAAGGGTTCTCTCTCTAACCTGCACAGATGAACAACTTTGGAGAAATGCAGAAGCGTCCACTTGGTGGTCTGGAAAAACCTTAATGGAAAGACGGTAAGCTCGAAAGGACTATGTGCACTTCAGAGATAGATCTAGTGAGTATCACCTTAACCATCTAATTTTTTTTTGCAAATAGCAGATGTCCTCCTCTCCCACTCGCTCAGGGAATTATGCCAAAATAAAATTCAACTATATAAAATGAGCACAAAACAAGATAGGGTATGCAGATATCTCTGCCAGGGCTATGGATGCTCGCTTGCAATGAAGCAAGGTCTGTGACATTGGGGTGACTCTGCAGGGGTTATGGAATCTCTCTGGCAGTGGAGCAACACCATAGAAAATGAATAAGGGTAACCAAAAGGCCTAGCGCCAGTGAATTATTTACTAGACTCTTTTCAAAGGGGGCATGAGTCGGGGTTATAGGAAAATAAGGTGGAATAAAGGTTAAAAAACCCCACAGGTAGGCCCAGATACATACACCAGAGAAATTTCAACTGCAAGGGAAAAGAAGATTTGATATAAAAACCAGCTAAGTTCCTAACCAACTTTTGCATCAGCCGATCTCGAGGAAGGAAAAGAGTTTCGGCTTTTGCCCAGTAAGTCGCCATTTTAAAAAGATCAGCTGGGAGGAATTCTCGTAATACATCCCACACAGTGACCCAGATGTGAGAGCGCTCGATGACCAGGTATACCTGAATATCTGACAGTCGTACCTACACATGGTAGCAAGAAGAACCCCTGTGTTTCCTTGTATATAACTTATGCAGTGGCTCATTGACCACAAAGACATGCATAAGTGTTTAATCAACGACAAAATTGGTGGATGTGTCAGGGCCTTCCTTCTAGTAGAGGTCCATATGTATTACAATCTTAGAGACCCTGAGGCGCGACTAAACACATATTTTGTCGTATAATTATACGAGAACCATCACACTAGTCGAGTAATGGTCTCATGGTGGAGAGAAGATAATAAATACACCAACCGTACCTTCGACTGGTACCGAATGACCAACCTAAGAGAGCCATACATCTTCCTAATGGCTCTCATCTGTCGGTTGTATGGGGAGAAAGACTGCTCCAGATTTTTGGAGGCATGGATGCCTCTAGCTTACATAGTGGCTATTTATGGGAGTGGCTTCAACTGGGGAGCCATCATTTCCAAGAAGATGAGCATCTGCATACAACAGGCTCAGACGTCGAAAGAAGGAGAGACTCTAGCCTTCTACATGGCTTCATACTTACTAAATGTTATGTGCGCCAGAAATGTCTTTGCCAGCATGAACCTAATTTGGCACATCACAGAGCTCCCGATCCACATATATTTCAAAATCTTATGGGAGAACAAGTACAAAAAATACTACTTGCTCATTTTCGATGAATTCATCACACTTATTTATTTTATTCTTTTCAAAAAAGAATACTTGAGACTATTGGTTGCGGCCAAAAATGTGATAACAAAGGTCAGCCACTAGTACCTGGATGAGCGCGACACCTACATTAGTGTGTTCAGGGCCACCAAATCACCTCATCTCCTACCATCGCATGTCCGTCGCCGACTTTTAGTGGGAGATATATGCTATCAGACCATCTTGCAAGGCTATAATGACACCCTAGTCAAGGATAAAAAACGAGTGTTTATACCCTATCGGTTCCATATAGGATTTTACCAGGTGAAAGACACAACTCAAGCCAGGAAAGAGTGGTTGAGCCAATTGGATTTCATATTCCAGACCGACTTATTCCACAAACAAGAACCAAAAGGTTTGGTCTTGAAACATGCCTCACAAGTGTCGTCCTACTAGCCATATGCCCATGACAAATTTGAAGATGAAATCTTCATAGAAAATGCCTAGGATTGGGACGAGGTGGTGGCAAGGATGGATGACCCCAAAATGACCAAGTTTAGATCCATGAGTCTGGATGAAAAAATTATAACCATAGAGAAATTGGCTCAAGAGGCCCTCATATCTACAGAGGAGATGATAGCAGCCAAAGCAGCAGAGGTTCCCTGGGTAGCGGCCGAAGCAGCAGATATTCTCCCGATAGCCCCGGTGCAAGACATAGGTTTCCATATGACACAAGATGTGCGAGAAAGGGGGTTACTCATTATAGAACAGGCACAATGAATAATTGATCAACTGCGAGATGACCTACACCTCACAGGAATGACAAGGTCCCCTATCGATAACCCAGATGGAAGCCAGATGAGCCCAATCAGACCTGAATTAATAGACATTGAAGAAATCGTTGGGTTAGACGACCCTGAATTCACAACACCACTGGCCAGATCACCGGCGGGTGCTTCAGCCCAGCCAAAGATAATCAGGACATTAGGGGAAGCAAGTGCACCAAGTCCTCTCAATGAATTAATAAACATCTATGATGATGTAGAGAGCCCGGAGGTATCCCTTGTGACCCCTATACATATCATTGAAGAAAAGGAGTCAGAGATATCATCTTCCCCAGCTCCTGACGCTTGAATTCAGGGCCTTCCACAGAATGAAAAAAAATTCGAGAGTGTCTTAGACACTAAGATGCCTGATGCACTGGAGACCCAAGCAGATAGTCCGAAGGATGAGCCAGAAATGACCAAACAAAAGGGAGAAGCTCTATGGCAAGAAATTTGTGTCTCAATGGTCGATCATCAAGTGAGTACCGAGCCTAACCTCGATGCCTGAATTTCAATCGGTACTCAACTCCCTGATGAGATACAAATAGAAGTCGGGCCTTCAGGACATAGGGAGGAAGTTCAAGAACCCGGTCTTGAACAAATATATACCATCGAGAGTCTGGGGAATACACTCACCTCGGGAGATCAAAAAATCCCCTAACTCATGGATGAAGTATTTGACATACACACCATCGCTTATGACTGGAAAAGGAAAGATATTGTGAAGATAAATAACAAGAAGAGGAGGATCACTCTAGATCAATCCATCCTCATCACCATGGAGGAAAATTTGATAAATACAGAGCATGCAAAAACATCTGAACTTATCGGTGTAGGGATGGAAATCTCAGATGCCACCCTAAACAGATCAAAAATGGATGAAGAGGAATTGGCCATTGATATGAAAGAGTTAGAACATCTATTCCATTTGGAAAATTATTACCAGTATACGACACAAGCCACGGTGTTCCTAAGGAACGAGTTCCAAGAAATCTATAACAAATTTGAAAACAAGCGGCATCTATTCACTGCAAGAATATCCAAGTACCAAGAAGACACCCTCATGGTGTTGGAAATATGTAAATATGTGTAGAGGTGGTACGAGAAATAATACAAATCCATGGAAAGGATCGACCACATCAACGTCGTTTAGTAGTGCTGAGACGTCGAAGACCATGACATTTGGGTACTCAGAGATAGTAGCATCAACCGTAAAAATAAATCAGTTGAATAATGGGTGAGAATGGCCCAATAGACTCATCCGTAGATCCAAGAAAAGTTGGATAAGTGTGAAAAGAATTGGACCAAGTTTAATCAAGTGATGAGACACATCAACCTTTCGAAATTTGACACACCTGATGACTTTGTCGACTTGCGCAACATCATCAAATTACATGCCGAAAAAGACTCATCATGGGCCACGGAGATAAAAAGGTGGAGAACATGGTGCCAGGAAAAGTGCAGCAGGTCATAGAGCATCTGATCAAGGCTCGGACAATGCTACAATAGTTAAGTGCCAAAATAGTCAAATATCGGGAACATGCAGTGGAGATCAAGGAGATCCTTTCAGCCCCGATGTATGAACAAAGGTTTTCATATGCTAACACATGTGAGGATCTTTATGTCCAATGTTCGGAGTACAAGAAGAGTCATCCACTCAAATGAAACCATTAGATGACTTTTAAATACTGAAAGAAGAAGAACCATGTGGTGAGTTTTTGTTTTACTTAGCTGCACTTTAATTGTTATTTTTAGTTAATTATATGTTATAAATAAGAGCATCGACTGATTAGTTAGAGGTCAATGGTTGTTGCAAAGACCCTCATTTTTTGTTTTGTAAAGATTTATTTTGGAGCTGCCTTTAATTGAGAAGTTGTGTTTAGGACCATAGACAAGTTTGTGTTTTTCATCAAAAGCATGTATGATTGGATGTGGATAAGAATCATTTCTTATTTCATCTCATGAATGGATGTGATAACGAGTAAGAGCTACTAAATCTGTTGATATGTTATTTGATTCAATGTTTTATAGTTCTTGTCTTTAGTAATGAAGATAAATTGTTGTGTTATTATGTGATTGATGATTACAGTTAAGTGAATTACTTTAATTGCCATCGTTTATTGCATGCATGTTTTGTTTTGATAAATTGTATCTCAGTCAGTAATTGAATACCAGCACGGTTAATGTATTAGTACTAGGCCTGTGGTAGAGAATCATTGTCTGCATGCTAGAGTGAAAGGGTTATCCCAAGATCAGCCTCTTCTCAAGTAGTTAAGATTGTTTTGACTTTGTACCTAGTTGATTTATATCGGCTTAAATCTTATATCGGTCCCACCTAAGAGAAAATGAAAAAAGAAGAAGTCATAATTGAAGGAGAGACCTTCACAAGAAAACGTAAATCCCATCAATAAATTGGTCGGATCGCAATATCTGGAGAACCATTCCAACATTAAACGTTGCAGAGTCTAATTAGGCCTTGGTGGTGAGTTTGGTTTATGTTGTTGAGTTAAAGGAATTTAGGACCCCTCAACAGAATTGGCACTAGAAGGAGGGCATGGAGAATGAATGGCTGAATATATATTTCACATAATATTTCAAACAACCTGTAGATTCAAAACAACCCACATGCATGGCTAGTCATTCCAAAGACAACCCACACACACTAAGTACATATGAAACAAGTAAATCACCCCAGCACGAGGAAGATCATATGTTCCCTGATATACCTTACACTCTTCCTCACGAGGAATTGAACCAATTCAGAAGAATCACAAGAGCTTACGCCAACAGATCGATGCATTTCCCTTATCCCTGTTGCTTCCTCAAAGAAAAAAAAAAAGTAGAACAGTGGTCGAGTCCCCCGACCAGGTTTTGTGCACACAGTAGAAGACCTGATAGATTTTTCTCTCACTAAAATCGACCATTCCCTTAATCTAGTCCTTGAATAACCAGCCGACTGTTTCTCCGAGCCCGATGAGTTTTTAGAAGAAGAAGGGCTTAAATCAGGATCCTAAGACATGGAAGATAACCATGACCATGATGAAGAAATGGGAAACCCACCTCACAATAATAAACCTTGGTTGGACAGAGATTCTTTGGCCATACCTAGGTGAGTCCATAATCTTCCACGACATCCAGAGAAGTTACTCCCTAAATTTGACCCTGAAACCTCAGGATTTCCTGAAGACCATATCAAGAAATTCATACTAGCTATCAGACTGATGATTGTCCAACATGAATACGTAGTTTGTAGGATATTCCCCTGCACTTTTTATAATTTCACCTCCATGTGGTATTTTAACTTACCTGTCGGATCCATAACTAGTTGGATGAAGTTTCAAAAGGATTTTCTAGATAAATTTATAGAAGAAACTACTACGAGAGTTTTGATGGTTGAGTTGTTCACCGCCAGCATGAGCTCAAAGGAAAGGGTTAAAGGCTTCAATCAAATATTTACCACCATCTTAAAAAAGTTCCAGCCCGAAGCCAAACCTTCTTAGGAATTGCAAATCAAAGTATACTCTAATGCTCTCCCAACTTCTATTTCCATGTTTGTGAAAAGGGTTGTCAAACCAACCTTAGCTGATAATTTTGAAGAAGCCAAAATGATAGAGTTTCAAATGAAGGGATGTAAATAAGGTCAGGTCTCATTAGTCAAAAAATAAGTTCAACCCCCTCCTAGGAGAGGACTCCTGTTGACTAGACCCCCAGGGAAACAAACAGAACAAGGTCCCGAAAATGGAAATGGAGACATAGAGGACCTACAATGCATGGTCAAGAAGTTGTCAAATGAAATCATAGACATGAAGAGAAATGCAGGGGAGGGAAACCAAGGCTAGAGGCCCTATAAAACTTTCTTTAAAATAAATTGTCCTTTCAAACGAATTGAACCTCCCCTAACCAACTTCAACATTGATCTAGGAAATGTAGCATCTGACTATTTCTGTACCTATCATCAAGAAAATCACTCTGAAAGAGACTTCTCCCAATGGGTGCATGCCATGAATTTGATGTCCAACTAGTTTCTAGATGAATTCTCCCTAACCAAACAATCAGGAAGCTCGGTTATGAATATTTCCAATCAGGAAGAAGTTGGTCCACAAGAAGAAACAACCATGTTGATATGGGATCCTGACCTATCTATGCCTTCTGAGGACCTTTTTGAGGTTCAAGAACCACCCACAGAAGTCTTGGCTTTTCAAACACGGAGTAGGGGTCAACCTGTCTCAAAAAACCTTACTACGACCCCAAATTCGGGAGGAAAACCTTCTCCTGATCACCCGAAAGCACCTTTTGTTCCCCAAAGAAATCCTATAAATATCCACACACGAGAATCGCCCAAGATGGATTACAACATAGTGGAAGATTTGAATAAGTTGAAGGAAAATATATCGTTCATGGACATGTGTAGAATCCCTCAGCAAAAATGTTAAGGTCCTAACCTGCACATAGGTAGATCAATGTATTCAGATGTAATAAAGGTCAATATTAATAAGGCCTTTCAATAAAATAGAATAAGGCGGATGTAAGAAGACCTAAT
>JZKD02S2229654.1:282638-302513 GCA_000966675.3 Picea glauca
CACACAAAATAATTATTATTTATTTTTTTTTGAATCTGGCGACTGTTACGTCATATAGTGCTTCAGATACCACCCATTGATAGGAGCGTTGAGGAATTCTTCATCTATATTTTCCAGTAGGAAATAATTTTTTCCTTCCAAAGCCGAGACCCTGAATGGCCCATACTAGAGGTGGTCAAATTTACCATGTTTTGTTGTTTCTTCTTTTCTTGCATCCCACCTTAACACTAAATCACCTAGGAGGAACTCTCTATCTTTTGATTTGTGGTCGAATAATGCCTTCATGTTATCTTGGTACTTCTACATCTTTTCATCTACTTTGACTCTATGTTGTTGAACCTCGATCAGTTGATTTATCTTTCTGGTGACATGGCTGGGTTCTTCATTTTGATATTGCCATAACTTCATCACTGGGAGTGCTAGGTTTATAGGTAGCATAGCATCAGTCCAATATACCATCTGAAAAGGAGAAATGCCAATTGACCTTTTTGTGCTTATGCGATTCACCCACAATGTGTATTTTAAGTGCACATGCCAAGACCTTTTATTTTCATCCAATACTTTCTTGATTATATTTACTAGGCTCTTGTTAGATGATTCATCCAATCTGTTTCCCTGGGGGTAATATGTTGTGGAATGGCTGAGAACGATGTTATACTTCTGATAGAAACTGATCATAGCCATAGGTTTAAAAGCTTGGGCATTGTCAACAACTATCTTTCAAGGGAAACCAAATCTTGACAAAATGTTGTCTTCTAAGAAATCAATTACCACTGATTTTGTTGCCCTTTTGGTTGGGATGGCTTCCACCCATTTAGTAAAATAATCTGTTGTGGTTAGGATCCACTTATGTTGAGCACTGGAATGGGGATTAATCTCTCCTATGAATTCTAGACCCCATTGTTGAAACGGGGCTTGAGATTTGACTGGAACTAAGGGAAGTGCCAAGAGCTTATGTTTACCTGAAAATAGTTGACAAGGGTTGCAGGCATGCACTTTGGCATTAATGTCCGAGAAAAGTTTTGGTCAGTAGTACCCAGCCCTCAGAATATTGTAAGTTGTATCTCTCCAGGCGTGATGCCCCCCATAGATTCCCTCATGAAATTAATATATAACCCGCTGAGTTTCTGTTTCGACTAAACAGACTAGTAGGAAACTGAGTGGATCTTTCCAATATAGCTGACCTTTGGCGATACAATATTTAACTGCATGGAGTTTTAAAGTCCTGGCTTTAGATGGTGATAGTTCATTTGGGAATTTTAGAGTTAGTAGGTATGACACTATGTCTCTATACCAGCCTGACGATATGAACTTCTCTTCGATATTGTTTGGACCTGTTTCCTCATTCAGCTCGTTTAGGTTCGTATCTTCGTTGCCTTCCTACAAGCAATTTATATCTAGGGATCTAAAATTTGACTCAGCTAAGAGTTTGGCCAGGCCTTGCCCTTTTATCAATTTGGTCGGTTTGACTTCCAGATCAAATTCTTGGATTTTGGTGAGCCATCACCCTCTTTTTCCATCGTTGTCTGGTTGTACCAATATATCTTTCACATAACTGGTAGGCACATACACAATTATCTTTGAGTGTAGTACATACGTTCTGAATGCCTTTAATGTTTTTACCATGGCGTATGCCTATTTTTCTATTATATCATACTTCAGTTCTGCGTCTCTAAGGCTCTTGCTGAAAAAGGTGATTGGTTGTTCGAATCCTTCTTTATTCTTTTGTAGGAGCACCGTAGCGATAGTGTGTTCGGAGGCGAATGAGAAGATAAGAAAATATTTTAGATAGTCGGGGCTCGCTAACACAGGTGCCTCGCTTATGACTTTCTTAATATGTGTGAACGATGCTCTGGCCTCGGTTGTCCATTTTAATTCACTGTCCTTCTTCAACATACCTGTGATCAATTTTACAATCTCAACGAAATTCGGGATAAACCTTCGTAAAAAATTTATTCTTCCTAAGAAAGATTGAATCTCTTTTACATTTCTGGGAATATTTATAGTATCTATTGATTCAATTCTCTTAGGATCGATCCTGATTCCATCCCTAGATACGATATGACCCAAAATCTTACCTTCTCACATGGCGAAATGAGATTTCTTTGGGTTTAAGGATAGACCAAACCTACGGCATTTTTCGAAAGTCTGTTTGAGATGCATCAAGTGTTCTTCATCAGTTTTAGAAAAAACCGTCAAATCGTCGAGATAAATGACTACGAACTTATCCCTTTCTCCTATGAAAGCGATCTCCAAAGAGTGTTGGAATGTGGCCCCTGCATTCATCAAACCAAAAGGAATTTTGTCATACATGAACGTACCCCATGGTGTGGTGAAAGAAATTTTTTCCCTGTCTTGTTCATTCATGGCAATTTGATTATAACCAGAGAACCCGTCGATCATAGACATTCGGTTTGCTCCAACCACCTTTTCTAACACATGGTCTATTTTGGGTAGTGGATAGTTGTCCTTGAGAGACGACTTATTTAAGTTTCAGAAATCCACACACAGTCTGATTTCCCCACTCTTTTTCCTAACCGGGACTAGGTTTGCTACCCAGTCTGAGTATCTTAAAGGTATGATTATTTTTGCGTCTAAAAGTTTCTTAACTTCTTTTTCGATCACAAGTAACAAAATGGGGTTAATCTGTCTGAGATTTTGCCTAAATGGTTTGACCCCAGGCTTCAAAGGTATCTTGTGATCAATTATGGAAGTGTCATATGTTCTTAACTCATCATAAGACCAGGCGAAAACGTCCTTATAATGTCTGAGTAGGTCTTTATACTTACTCTTTATTTCGGGAGGAAGGAACTTGGATATTTTTACTATCCTGGATTCTGCTTTAGTTCCTATATCACAGTCCTCCACTTCTTCTGGTTGGGGTTGTAGAGTGGATTTTACAGGCACATCATTCAGATCAAAAAGTCTTTCTAAAGGAATCAATCCTTTCGGAATATGGTTGTTTTTAAGGACCAGCATACGATGATCCACAATCTTTTCTTGGAAAGCCTTAGGATCTTCCCCTTCTTACATGATCCATATCGGGTCATTTTGATCTTCTTGGTCTACATGTGTTTCAGAGAATTCACCCATTGCTTCAAGAAATTTCTTAATTTGTTCATCATCCTCAAAGACCTGCCAGTGTTGGATATTGTCTAGTATAGATGGTCTGTGTCTCAATTCAATGTGATACTTCAATTTGAAATTCATGGGAGGAGAGAAGGTTGAAGCTGCTTTAGCCAATGTGTCAGCGTGTAAATTCTCTGCACGTGGGATGAAATGGACATTTACGAACGAGAAATTTTTTTCCATGAGATCCCAGGCACAATTCCTATATGATCTTAATCTGGGATGCTTGGCTTAGTACTGTCGATTTATCTGTTTGACTATTAACTCTCCATATCCATATACCTCTAAGTTATTTATTTTTATCTTTTTATCAACTTCTAATCCTAAGACCAGCACTTCATACTCACATACGTTGTTAGTATAATCTACATCCCACTGCAGTCAGTAGGAAAAAGGAGCAACAAATTTACCTTCGGAAGCCACTAAAAGCACTCCTGCACCGGCCCCTTCCGAAGATGAGGCACCGTCAAAATACATTTTCCAAACACCGGTGCTACACAGATCCTCTGTCATGTAACTTGACTCTTCTTGCTCTATATCGTTTTCCTCCGGACAACCATCTAAACCATCATCAAAATACAAAATACAATTTCCCAGATCTTGGTCCGCAATGTAAATAGGGAAATTGTTTGGGTTTTGAGGATCGCTCACTGTATATGCTAATCTCGTTTCTCTGTACAACCGAGTAAATTGGCCGCCAAACACAAGAATTGTAGTGAATGTCATATCCAATTGAAGGGAACCCCCTAGCTTGGCTCCCCATGACCTAGACAACAGTAAGCCATACTTAGGGGGAATATCTGCAATAACCACATCCATCAGGATACTCTTAACCGGGACCTATGCCAGGGTAACTACTAAGTCCTATATCTTTCCCATACACTTAACCCTTCTCGAGTCAAAGGATTAAAGATCTCCATAAGGTCTGGTGATCTGGAGACCCAATTTGTCCATAATAATCTTAGGCATAACGTTATGGGAGGCTCCAGAGTCTAACATGCAATTATGTAGCAATTGATCATACACATTTAAAGTGATATAAAAGGGACCAACGGTGTCTTTGGGCCCTTCAAAATGGGGACCAAAAGTGATGTTAGGTTTGTCATCTTCCAGGTTTAAAACATCAGACTGACTTTCTAGCTCGGAGACACCCATTTCTTTGGTAATCTGCTTCCAATAAATGGGGTTCTTTGCTAATTCTACCAAAGGGATTGGTATCTTAATTTTATTTATCTCGTTTTCAAAACTGAAAGCTCTGATCACCTTGTCTGTTTCTTTGGTTGAGACTTTCGAATCCTTCCTTTCCGATTTATTCGTTTGGACCTCTTTATTACTCATGGTCCTGGTTGAAGATGTAATTTTATTAGTTGTTTCAGTTCCTTGTGCTTGGGTCTCAACTTTTTCCACTTCAGATTCTTGTGTGCTTACTACTTTCGTTTTGTTGTTGGGTAATAAGTTATCTTCTAGAGTAGGCTCATAAGCTTGACCTCTTTGGAGGATTTTCTTGGGTTGAGTAGTTGAGGTGGGCTTACTCTTAGATCTTAAGTTATACTTGGGCAGGATCTCAGCCATTATCATCCCAGTTTCTTGTCGAGATTCACAAAGGTCAGCATGATCACTTTCTTCACCCTTATTTGACGGTTGTTGCGTGTTTAGATATTTTTCATAATCTTCTCGAGTCAGATATGGTTGTGTGCAGTCATCACCGAAGTTCATGACATCATTATCCGAATCTTCGAAGTCTTGAAAATTGTTCGCTCCTATAAAATTTGCGTTCTTTAAGGGAGCTTGTATTTTTTTATCTTCGTTTTTTATTTGTCTTTGCTGGTTCGGGGGGTTAGGGTTCCTCTTGAAATCATTTTTGGGGAAAGAATCATCTTTGGCCTGTTCGAGCTCCATTCTAGATATTTTATTAGACAGTTCTTTAATTACTCTGGCCATATCGTCTACCCTATCATCTACGGATCTATTAGACCCTCACAGACCTGCTTGTTCTCTAAAGTGTTTGGTCTCTCAGTTTCCAGTTTCTATTTTAGATTTAAGCTTACCAGAATCCATCATATTAGACTCAATTTCTACAACATCATCCTACATTCGGTTTAGGGTGGCTCCCCTTCTTTCTCGCAAAAGGATTGCAAAATCCGATTCGAAATCCCCTGCGAAAGTTACCTTGGCCGTGGGTTGGGACGGTTTAACCTCGGCTGGGATTTTGTTATATAGTTTGTTAAATCTTTGAATAAATTCTATGACCATTTCTGAATTCTTTTTTCTTAAAGACCCAAATTCGGTTAAATAATATAGATGGTCTTTTCTCTCACCCCATTGTCTGAGGAAAGCATCTTCCAAAGCGTCATAAGACAAGATAGATGTTGCAGGTAGGCTCCAAAACCAAGTTCAGACCTGGCCTTCAAAGGTTTGGACAAGAAGTCTCGAATATACGTCCTCATGTTCGATACCTAGGATATCTGCGAATTGATCAAAGAAATTAATGTGTTCGGTCGCGGTCAGATCACCTTCCCTGGTGAATTTTGGTAAATTTTTTATGTCATTTTTGGGAAGGTCGTGTAGAGGGACGGGAAATACTAAGGGAGCACATCTGGCTGCAACTTTCACAAACACGCTAGGAGGGGGGGGCAGGCCCTTGGCCTCCAGCTCCTCCTAGAGAGGTTCCTCCCCCTCCTCCTCCGATAAACCCTCCACCTCCTCCTATAAACCCTCCACCTCCTCGTCCGACGGTTACCATTTTTGTTTGTGGAAAGTTGTAAAGGGGGTTTCGGAAAATTAAAAGTGAATCTTTATTTTCTTTGCGAAGAGGAAAATCTGATGAGGAAAGATAAGGAACGCGAGGACTCGATTCCTCAGATTTGCAAGAGACGAAATCAGGAGAACCGATGGGTGTGGAAACCGAGGGTGTAACACACTCTTTAGAATTTGGTGAGGTTGGGAAATTCAACTAAAGGAAAGATGGTATGTCAAATTCCGATGAACTTTCAAGAGGGCCCTTTCCTTTGTGTACTAAGGGGATTGTCGGATGAATCTCGCTCCTTACTTTGGAGCAGTTTGGCGTTAAAACTTTAGTATCAAAGAGAGGACTGAGTGAAGTTGAGGGTTCAGAAGAACTCTTAGTCTTCAGTTGTGGGGTTTTAAGTTTGTAAACTGCAGCGGTTGGCTTAAGAGAGCCTCTCGCCTTTAGAATCTTCTCGAGATCGGTAACAGGCGTAATCTGCTTACCATCTGGGTTTTGTCTGGTATTCCTTCGACCGGATGCCAGTTTATTATTTTTGGAGTCGCCAAGTGAAAGATTGGAAAGCCTTAAAAGGTGTGTACTCTTTGTTCACTATCAAAGGGTAGCACTTTCAACAAAAAACAAATGTCATTTTCCCAAGGAAAAGTATTTTGTAACTTCGGTCCCTGGCAATGGCGCCAGAAAGATGTTGTTCTAGAGTCTATACTTAAGGCTTAGAAGTATAGTGTCTAGGCATCTGAAAGTGGGTAAAGGGTGGAGAAGAGAGAAACATCAACCTTCGACAAAGGAAACTAAGGAAGATTTCTATGTTGGCGTTGTCTAGCTTCCAACTATTCTTGGATGGTTATATCCCGCTCAATCGCTACCCACGTGATAAAACATCAAAGACTTTGAAGCCACAAAGAAAAAAGAATGAAAACCATCTTTCGATTTCGAGCATTAAGAATGAAATTTGTAACGGGCTAAAAAAACAAAGGCGGTTCCAATAGAAATATCGAAGTCTCACACGATACCGAAGGGAATAGCTAATTTAGAAAACCTTTTTGACCTAAGGTAAAGATTCAAGGGGTCAAAAAATGGTAAGACCGGTAGCTCCGGTCCCACACATGAAACTATAAATCTCGGGACCCCGAAAAACCCAAAAAATGTAAACTACGGCAAGACCATATCTAAAGAGGAAAGGAAGGCCTATCTTAAACTTTTCAGACAATATCATGATGTATTTTCATGGTCCTACCGAGATTTGAAAACTTATGATACCCGTATAATTCAATACACTATCCCTTTAAAGCCCGAAGTAAAACCCTTCCAACAGAAGCTCTAGAAGTACCACCCATCCCTTGAGTCCCTCATGTGTCGGGAGTTAAAGAAACTCTTAGATTCCAAAATTATCTTCCAAGTTAGACACTTTGCCTGGGTAGAAAATTTGGTTGTTGTAAGGAAAACGTTTGGGGAAATCCACCTATGTGTAGACTTCTGAAATCTCAACAGAGATTTAGAAAAGGAGATGATATTGTGCAGATTTTAACCTGATGGCTCTCCTTTCCCTAAGGTTTAGGTTTTCTGGGCAAGTCCCATGATGCAGGAGATAAGACAATTTCTCATACCAATACTCTTGCCCTGGGGAAATCTATGAAGCTTCTCCACACCATAATGCCAACTCATTCTCCCATCCAAGGTATTCATTTATTCTGTGGGTTGGAAAACTGGGTCTACATGTTCTCTTTCTACTGACTAAAGTTATGGTTTTAGTTATTTGCATTCTTTCTTTTGTTTGGTTTAGTTTCCACTGTCAGTCTATTTTCTTCTCATCTGCTATGGGGAGTAGGGGAGATTCAAGTTGAGAATAAGAGGTTGAAAGATACATACGGGGATTGGTACCCTATTTTGATTTCCTTTTTCATTTTGCTACCTCTTATTTTTTTCCCTTGCTTTTCTTTGTTTTCATAGAAACTGAAAGTGTGTAACAAATAACTTGAAAATGACAGTTGAAGAGATTAAATAAGTAATAGATGTTGAGTCATATGAAATAGATACACAATCCATTATACATGACATATTGATGTGGTTTTGCATAGCAATGGGATTTTTAGATTGGATGCATTCTAGTATACTATTGGGGATTTCCTTTTCGATACATTCCAGGTTCTGTTGCATTTACGCTATTCGTCGACCAAGTTGCGCAATGGATTGATAGATTATTTCTTGACCTGTTTTAAAAATGGCGATGTTGAAGCTTTGTAGTCCTATGAATATGAGCTGGAATCTGATTTTCTTCAGCAACTGCATGGAATACATGAGGTCGCTATGTATTTTTCAAAGATACAGTTGTCTTCATCTCCATTTTTGCCTGCACATGAGAGGGGACTTGGGGGAGATACATTTTGTATACAGTGGTTGTCTAACTGGCTAAATATATCAGTTGGCATATGGTCATTGACAAGAAAAACAAGATATCTACTATTCAACAAAATTGCATCTGACAATCCATATTGCATCTTGTTCCATGATTTCAATGCCCTCAGTGGCCATTATGAACAATTGTTGTACAGAAAAATGTCCATATGCAATATAGAAGGTCCTTGTATTTACTTGTTCTTTATTTGCAAAGACTTGCAATTGCAATGGAAATGGATTTTGCATGGCATAGATTGCCATGGTTTACAGCTAGCAACAAATGTTGTCTCTAACTATGGAGATAGTCTGTTCAATGCAATTTGTTGTTTGGTGGCAGTGGAGTTTGATGTTCAGTCGTTGTGGCTTTACATTGTACATTCCTTTTGCAATGTGATTATAGGAGGAAGTCAACAGGATTTTAGGTTCTTGCATCAACACCTTTGCCCATATCTCGTAGAAAATATGTCGATAGTTGGAAGTTGGTAGGAATACCTTGTGAACATGTTGCTTCCATATGAAAAAGGGAATATGGAGGACTATAGATTATGTTTGCAATGGTTGTCTATGATATTCAGGGTGAATATCCAGGTGTGGTCGCCCTTGCTAGATGGCATTGTCCATTCCTGGGTTAGTGATTCAAATTACAATCGAACAATTGACATCCTCTTGTTGAAAACATATACAACACATATCGATTATGAACCTTTGCTTCGACATATCAGTAGTTCAGGGTTGATTGTCCATGCCACCCAAATGACATCGAATCTACATAGGTGCGGAATGTTTTTTAGTAAAAATGAAACTCCTCCCGGTTGCGATATGGGAAGATAGGGCTTGAACAAAAAAAACATGCGTAAAATTCATGACAGTTGTGATGAGTCCATAGAGGGCTTAAAAAAAAAGCGTAGAGTAAGTTATCACAATTTGAAAAAAATATTTGTCAAATTCGTCCAACTTGTGATAAGGCCATAGAGGCCTTGAACAAAAAACGTAAACTAGTTTCTCAGAAGCTGGGTGAGAGTGAAATTCACCCCAGTTGCCACCAGCTCATCCGGGCCTTGGGAAAGAAATGTAGAGTAATTTACCACAACTTGAAAAAGGTCATGCGCGAAAGAAAAAAATACATTGCTACACTTTCTTTTAGAGAGAAACTCACATATCACAATGTAAAGAAATTTGTTCATGCAAAATAGAACATAAACAGGTGTGATCACATATCGCAGAATGGTCATGAACATGTGTCAGTTCATGGTCTACAAGCAACACCATGCCGTAGTAGAAATGAAAACTAGGAAACAGTTTCTACCCATACTTTCTTGCGAAAGAAAAATGCAAGACAGACCTACATGAAACAGATGAAAGACACTCCTTCCATTGCATGTTCAATTTGTGAACAATTGAATTTTTCAAAAAAGAGTAAGTCTTTCATGCCTAATTTGCAAGCAAAATACCTCCACTTGACATCGCACGATAAACCATTTTCTAGTGGGAAAGTTTGTCTTCCATGCAAACGATCGCTTGAAAACGGAAAATTGCCACAGTTTGCAACCCCTGACCAAATAAGATGTAATACACCACTAACATATGTAAGTGCACTTAGGAGAGACTTGTGTCTATGTGAATTGCATTTGCTCAAATAAGACCTTGGGGCTATAAAAAACCCCATATGGGATTAACAATATCAATTATTAATGTGTTTGTCCAGCTAGATGTTGTGCAAAAAGCGTTGCCATAATTCATTAACAATACAATTACAATCGTTCTGGCTTTTAAAATATGCTTGCGATACAAAAATGCCTATAAAACAGGAAAAATGTGTGTGTGTGCTGTTATGAAAGCATTAAAGGAATTATGTTCCAGGGCCCTATAAAAGAAAACAACATTTGTATAAATGGAAACTGGAACAATGTTCTCGCAGAAAAACATGGCAACTCTGTAGACACTCTCGAAAATCCTAGTGATTTTGACACAAGTGATGATTCAGAGAATGAAACACCTACTGAAACATTGGTTCATTGATTCACTGAGTCATAGTGCATTTGTGACTTGCAAGACAAAATTGTCGAAATTGCACTTGCCGAGGGGCAGCGTCCACTTGGAATATTGAAGGACAAAATTGGCTGAGGAAATGAAATTTCCAAAACTCTTCCATGGAGATCCACATGGCACTGATATTACAGAATGATTCAGTTATCATAAAATAGTCCAATGGGAGCTGCTACATTCAAGCGGTTACTTCTCCTGTCACATAACAAATTTGTTTTTCAAAGCAATGCGCATAATAATAGAGCAAGTTTTGTTGTGCATGTGGGTCCGAATAAAAAAAGGCCAGTTACAAGGAAGAAAGTTGTTGGCCAAGGATGTGAAGTACAAAGTAAACCTAGAAAAAATTATGAAATATGATATTGGATACATAGATTTCAAAAACATCTGCACCTCTCCTGACTATTTGCAACAAAAACAAAAAACAATATTTTTGCAATAATCCGGCAATTGGGCCCACCAACATTTTTCATCACATTTACAAGTGCAGAGAATTGCTAGGATCCATTGGTGGCTATCATTTTTGACCTGCATAGGAACATGAAATGTAAAAAAGAAACCGATACACTGGAAAATAACGACATTGACTACCTCATAAGAAAATACCCGGTGACATGTACTCGCTACTATAGACATAGAATAAATTCTTTGAGACAATTGATACGCCATAATGAAACGTTTTTTGGAAAAATATCAGACTACTTTTTTGTGACTGAATTCCAGAATAGGGGAAATGAACATGACTACGCATTGTTGTGGATAGAGGGTGCACCGGTCTATGGATATGATAACAATTAAGATATTAAATAATTTGTGGATAAATACATAACATGCAACACAGATCATTTGGATCCATAGCTTTCAAAAGTCCATAGACATTACCATACAAGAAGTTGTAGAAAACGAAAAAACTCACATTGCAGATACAACTTTCCTGTGCCGCTAATGAGAGATACAAGAATCATAGAGCCATTTAGTTTAGAGGACAATGTTGTTGTTGAGAAATCTAAATCCTTGTTCGCATTTCTAGAATAAGGAGAATTTGACGAAATGATGAGATTTGATGCCTTCTTGACACAGGTAAATCTATCATAAGATGAGTACATCCAAGCCATACAATGTACGCTTAGGCAACCAACACTTTTCCTTAAATGAAAACTCTCCCATATTTGGAACAACAGTTTCTCCAAGGATGTGCCAGTTATGTGGAAAGAAAATACAGATGCGCAGTACATGTTGAATGCATATGCTGCAACATCGTACTGTACCTCGTATATGATGAAGATTGACAAATCTATGACAAGTGCATTCAGAAAAATATGCAAAGAACATGAAAGAAGTTATATCGATGCCATACAAATGATACACACACTTGGAAATACATTGCTTAATCTTCAACAAATGTCTACTCAACAAGCAGTTCACATTGCACTTTCCTTGCCCCTCACATGTAGTTCAAGAAAATGTGTCTTCATAAACACATCTCCACTTGAAAAATGTACCTTTGTACTTAAACCACCAGTTTTTCTGCAACAAGAGCTTGACAATTCAGAGGATGTGGTATGTCATTGTATTATTGATTATTACATCCAACGTCCATCTCCTATTAAGTATATCTACTTAGCATAATTCGTATCACATTTCAAAAAAAATGGTGCACCCATATAAAAAAAAAAGCCCTCTGTGATATGGTTTGTTGAATACAATAAACATTGTTACTATGAAAACTATTGTAGAGAAAAATTGTTGTTGTACGTTCCGTTTGATGAAAACGAAGACACATTAATACATAACTTCTCTACATGGGAGGTTGCGTATGTTGCGTCTGAGAGTATAGTGCACATCAATGAAGCTAGATTTACCTACAATGTTAATCCAACATGGGCTGATCTAGAAGTTGCACTTAATGACCTATAAAACCCTGGCGATCATGATGAGACATTCAGAAACCCAAAAACAACCAGAACTCCTTCCGAGTCCTATGACTTACAAGCGGATTTTCCTCGTCCTCCAGCAGCTAGTAGTGAAAAACGTATCAATATTGGTTTTCAAGTTACAAAACATCCTTTCCTAATTGAAAATAATGAATACCACATAATAAGACGTATGTTGAATCACGAACATCAAACAATTCTAAAGGACATTGCTCTTAAAAAATGCTTGAACATGAACAGTCATGTGCACGTGTTCCTTACAGGCAGAGCAGGAATAGGTAAGACATTCACATCGAAAGCATTGTTCCAAATGCTTATACGAATATATGATTCAAACCATTCCTCTGATCCTATGAAACCAAAGGGCCTAATAGTTGCATGCACAGGAAAAGATGCATACAATGCTAGTGGAACAACAATCCACTCTACATTTTTAATTCCTTTTAACAAGTCGCATTTTCTTCCACTTAGAAAGGAAATGTTGGATACATTATCTAATATTTATGAGGAAATCCAAATTTTCTTTATAGATGAAGCATATTTGATTGGGATTCAGTTCTTGTATTCCATTGATAGTCGGATAAGAAGCATAAAACATGTGCAGAAAAAATACTTTGGAAACATTGACATGATATTCCATGGGGATATTTACTAGGCACCGCGCATCCAAGATTCTTTGATATTTGAACAACCTACCGTTAACATGGAAACAATCACCCATGACTTTTGGAGAGACAATATTAAATGCTTTGAGTTGCATACTACAATGCGCCAGACAGATGAAACATTCATTGCAATTCTGAATAGAATGCACACAAACAACTAAACATATGATGACTTGACCTATATCAATTTCAGGTGCTTACAGACTGTACCAACAGACCCAATGTTCCCTTAACTTTTCTATAGAAATAAGGATGTTGCAAACCATAATATCCACATGCTGTCACTCATGTCTAGTGATGATATCATCATCAATTTGATTGACCTGGAATAAGACAACCATGGAAATGTGCCACATCATGAACATTCAATCACTTTACCTTTGCAACTTGTCCTCAAATTAGAATTGTTGGTTGAAATATATGCCTGAAACTATGATTCACAAAACGGCTTGGTGAATGGTGTAGATGGAATACTGAAAGGCTATATAAAGACACAAAAAGTGGATGTCCTTTGGATTAAGTTCCATGAAACCCATATAGGCAAGAGACAAGCAAGCAAGTTGTCTTATTTATATAAGTCAAACAATTGAAGAGATTGGACACCTATTTTGCGAATATCGAAGTCAGTATCGACATCAGCAAAGACAGGTCGACTGAAGATTCGAAAATAGTTTCCAATTAAACTTGCATGTGCATGTACAATCCATATATCACAAGGACTAACACTTGATAATGTTGCATTTCAGCCTGTTAGAATTTAGATACATGGACTTGTATACACAACACTGTCCCGTGTCAGAAGCATAGACTCCTTGTATTTACTAAGTCCTCTCACAAAAGATAACTTCAAAGTGAAACAGAAAGTTGATATTGAAATGGAACGACTGAGGACCACCACAAAATGGAAATTGCATTATGATTACCAATCCATACAAACAAATTCACCTATGTCAATTCTCTCTCTTAACACACGCAGCTTAAATGCACACGTGAATGATATACTGAATGACTATGATATAATGCAATCCGATATTCTATGCTTGTAGGAAACACACATGGCATTATGCATGCAAAACAAACAATTCCCAAATCACAATTACATATCAAGTTACATTACACATGGGTTGATGATACTGGTGAAAAAACATGTACCAATTTTGGACCATATACATATCGAAGAAAAGAATGTTGAACTAGTGCTTGCAAAAAAAAATTCCCATGAAACAAAAGTTGCAATACTAAATTTGTATGTTTCTCCCCATGCAACATTCTCCAACATAGTGCATGTTATTTCCAATGCATTGGTCCATTTCCATCTGAACGGACCCATTGTACTTGTAGGAGACTTCAATATTGACATGCTACAAAATACTGGCAGAACAAAAGAATTGGAAAACTACATGTGCAAATACAATCTCCGCTTTATTTTGAACAACACAGGCCATATGCAAAACACATTTATTGACCATGTCTGGTCCAATGTGCCCATTCCTCAATACAATATGTTTGTCTTAGACACATATTGGTCTGATCACGATACAATTGGTATTGCACTTGAATTATGACATATACATCAAACTTATTGCAAACTCATATTTCTATGTTTCAAATCATATCTGTATCCCTGATTTCTACACATATTGTTCTGGTGAGAATACATATGGTGTTCTTCTCAAATTATAAAATATACATTGTGCAAAAAAACAAAAACAAAGGTACATCCTCCCAAAAAATATTTGTGACTATTCGTCTTATTCTATTTTATTTTTTGTATATGTACATAGTAGTTGCCTTTTCTTAACATCTAAACTTATGTTCATATCCTATTTGTTTTGTACTTTTGTTGATATAAACAGATAGGAAAACTAGACGGTGCAAAGAACTCCTACCCAAAGATGTATATGAATCCATGCAAAGGTGAATTCTTTTCTGCCCATGTTCCATAGTAAACAGTTTTTCGTTTACTTTCTCAGTATTTGTCAAACTTGTTTGCAGCTATGTTTTTTTTTTTTTTTTTGCACCTAGAATCCTCTACCCTGCATGTCTGCCATCCAACAGAATTGCAATGTTGAGCCAGCTAGCCTGCAAGTCCACTTGTCAATCTGTATATCACCCAACTATGAGTGCTATTTGCAGGACACCGAACATTAGAAGCATAATTTACATCCCACAAGTGCGCGATCCAAATAAGTGGCTAAGTATGGAATAAGGGGTCTGTCAATTTGTATATCGTGAAAATCAATAGAAGTAGAATGTTCAGCCGACCACCTCCCAAATCTGCTTGTCAATTGACAAATGTTGAGCCAGCCAACCCGCAAATCCGCTTGTCAATTTATTATCATAACCTATTTGTAAGGCACCGAACAATAGACACTCATTTTTAACCCTACTAGCCCAAGAACCTGCGATCCAGAAACTATACATGCTCTATAAAATCTCAGCCACCCCGCAAGTCCGCTTGTCAATTTGTATATCACGAAATTGTATGTGTTATTTGTAGAACATGAAACAATAGAGGCCTACTTTTTTACCCCTCCTACCAGAGAACCTGCAAGCATGGAATGTGATATCAGTACATGGCCTATAAAATCTCATGTCCATACTTTATAAACATACATATTTAGTTTTGCCTCCTTTATACACACACTGATATGGTAACTACGGAGTTGGTGTTGCACATGAGTTATGAAATATGCACCAGGAGTCGAACAGAGTCCTTTGCTTTTCTTAGGAAATTTTGAGACTGTCAACCCGAGAACCCAATTTCTATATGGTGGAAATCAGCCCAATGTACAGCTCACAAGTCTGTGATCCAAATAAGTGCCTAATTATGGAATAAGGGATCTGTGCATATTTGGTATGTCTTGCTCGTTTCTGGGAACCCGCCAACCCTAGAGTAGAATGTTGAGCTGACAAACCCACAAATGTGATTATCAATTTATTATCATAAGCTATTTGTGAGGCACCGAACAATAGAGCCACTTTTTTTACCCCGCTAGCCCGAGAACTCGCAATTTAGAAACTGTCGATGGTATATAAAATGTCAGCCACCCCATAATTCCTCTTGTCTATTTGTATATCGTAGAACTGTCCGTGCTATTTGTAGAACACCGAACAATAGAGGTCTTTTTTTTATCCCACCCACCTGAGAACCCACGATCCCGAAAGTGGCGAAGTATGAAGGTACATATCCATACATGCTCTATAAAATCTCATGTTTATACTTTATGAAGGTACATTTTTAGTTTTCCTGGTTTCTACACATACTGATCTGGTAACCACATAGTTGGTGTTGCACATGAATTATGAAATATGCATTTGGAGTCGGACCCAACCCTTTGGTTTTCTTAGCTAAACAATTCTGACTCATGCAGTTTCAGCATTAGACACTCAACAATTTCACCATGCACTTTCAGACTTGGCCATTCCTTCCTTGCTTGCTCTTCCCCGTGCCCCTCACCTTCGCATGTGTGCATAATTAGAAATAGTGTTTATATATATATATATATATATATATATGTCTTCTTTCTAAATCTTTAATGCTAACAGGTCATCATGCAGGCACCGTCTAAGCTGTCATTGATGCGTGCAAGACTTGAGAAGTTCTGCCATCAATGCAATTTTTGCAAAGAATTTTGTTATCCCTTCCCACTGTTAATTTCAAAATCCATGGAATGTCATTCACACGCCACCATCTTGCTTCCTTTACAAAACCTCCAATATCTTCCCAGTCTTAATTTCAAATACCATGGAATGTCATTCGCATGCCGCCATCTTGGTTCATTCACGAAACCTCCAATCCTTAAATGTTCTTAGCCGTAACCGCCACCTTCAAAATTCTAAGTATGCAATAATTAATATTTACTTCTAACAGGTCACCATACAACAGGCATAGATATTGTCATTAATGAGGAGATTTTCCATTCGCACGCATTGAAGCAATGTTTATGGGGGGTTATATTGTCCCCTCAATTTCTTCATTTCAAGCAGTGTCTGGAGCAAACCAACGTTTCCATAAACTACTGGAAGTGGCTCCACATCATTTCTATAGAGGTACAGTGAACATCTTCCTCACGATATTCCCATGTAGAAGAAGGGAAAAGGAATTGTAGGCGAGGCGTAACAGCCCAAAATTTACAATGAAAACATGGATCTTGACGCTGATCTGGAAAGCATATTTTGCAACCTTGATCAGTCCGGAGACGCAATTCAACATGCTTGATCAATGGACATGGTTGATACCGAAAGTTTTTACGAAGATGAATCCTTCGTATTCCAGAGTGCTGTTTTTGAAACTGAATCAAAAAAATTAATCATTGAAAAAAGAGATGTAAAAAATAAGAAAAGAAAACATTGTTCAGAACTTGACCTTGCCAATATGCAGGAATCCAAAATCTCTCAACTTCACATGGAAACTAGAGATTCTCTTCATGATTCCTTTGGACTCATTGAAGCCGAAAGTGCCAGACTAAAGAACCGGATTAAGGAATTAGAGGAAGCTTTGTTTCCTATGCCATTGCTTGGCAGTTCTTTGGAAATAACCATGCCTGCGACTGCGTGCACCCCTGCAACAAATCTAAAAGGGTCCTCCATCTTCCTTACATCCTGTAGAAGATATGTGGAGAAAAATATCAACAAAAGAATGGAAATGATTACTAAGGCCTGGGAAACATCACAGAATATGGATTCCCTGGGGAGCAGGGCACATAACTTGCTCCTACTTCTGTAGACGGATTTAAAAAATAAAAAAAATTTCTATGTGCACATGGTCATCCCTTTTTGCTTTCATGTCAACAACATGTTAGAGACGAGAAGAAGACAACATGATCTCCCGTCCAATAAATGAATCGTTCAATTAGAAGCATGCTGGAAAGAGAAAGTGAAGAACCTATATCTCATCGTCCAATCATGTGAGCAAGCAATTTCAAATAAAGAAACATTATTCACAAAGCTCACCAAAATAGACTTAGTGGGAAAGAAAAACGGCTTCTAGGACCCCATCTTAATCCTCAACTCATTGGCGTTAACCAAGCAATATTTCGATAAACAAGTTGATAATTTGAAGGCCTTGTCTTTGGAATTTATTTTACAGAATTCTTGAATATCATGAAGAAGAGGTGGACAATTGGCTAATCTGGTAATCGGTACAGAATGGAGAGATTCATGAAGCTCTGTGTAAACTTTCAATTGATCTAAGTGAATTAGAAAATGAAGTTTTCAACATTAAAATCTGCAATGACATCAACATCACCCCCTTGAGAAGCTATATTGAAGATAACTTGAAGTGGGTCACCGACAAAATCCAACAGGGAAATGCATAAATCCTCTTTTTATCAATACAGATATTCAAGCGGATTGTCCAAAAAAAACAACAGGGAAAGGCATGAACAAGGAAACACCAAAACTACTTATACGTACCATCCCTGTAAGTGTATAGTGATAGTCCTCTCTTCATCAATCCAGTTATTCCAACTTTTCTGAGTAGAAATCTATAGGAAAAAACTAATATTCCCATTACTTTTTAGGTATTACATTCTACCATGTCCAACTTCTTTCCACAGTCCTATTTCTTGTACATATTTATGTTATGGTCCGTGGGAGCCCCAATCCCAGTCTATATGACAAACGCATTTACATTTCCAAGGATATGTAACAAACTATTATTTTTTTCATATATTCCAAATAAAACTATTCTTTTGTCTCCTTCTATATTTATGTGTTCCTAGATTTTTATCTTTAGCTGTGTTGAATGTGAAGTCATTCTATTTATTTTATCTCAATTCTCTTTTTTTTCCTATGCATATTTTCTTCGCCCTAGTCATTTTCAAAATAAAGTATGACATAAATCACTCACTCAAATTTGAGATATCATATTTCACATATGTGTGTGTGTGTGTTTGTTTAAATTTCTAGGAATATGTAACATGTTTCATTATTTTTTATATAAATGTCATAAAATTGTGTTCACCATTTTTTTTGTACTCAAACATATAGAGTATGTCATTTATTGCATGTTTACCACCTGTCCTTCATAATTTTTCCATAAAGGCCCTTCAAATTAAAATAGTCCGCAAGTCATCTTGTCAATTTGTATATCAGGGAACTGTGGGTGCTCTTTGTAGGCCATGGAACAATAGACGCCCACTTTTCAGCCCGCCAACTCGACAACCCGCAATCCAAAAACTGCCTAAGTATGGAATCAGGGCTCCGTGCAAGTATGGAATGAGGGCTCCATGCATGCTCTATAAAATCTCATCCCCATACCTTATAAAAGTACATATTTTGTATGTATAAAACTAAATATCTACTTTAAAAAATTGCGTATTTGCTATGTATAATTTATGCTCTCCAAGAACCTATAATTTGATACATTTCAATTTCTTGTATCCACGAGCCCCTGATTTAAAGAAAGCTAATTCAAGAATGCTATTTATTTGGTCCTTTTGTCCACCGCCCTATGTAACAAACATTGGTACTATATTTTTTGTGCTTTTTTCCACCACCGTATGTAAAACCTATGTAAAGAAAACTAATTCGTGAATGCTAAAGTTTTGGGACATGACCACTTAAAATTCAAACATTCCACAGTTTCCATTGTCAATTTGTATATCACGGAACTCTCGGTGCTATTTGTAGGACATGGAACAACAAAAGCCTGATTTTAAGGTCCCCATCCCAAGAAACCGCAATCCAAAAACTGGCTAAGTATGGAATGAGGGTTTTGTTCATGCTCTAATTTGGGAATGCTAGTTTTTTTTCTTCTTTTATGTGTTCCTAGATTTTTATCTTCAGCTATGTTGAATGTGAAGTCATTCTGTTTATTTTATCTCAATTCTCTTTTTTCTAATGCATATTTTCTCCTACCTGGTCATTTTCAAAATTAAGTATGACATAAATCACTCACTCAAATTTGAGATATCATATTTCACACACACACACACACACACACACACACACACAC
>JZKD02S2229654.1:322286-343195 GCA_000966675.3 Picea glauca
TTTATTTTAAAAAGCTAGAAAATGGAAGCTTTATTATCTTGCTATTGTATGTAGATGACATGCTTGTTGCAGGGTCTAATATGCAGGATATAAATTTTCTCAAGAAGAAATTAGCTAATTCATTTGTGATGAAGGAATTGGGTGCTACAAAGAAAATCCTTGGTATGAGAATAATAAGAGACAGGAAAAATTGCAAACTGACATTGTCTCAGGGTGAGTACAAAGAGAAGGCATTGGAGAGGTTTAGAATGCATAATGCAAAACCAGTTAGTACACCTTTGGCCAGCCATTTCAAATCAACTAAGGAAATGTGTTCCAAGACATAGGAGGAGATAGAATACATGTCTAGGGTCCCATATTCATCAACAGTTGGCAGCTTGATGTATGCAATGGTTTTCACAAGACTAGATATTGCACATGCAGTGGGAGTTGTGAGAAGATATATGAACAATCCAGGTAAAGAACATTGGGAGGTAGTAAAGTGGATTCTCAGATACTTGATAGGTACTACTAATCATGCATTATGTTTTGGAGGTTCAGAAACTGTTCTACAAGGATATGTTGATTCAGATATGGTAGGTGATAAAGATAGCAAGAGTACCACAGGGTATGTGTTTACTATAGGTGGAACAACAGTAAGTTGGATTTCAAAACTAAAAAAGGTTGTTTCACTTTCAACAACAGAGGAAGAGTATGTTGCTACTACAGAGGCTAGTAAATAGATGATTTGGTTACAGAGGTTTATGGAGGAATTGGGAAAGAAGCAAGAGAATAGCAGGTTGTACTATGATAGTGAGAGTGCCATTCATCTTGCAAATAAATCAACCTTCCATTCGAAGACTAAGAATATACAATTGAGGTACCACTTCATACGATCCTCCTTGGAAGATGGACATTTGAAGTTGGAAAAGATATACACTAGCCATAATCCTGTTGACATGTTAACAAAGGGAGTACCCACAAATAAACTGAGTTCCTACTCAGTTTCAGTTGGTATTCAAGAATGAAGATAAATATGAGAAATTTGCCAGGTCCAAGAAGGTTCAGAGTCCAGCATATACAACAGCGGTGGAGCTATTGAGATCAGTCTCCAAGTGGGAGATTGTTGGTTGTGGAGCCTGATTATCTTCCTGATTTAGAGGTCTTTTACTTTTAGTTGTGTTTATACCCCATGAAGTATTTACACCCCACAAGTATGTACACTCTTCCACGTGGGGGAGTGCAGAGGGGGGGTACCCCCTCTGCAGGGTCCAGGGAGGCTATCCCCTCTGCTGGGGGGTCTGGGGGCAAGCAAGTCCCTAGCGAGGGTTCGGGGGTGAAGCCCCCGAAGGAAAATTGTCTTGTAAATGTATATGGTAATTTCATTGTAAATCTGGACCGTTCATTATAAGGTCGTAGATCTAACGATAGAGATTATGTTAGGGTTTTTTTCCCTAGAAGGAAACCCTCTTTTATGAGGGAAATGTATTGCAACTATGATTGATGGCAAATATTGTATTCTAAGATAGGAGACTGTGAGAGAAAGAAGAGGAAGTTACAGCGAGTTTGTTGTAGGTTGTATCCCTTCATATGCTAGATAATAATAAAGGAAGGACCTGGCAATTTCTCTGGTGGGCGTAGCCCACACTGGGTGAACCATGTAAATCTGTGTCTCTATTGTATTGTGTATCTTCTGTGTTTTGTTTCCGCATTTGTTTTATTTTATTGCTCCACGGTCCTATATTTATAACAAGGAAGAGATAAATTACCCTAATGTTGGATGAATGTTATGCTGCTGAAATTTTTATTGATTGAGTTTACTTGTGAGAGTTGGGTTCAAACTTGTGCAAGAGGTGGAAACATCTCCTTCTGAGGGAAATTTTGTGATATTGAGTTTTTGGTTTTCTGTGTGTGGCCCCTTCATGGCTCGAGGGGCTAAGGGGGAAGAAGAGTACCCATAGCGTTGGCTGGGAGGTATCGATGAAGTCGTTGGATAACAGGAGAAAGAAAAGATAGGTAGTGCAAGTTATCAGTTGAGGAGAACCTTCAAATATCATTCAATCTCATTGTTACGATATTGGTCATTTGTTTAAATTATGATTAATAGAATTCTGGATTTTGTAATTGAGAATGCATGGAAAGAATATTGAGTATTGATGTAATGCATATTTTATTATATCTGATCTTAATTATATTGAAAATGAATTGAAGCATGTTTTAAATGATTGGATTAAGTTCTACATGTCTTTGGCACAAGTTTTTCTTATGATTTACATATTTAGATGTGAATTGTTGGAAATATAACTAAGAGGGGGGGGTGAATCAGTTATGTATATAATCATGAAACTTTTCCCTTTTTTTTTATTCTTTCTAGATTATTATTTAATATGTTGCCGATAACTTAACATGCATAAATATACAATGATCAATCACACAAAATACACAGAGACACCGATTTTCCTAAGGAAACCCATAAAGAGTGAAAACCTCTTCTTCTTAGGATGTTAATCAAGATCCAACTTTCATGTACATCACAGTCTTTGAGATCAAACTCAAATATGAGACTACAACCTCTGATATCAAGCTACAACTTGTAGAGAGAACCAACTCTCAGATTTCTCTAGCACCAACTAGATGGAAGCACCAACTCCCATAATATCTTCTAGCACCAGCTAGAATTTAGAGGACTATAATCCTCCCTAGCACCACCCTACCACCCTGATTGAATCTTGCAAAAATTTTACATGTTTTGTCTCTGATATGATCTGTTACAGCTCCAAGTCTCCTCTTCCTTCTTCAGCTTCTATCCTCTGTTTCACTTCTGCATCTTTCTGCTTCTTTGCTCTACTCTCTTTCCTCCAACGCACGACACACACCTCTATTCAATTTCTCTTCTGCATTTATACTCTGTGCTTTCTCTGCATGCTCTAGCCTCTGCCTCTAATATCCACTTCAGGTCATGTACACTGTCTACTTCTAATCACATGCATAACTCATGAAAAAGCACCCTGTCTTCTCTGTTCTACATGACTTTCTCATGCCCAGTCCTCTGCCAGATCATCATATCAACTCTTCGTCTTCTTTGAAGATTATATTGAATCTGTTCATCATCAGTGGTTGTTACCTTGATATTCTGTGGCTTCTCTGGAAGTCGCAACTCGTTGTCTTCTTTAGCAGTTACAATCAATCATTTTGGCTTCTTTGGCTTCTAAGCCCCTTCCTTCACATGACCAACAACAGTGACCATAAGCCTATCAAAAAGATTCTTCGTGCCTCGTGAATTCGACAATCTTAGCATGAGATATATCGATTCTCCCAACTCCCGATCTTCTAAGTGGAGCTTAGCGATGCTAGCTCCTTCCTCTATTCTCTCTCCACATGACCGTTGGATGTGACTTGGGGCCAAACACTTCGGGACTTCATGTTTCGGTTGATCTGTCTTGAGTCACCCTGACTCTCCCATCTCCCGATCTCCCGAACTTCGAAGTGGAGCTTAGCAATGTGCTAGCTCCTCCCTCGATATGACCTTGGGCGATGAGCTCATGTGACCACGTGATTGCGAGTGTGTCCAAAGGTGGTTTAGAACTAACTAATTCTCTCCTCATAATTTACCTTGAGCCTCCACGTGTCCTTTCTCCAAAACCATGGTTTAGATTGCAGCCCGCCCTTATCTCATTAACGTTCATGCATCTTCAATCCCTGCAATGCACTAGGACTATCGATCTCATGATCTTGATGGTTCTCTTGAACTAATGATTCATATATGTCCTTCCTAAATCAATGGTTTTGATTGATTCCGACATTCTGGTCTTTGAGAGTTTCAACTCTCAAATCTTTCTTTTTCCATATGACAATTTTCTAGAGTGGAGGATCTATTAACACCTGTCTCCTTGAATCTACGATCAGGATCTCCTCTGCAAATCTGGCCTTTAGGACTTTCAATTCTCAAACTCCGCTTGCTCTCGGAGCATTTCACCTGGAGTCCACGATCTAATGATGCGTAGTCTTATCTAATCAATGGTCACAATCCCTTCAGGTATTCGGGGTTCGAAAATCTCAACTTTCCAACCTTTCAACCTTCCTTTGCTTTTTCTTAGAGCTGACAATCCACTGACGCGTGTCCCTTTCAGATCAACGATCATGATCCTTTTGCATCTTCGGACATTAGAATTTTCAAGTCTCAACTGGAAAAAATTCAAGTGAGATTTCTCTAAAATCTCAGATCAGCTGACACGTACTCCCCTTAACGATCAACGGTCGAGATTCTGCTTGGGCGATTTTTCACGTTCTCCCCATCCACAAACTTTCAAAGTTGTGGATCTCACACCACTTGTCCTCCTCGACGATGGATGGCCCCAAACCACTTGGGGAGTTCGAAACTTTGGGAAAGTACTGGTGGTAAATATCCTGAAGTAAAACTCCCGGAGTGACATCACTTACTTATGTCACTTGATGACGTGTCAAGAGCCTAGTAGATGCCATGTGTCACTCAGATTTGTGATTTGCACATACCTAAAATGTCAAATTAAATTGACACTTGTCATTTTCTAATTATGCCACGTGTCCTTGCTGATGTGGATCCTCATTCACTTCGAGACTTCGGCCTTCAGGACTTCGGGTATTTCGACTTTTCAAGTCACCAATTCTTCCGAAGTGAGAATCCCCAGATAGTAACCTCCTCGCAACTTTTAGATCCAAAATAAATGTTGTTCGTCGATCATGTTCTTAGATTAATGACTCGATATTTCCGTGATGCTACTTTTCTATCTTATCCTGTCCTTCAACTTTAAAATGATTTGACGACTGACGTTTACTCCAGCTCTCTAGCTCTCCTGACTTCTGGGATTTCATATCTCTAACTGAAACTCTCGAAGTGATTTCTCCGGAGTGTAACCTCCTCACATATTTAGACCCAAAACGAATGTTGTTCATTGATCAAGATCTTAGATCAATGACTCGATCTGTTTATGATGCAGATTTTCCTTGGATTAAGTCCAATGACTCTCTATCTTTTCTTATCCTATCCTTCCATTAGTTCAATCCAACGGTTGTTGGTCCTCTGGATCAATGATCCAACGGCCACTGTCGCTCTTCCTCCCAAGCTTCTAATCTCTCTGAATTAGAAGGTTTTCTAAGTGTTCACGAGTCTCACCTTTGCTCCTCCTACGAGTCCATCTCTTAGACCTCGTCTGCACTTATGGAAACCACTATCTCTTCTGAGATTTCTCGTCTTCTGCTCTCTCAAGGTTTGTTTCGTTGTTTTTCTTTCCATTAATGACAAGCACACTCTTCTTGTAAACATGCCAACATGAATCGCACAATATAGTTGATCCAATGTATCAACCTCAAATGTTTGATGTGCATTGACACATTTGAGTTTATTATATATAAATTGTTGTGTGTTGGAGACCACTGTGTTGACGCCCAAAAAGTGCAACATGGAATTATTGCATGCAAAATGGTTTCAATGCCTTATTACTTATATATATCTAATAATAAGATAAATAGGTGGGACCCCATTATGGAATGATGATGAAAGACATTTTTATTTGATTGTGCTCATGACTACCTTGAAAAATTGATTCTATAGTTTGGGAATAAACCCAGAACTTTGAAATCGCTTTCTGGATAAATGATGGCTCTGTTGGAAATTTAATTTGAAAAATAAATGAAAAGGGAGAAATGTGTTTTTTAATAAGCATATTGGTTTATTCTTGCTACACATATATATTTTGACTTGTTGATTCAAACTCCAAGCATGAGCCACATATACTTATGGCATATTGCACTTATGGTATACTTGGTATTATCATAGACAACTGATAATTTTTATAAGGTGGAAATCCTTCGTTAGCAAGGAATGTGGGAAATACATGTTTTAGTGCTAAGTTTTGAGTATGCATATAAAACTTATGAGCTTAATTGAAGGTGGAAAATTTGATTTTTGGATTGAAATGTTATGTGGCAAATATAGTGGACTATGCATTGGATGTATTGGGTGTGCTCGTACTTGGCTCTAGTTCATGGAAATTAATGTGAGAAACGAAGTGCAATTAATGCACATCACTATAACCCTACCTCGAGGTCGCCACCTTCACTTGGTTCACATTTGTGTTGGTTTCTTTGGCTGGTGATGCCTCTATTTTTCTCGGCGTTGGAAAGAATAGTGGTTTTTGTTGGTTTTCTGGCATTCTCCATAAATGTATGTTGGCTCTTACCTTTCCATTCATGAACTGTAGCTTCGCTCCGAATAAAATCATGATGTTGGCTCTTAGAGTTTCTTATTGTGTTTTCTTTCAAAATTGTATAATGGATGTATGTGGTTATCACACCTGTACAAATTGCATTTATATGGAGTTTCCTCTCTATTGGCATTTGAATTTTTCAAGCTGAGAATAGTGCTCAAAATTCCTTTCTGTTTGGATTATGCGATAGCGTTGTGCCAAAAATGTGTGTTTCTTCTATTGTTATGACTATTGGCGAATAATTATGGAATTTTTTTTTTTTTGTTTCACTCATCTCTGGTCATTTAAATTCAATGGTTTTTTCTAAGAAACAAAAGAACAATTTGTTTTTTTTCTATGTAATGTCATACCCTTTACTCAGTCTTTGGAATATTTACATCTCCTTTAAATTATCTTTCAATTCTTGTGAATAGATAGGCGTATTTACCTTACGACCACCATATGAGGTTTGTGGAAAGTTTTTTGTAGAAATAAATGGTTAAATGGTTTTTTGAAAATCCCTTAAAAAAAATTTGCCTTTTCGTGCCTAGACCTCAGTTCTTTTATCTGGTGTATGACAATTCGTAACCATGGGGGGTTGATCGATTTTGAAGTTATATGATGTTAGATTAAAACGATGAGCACGAGTTTCATATGAGGTATTGAACCCAGTCTGTTTACGCAACAAGTATTGAAGGTTGTGATACCAACGTTGTATAGTGAAAGGTCCATGGATTATGTTTTGTTCTCAACCTCCCATGTGCACTTGATGTAGTCTGGTTTTAATTTTTTTGAGTGAATCTGTTAATAGTCTCTTATAAAAGCTCTACGACTAAAAGAAAAGGAAGAGGAAATTGAAGTTGTAAAGTTTGACAGTCCCAAAAATTCATGGGGTTTTATATTGGGTACTATAAAAACTATTGTTTCTTGGATTTAAATTATTAACAGAGAAAAGTTTTGGAAATTGATGGGGATGGCATTTTTTTTAATAGATACTATTGCATATAATAGAACATTAATCATATTTTTTCCCTTTCATTATCTCACTTTTCGCTCATTAAATTCCCCTCGCCTTCCCAAATACATTTAAAACATTCCCTATTCTATTCTTATGAATTTCATTTTTTTGAAAAGAGGAAGGATTAATAATAAAAGAAAAGGCTAGTTGATTACTGGTGTTGGAAGTTTGGATATCGATACATTTTCTATTACTTATTCATTTGCTTGAACAATATTCGTTGGTCATTTCCCATCCATGCTACCATTTTTCGCACATTATAAGCCCCTCATCTTCCCAATATCCCTACCACTCCCTGTTCAAATGGAAATTGATTGTTGAGTTTTAAGATGTTGATGGATGGATTGCATGTGCTTATGTGGTGAATAATAGAGACAACATTTTGATTTTATTTAGGTAGAGTATTGATACATGGATTTTTAATCTTTTTTCATAACATGTTTGGAATATTGCTTCAGGATGAGTTTATTTAGCAGAGTCCTCAATGACAGAGGTGTTAATAGAGGTGCTAATAAAGGTCATAGAAGGCCATGGTTTTCAATACATTTTGATGTTGATCCACACGAACTAAATCAGGTCTTTCAATATGGGTTCTTCAACCTAGTTGGCCATGGGATTCTCCAGCCCCAACCTGAGAGGCATCCCTTCTAGCCATATCAAATCTTTTTTGGTATATGTGCTCCCCCTCACATTTATGTGTAGCCAAAACCACCTGCCAATGATGGTTGGAAAGAGATTGTCCATCATCCTTCTGCTCATCACCATGGTTGGCCTAAAGTGTCTTTTCCATTACCCCCTCCTCCACTGCCAAAAAATCCAAATGCCCAAGCCGATCATGTTGTCTCACCCATACAATCTTCTCATGCAAGTAAGAGGATAAAAATTGATGTTCCCAAGACAAATCCAAATAAAGTAAAAGGAGTGGCCACTCCCTCTAATTCATCTAAATATTCCTATGGATCTGTGTCATCTCGTCTTCATCTCAAAGACAATATCCCACGTCATCATCGATATCCACTCTCAAGGTTTCGATCAACCTAAGGCTTCAACAGAAAGATCAAAAGAGGGTAGCAGTGAAAAGAGGTCAAATGACTCTCATAGAAAATATGGTTTTTAATGTTGATTAATATTATTTTCTATTGAGGACAATGTTTTTATTTTGACAATGTTTTAGACAGCAAATACATGTTTAGACAGTGTTTGGGACAACATGGATATAATGTCATTTTTGGATATAGTCATGTTATATTTTGTTGATTTTAAAATATTTGATCATTAATATGAGAATGGGAGTTACAAGGAGGATGTTTGAATCAAATGTTTGGGATTTTATACTTCATGTTTTGATGACTATTAAAATAAATTGAAATGGGAGTCACAAGGGGTCCCACCTATTTAGTTATTATTTAATTAGACCCTTATTTATATATATTATTATTTTTTTGTCTCAATTAATTAGTTAAGTTGATTAATCTTAACTAAAGAAAGGTAGTTGAACTACCATAACTTATTGAGAAAGAATAAAATCTCAATCAAATGAAGAGACAAGAGGAAGGAAAGAATAGAAGGAGAACTTCAACCATAAGGTTTTCTCTATACTAGTGAGTAATTTCATTTTTCATACATTTCGAGTTTACTAGAAGGCTTAACCATCTTGATGAAAGAAGAGTCTTATTGAAGGAAAGAGGATTCAAAACTGAATCATATATTTCAGTAGCTTGTTTTAAAGGTGTATGTTTTATCTTTGGTAGTCTGTGTGTTCTTATTTGTTTATGAATTAAATTTCATGACTGATAAAGAATATTTTGCAGAGTCAAGTGACAATGTTTTGTGGAAAGATTATCTATATCTTTAGCTTCAGTTTTCTTTTGTTGTCAGAGTATTTTTGTGTGGTTCCCATCAGAGGCTTCTAAATATGACTTTGGTCCCTACCCTCACAGGGGTTTGTAAAGAGAATTTAGCTTTGTATCTCATAATGAAATCAATAAAAAATCAGACTTATGATTTTAGTCTCACATATGTATTTTGATGATTTGGTTCATATTGTGTTTTTATCTCCATGTACATACTCATGTAATTTTTGTTTAATTTTATTTCTTTTGCACAGTTACATATAATATACAAAAAACCAGCCTTGGTCCCTCGTACTTAATACTTGCAGATTAAGTGATTGTTTATTTTATTTTTAGGCTATAAATCCCAGCTAACATTCCCAACTATCTTTACTTAGCCCAACAACATCTGAAAATGCTTGAGTAAGGTTCATCATACCTTTTCCTCAACATTTATTTAGCGACCATACTGGGGAGATCTTCCATATCTCTCTGGTTGATTGTATCACAATTGTGTGTTTTTTTTTTTTTTTATCGGATTACTCTTTGACCGATTTTTTCCATGACAATACCTGTTACAAGACAACCCAATATTGGAAACAGTCTTGATGACCAAACCAACATTGCATTGACCTTATTCAACACTATTTTAGAAACTGCTAGTACTCATGTTGAACTTGAGCACTCTTGGGAAGTAATTGAAAGGGACATAAATATTCGTGAATGTTGGGAAGCCAGGAAAAGGCAACCCAAAAATCAATAGTAACCTCCATTTTCCTACCTCTTTTGTCTTTCATTTCATGTCCTCTAATCCTCACATATCTTAAAGGAGAAGAGGGTTGTCTCGTGAAGTTACCCCTATTTTTGAAATGAGTAAAGTGGTCTTATCAACACAAGAAAGTTATCTTAGGTGAACTTTATATGATTTTTCCAGTTCACCTTTATCACCCATACCTATCACTTTCAACATGAAATATGCGGGTAGTGGTAGTGGCACCAGAGGTGCCTCCTCCTCGCAACCTTCTGCTTCATCAATAATTGGTAGTATCTATAGTCATCAAATCTATGTTCAATCTACTACCCATCCTACTAAATTCATAAAGAAATATGGACTTTTCCAATTTGAAGAAGATGCTACGACCACCCTGTGGCATGTATCTTCTCCCTTGAATCTTGTACCAGCCACTCACCCATTACCAAAATTGAAAGAACATTTGCCTAGGTTTTTGGGAAATGGCAATGTTACTACAAATGAACACCTAGTAGCATTTTCTAATGCTTGTCATAACAGAGGGGCTAATGATAACGACACTTGCATGAGTTTATTTGTCAATTCTCTCGAAGAGAAAGCTGCAGTAGATTTTTTTGACCTCCCTCCCAAAATCCTTTCCACTTAGGAAGAATTGGTTTATTGGTTCAAGTCCACTTATGGATAGCCCAAGAGTTCAGCTGAGAAGTTAAGGGAATACAACAATATTGCCTATAAGGATGGTGATACCATTAAATATTTTAACCTTCACTTCACCAAATTATATAATCAAATCCCTGAACTAATTCATCCTCAAAATCAGGCTACTTAAATGCATTATTATAATGCATTACTATAATGAATTACCTTCTCCTTATCATCATAGACTTGAAGAGAAGGATATTGACAATCTTGGTTCCACTATTCATACTTTCTTAGAATATGAGGATAAACTCGAAAGAATGGGTCTCTCTAAGGGAGACTTGGTCAAGCAAACAGATATGTCTACCCTCCTACAACTCATGCAAGATATGAATAATAGAATGATACCCTACAAGAGAAAAGGAAATTCCTCTTCCCTTGCCCCTAGGGCATCTTCTTCTTCCTTAGCACCTTTTAGGAATATGAATGAAAACACTTTTCATCCAAAGGCCATAATGGCTCACAGTTGGTGTAACTTCTATGAAGAAAATCATGAAGAAAGTACTTGTGAAGTTAATAAAAATGCTAGAGATAAGATATTTGGAAAAATTCTTGATACCACAATTTCTTTTTAGATTGGTTTGAACCAGAAGATGTTATGGTAATCAATACCATGAATAAATCTTACAATTCCAAGGGAAAATATGACCTTCCCCGCACTTCTTCCACCCCAAGATCATCTTCTCAAAGTATTGATACACAAGTTGTCAGAACTTCGGATAATAAAGGAGTGTCTTCTCCTCTTCCCTCTTATAAGTATAATATTCTTAATCAATTGGCTAATATCAAAGTTGATGCTACTCTTTTAGACATGGTTGTCATCTGAGAACCAAAAAAAGCATCTTAAAAACTTTATGGAAGGTAAAATTTCTACCATAGCCAATCTATTTGAAGAGTCAAAGGAATAGGATTCAACTGTAAATAAGATAGGTGTAAATAATTTTAGGAACCTTGTAAAAAAAAACCTTTCTATATCTCTGTAAAAATAATGGATAAAATAGCTCATTTTTTTCCTAATTGATGGCGGGTCTAGTCCAAGTGTAATGTCAAAAATTAGCATGGAAGAGCTTGGCTTATCATGCACTAACGAAAATTCTAGAAGCATGCTCTCTTATAATAGTTTGTAGCAATCAACTATAGGTGAAATCAAGGATGTAACCTTAGTTTTGTGCACACATATCGAGATAAGAACAACCCTCAACATCCAAGTAATTGATATGCCGATGAGTAATTATTCAATTATTTTAGGAAGAGATTGGAAATATTTAACTGGTGGATAACTTTCACTTAATGGAGCACACTTGTCTATCCCTTGGAATGGAAAGAACATTATAATCCTTAGGGAAGGAAGAATGTTTCCATATATAGAGAGCGTTCCCCAACCTAATGTAAACTATCTCAAAGAAGATTTGGGAGTGTACTCTATCTTTGTTGATGAGGGTGACACTATGCTTGAACCAATTGATTTATATGATGTCATGTGGCACATGCATTTCGATGGATCATGCCCAGACGGAGGTAATGGATCCGTCATCATTCTATATTCTCCTATAGGTAAAATCCACAATTCCTCTTATAGGTTGGAATTTGCTTGCACAAACAATGTCACCAAGTTTGAGGCCTTATTGTTAGGCATTTAAAATTCATATAACCTTGGTTGTGGTCACCTTACAGTTTTTGGTGATTCTAAACTTGTTTTGAATCTTGTACATAATATTTATTCACCAAACAATAATTTACTTAAACGTTATACTCAAGTTTTTTGGATGCTCATTTCAAATCTATTATCATTTAACATCACTCATGTTAAGAAAGAACTTAATTCAATGGTTGATAAGCTAGTTGTTTTTGCAACATCCCCTACCTGACAAATTTTACCTCAAAGACCTAATTGTAAGTTTAAATCTCTATATCGTCCTCACATCCCTGATAACGTAGAATAGTGGTTGGTTTTCCCGAGTGATGAAGGAATTTGTGCTTTCATACAAAATGATTTTTTTAAACCCAAAGAAATCATATCTAATGAAGATGACAAATTTCCTAAAGGCTTGAATCCTCTTGAAAGTTCATTTTCATCAAGCGATGTGGGAAAAAAGAAACACATACGGAAGAGGAGTCAAAAAGGAAATTTGGTGATACCACTTCCTTGAATATTGAGACATACGAATCTCTAAATATCATTAAATTTGCCAAATGTTCTGATGAAGAAAAATCAAAATTCACAGAACTACTTCATGAATTTCAAGATGTTTTTGCATGGTCATACGAGGATATTCGTGGTTTTGATCCTTCTCTCATACAACATGCCATTCCTATCAAGGAAGGGGTAAAACCAGTAAGGAAAAAACAAATACCTATTAACCATGCACTCAAAGCCACTATAGAAAGGAATTGTAAAAATTGTTGAAAGCTAAGCTAATATAATCTTTCCAGTTAAGTATTCTGAGTGGGTTTCAAATCTAGTCCCTATTCGAAAAACTACTGGCCAGATCAGATTATGTGTTGATTTCTGTGCATTGAACAGAGCAATTGTCAAAGACCACTTTCTACTTCCTAATATGGAAATGATTTTAAAATAGGTTGTAGGGTCTCAAATGATGTCCTTACTTGACGGTTTTTCCAGGTATAATCAAATCAAGGTAAAAAGGACGGATAGGTATAAAACCACATTTATCACACGTTGGGGCGCATTTTCTTATGAACGCATGAATTTTGGCTTGTCTATTGCAGGTGCGACATTTCAAAGAGCTATGCATATATCTTTTGAAGATCTAATCAGTAAAATTATCCAAGTTTATCTTGATGATTTTACTGTTTATTCTAAAAATCGATTGGATTATTTTGGTCATCTTAGAAAATTTCTCATGTGCTGCACAAAATTTGGCATTTCTTTAAATCCTTCCAAATCTATTTTTGGTGTCATGAAGGAAAATCTCCTTGGTCATATTTTTTCTAATTTAGGGATAAGAATAGATCCCAAGAGGATTACTACCATTCTAAACATCCCTGGCCCCAGCTCCAAGAAAGAAGTTCAAGCTTTCATAGGAATTATTAATTTTGTCCGTAGGTTTGTTTTGGATTTTGTTGTCATGGTTAAACCAATCAAGAATATTCTGAAGCAAGATCGTTCATTTTCTTGGAAAGATGACATCGATAATTCTTTCCTTAGGATTAAGAAAGCAATCATCTCTGCACCAGTTCTGGTGAAACCAGATTTTGAGAAAGACTTTATCATATATACCAATGCCACTGAGGAAGCAATTTCTTCTATCCTCTTACAAAGTGATGACCAAAACAATGAAAAACCTATATCTTACATGAGCCAGAGTTTATCATATGATGAAATCAAATACTCTTATATTGAGAAACATGCTTTTTCTCTTGTTAAGGCTATAGAAAAAATTTTCCATTTTATTTTGTGAAAACATTCACAGGTAAAAGTCCCTTTGTCTGATGTCAAGTTTCTTCTTTCACAAACTTATCTTTCAAGAAAACTTGCACAATGGCTTGCCAAAATTTAGGAGCATGATTTGATGATCAGGACTTCAAAGACAATCAAGGGATGAGACTTTTCCCTTCACTTAGCTCAGCACCCTGAACCAAGTGAAGAACTTGATGATCAAGATAATCCTCTTTCAACGCTATTCTACATTGAAAATCAAAATCTTGCTATAGCTGAGAATCCTTGGTATAAAAATATGGTGAATTATTTGCAGCATCAAAAGTGCCCAGATAACTTAGTTACTCACTAGAGAAGGAGACACGTCCTCAAATCTTCCAAGTATAACATTTTAGGAGACTCTTTGTTTAGGAGGTGTTAGTGCTAGAAGTTGCCCCTAGACTGCTATAGGGTCAAGTCTAGCCCATTTTTTAGTTATTGCAATGATTTTGTAAATAGGAATGTGTTTGGTTTTTTGAAATAAGGTAAATGAGGTAGATGACAAGAGACAGGATAAGAGAAACAAGCTAAAAGCATATCAGTTAAAACACCATTGGGCATCGAGTCAAGTAAACACCCTATTGATCGGAGGCAATCAAATTGTATATCAGATAAGACATTTATATGTAAATGAGTAGAAGAATATGGAATAAACTAAAATTAGAACACCTCATCAAACTAAGAATCTCTTTGTCAAATGGATGCAACGATACTTGAAACAAAACACACGGATGATAGGCAGTCATGAGAAAATCTTTACTGCTTGGGAATATATCATCCATAAGTATCCATTGATTCTCAATGTCTATAATTCATTCAAGTAAGAAGAAAGAAATAATGTAAACAAGGAAGATGAAAAAAATAGTGTTTAGACAAGAATATCACAATCTGATAGAACAAATGTCATATATCTCCAAAGTCAGAAGCGATTCATAAAATACAATTCCTTCAAGTCTCTAATAACTCGGATGGATTCTATTTCATCCATATCTTATCAGCCTTACCCTCCTAGGCTTCCTCTCAAATCCCCTCTCGGGACTCTCTCCCCCCCCCCTCTTTTGCGTCTGCCTATGATAACTTAAATAACCAAGTAAAATAACAAACTCTTGCTATATCTCCTCAAACAATCATCACTTCTAAACTCAAAAATAATCCATGGTATTTTCAATAAATATGAGAAAACTACAGTCGAATCCTTGGAATTATGATCTGGAATCATCTTGCTACTTATCTGCCTAAGAATCTTGAACAAATATTTTGCTATCTGTCTAGATATGCTCTGTCATCCAAATGTGTGATTGATTGACATCGTCTACCAATCCCTTCGAATCTAGAACTATTAATAAGATCCTTTGGAATGCCCTGCCCCTAATCACATTTGAATCTTAATTAGTTACCACTTATCTACTCTGATTTCCCATGAATTTTGGAAGGAATTCCTCAAAATCTGCAAGGAAATCTTTGACAACTAGAAATAGGAAATTGAAGATTTAATGCTAATTGTAAGTTGAATTTTCTCCATAAATCTTGATAATCTGTCGAATGCATTCGAAGTGGATTTCAGGTATACTTTGTCCTTTATAAGCTGAATCTTGAGAGATGCCATGATAGTTATAGCTAGAATTCCCGGTGCTCTCATTGTCACTCTCTGAATTTTCTTGGCACTTTTTGGCAAGCTCCTTTGTAAAATATGGAAGCTGCAATAAGACAGAATTGCGTTCCCAAAGACCTTGGATAACCATCTGAGTCAATTCTATTTCTGTAATAGTTGGGTTAAACCAACCAATACTAGAAATAACATCCACCATTGAATGAAGAAGCCAACTTGAACACAACCCCCAACACTTTAAACTGCTTGCAATAGACACCTGAATTACCCCTGAACTAAATGACTGAGTGACCAATTCTTTTTCCATTTAACTGATACCTTCATGTAGATACCAAACACCATGAGTCAAGACATGAATCAAGGTAGATTCTTTAACTTTTTCACTGAAAGGTGCCAGATACTCTTTAGTACATTGAAGAAATTGGGATCTCTCTCTGTCATCTACATTTGAGTATGTGACCAAATCAAGATCAGTAAGTCGTGCATGTTTCTGAGTTGGCACAAACACTAGAGTTGGTTTGCCTTCCTTTGCAAGATGAACTATTGATGTGTATGTTGGCTTAGTCATTGCCTACATTTAAGCCTCAAAATTGGCTATATCAATCCCCTTAATGTGAATCTCAATTGGTACAAGACGCACACCAAGTGGAAAATTGAAAAGCCCGTGTGCAGCAAAACTAATCCACTCTCTAAGATATTTATCCTTTGCAAATGATGTAGAAATAACAATAATAAGGATACGATTTTCAATTTGGATTGAAATATATCTCATTCTGGATACAATTACCTCCAGGGATAGACCACCCTTTATGTTAATTAATTGAAGTTCGTCCAGGGTAGCATTTGTCTGTTATCATTTTTCCATCAACATAAATAATTCTCTGCGTTACAATGTCTATGACTTCACAATATGTGAGAGTATATTTCAGCCTGTTATGGGCTTAAATGCTCCCGACGCTAGCTGTCTTGATGACTGAGATTACCTGAAGGCCCCTTCCTTACGTTTCTCAATTTGGGAACGAAGAATGCAGGAAACCAAAGAATGCATAAATGCATTTCAAAAGAGCAGGACAACCATCCTTCAATTGATAAAATTTCTCTGACATCCAAGCTGCTCAGAGACTTGAGATAATAAGAAAATGGATCTATAAGACTGAAAACAAATACCTCTTGTTGTTGTTTCAATTTAAGATCCGAAAGTCTTTGCATATCCTCCTGCTGATCATGGATGCCACCTTCAGATGTTTGCAAATCTAAACAAGACTGTATGCTAGCTTCACTGTTGATGATAGACTGTTTGGTTTCTTCTGCAGACCCAGGTTCCAACACAATACATGCGGGCTCACTGATTTGAGAAGGTGACTGTTGAATGTCTGTTGTGGGAGTTTCTGGATGGCTGATTTCTATACATAGTTGTTCTTCATCAACACCTGATTCATAACTATTATAAACTGGTGGGATTCTCTTCAAGTTGACAAAAGGGATCCTCTCTCCCTCATCAGAATATTCGTCAAAAATAGGTGAATCAAGCACACCCTTTTTTTGCATAAAAAGATAATCAATCTTCTGATCTTCTTCTTCAATCTCAGGTACTAACAAAGAATGGGAAACCTCTTGCAGGAAAGGAGAAAGATCATATTCTACAATAGTTACTTCTTGTAAATCAGCGAGATATAATGCATAAGCTACAGGATTTAATGGATCTGAATCCATGCAATCATTAGTACAACCATCAATCATGCCATGAAAGTCCTCTTCTAGAGAATTAGAAGGAGAAAAATGCACATCTTCATTAGAAAAGTATGTTTCATCATCACTTGCACTTTCAATCGAATCATTACTGAGTTCATCACATGCAAAAGACTCTACTTCCTATTTAATATAAGGCTTGTATGTTTCACAACACCCTTCAAGAAGTATGTCAGAAGAGTAGTACCTACTAAAATGCTTATTGAAAGCTTCAGGAAATTCCTATAGCGAAGATATGCTGGCAATAGGGAGTAACCGATACCATCTCCGAGCATCACCATTTAATGAGTATACAAAAATATTCATGAGAGCATCTTCATGACATATATTCAACCGATCTATGCACTGATGAAAATCAATGAGATGTTGAGCAGGATTATCCCCTTTATCTCTATGGAATATAGGAAGAAAATTTGTGCATTCTAAGAAGGAAAGCACAATATTAGGAAAACCAGGAGTAGCTGAAAAATTGAGAGGTGCAAACCTCTGAGTCAAGATAGCTTCCATGGCCATCCTGGATCTTTAACCAGTGGAGTTTCTTATGAATCTCGGAACAGTGGAGTCTCCATGGTGAAAACAATTTGTAGTCAATTATGTGCCCTCTTCTTGTTCACCATCAAGAAGCGGATCTAATCATTGTCATTCTTCCCAGGGAAGATGTCTTTGTTCCTTCATACCCAACAACGGCACCCAAAATGTTAGTGCTAGAAGTTTCCCCTAGACTACTATAGGGTCAAGTCTAGCCCATTTTTTATTTATTGCAATGATTTTGTAAATAGGAATGTGTTTGATTTTTTGAAATAAGGTGAATGAGGTAGATGATGAGAGACAGGATAAGAGAAACAAGCTAAAAGAAGATCAGTTAAAACACCATTGGGCATCGAGTCAAGTAAACACCCTGTTGATCGGAGGCAATCAAATTGTATATTAGATAAGAAATTTATATGTAAATGGGTAGAAGAATATGGAATAAATGAAAAGTAGAACACCTCATCAAACTAAGAATCTCTTTGTCAAATGGATGCAACAGTACTTGAAACAAAATACACAGATGATAGGCAGTCACGACAAAATCTTTACCTCTTGGGAATATATCATCCATAAGCAGCCATTGATTCTCAATGTCTATAATTCATTCAAGTAAGAAGAAAGATAGAATGTAAACAAGGAAGATGAAAAAACAGTGTTTAGACAAGAAGATCACAATCTGATAGAACAAATGTCATATATCTCCAAAGTCAGAAGCGATTCCTAAAATACAATGCCTTCAGGTTTCTAATCACTCGGATGGATGCTATTTCATCCATATCTTATCAGCCTTACCCTCCTAGGCTTCCTCTCAAATCCCCTCTCGAGACTCTCTCCCCCCCCGCCCCCCCTCTTTTGGGTCTACACTATGATAACGTAAATAACCAAGTAAGATAACAAACTCTTGCTATATCTCCTCAAACAATCATCACTTCTAAACTCAAAAATAATCTATGGTCTTTTCAATAAATCTAAGATACCTGTAGTCAAATCCTTGGAATTATGATCTGGATTCATCTTGCTACTTATCTGCCTGAGAATATTGAGAAAATATTTTGCTATCTGTCTAGAACTGCTCTGTCATCCAAATGTGTGATTGATTGACATCGTCTACCAATCCTTTTGAATCTGGAACTATTAATGAGATCCTTTGGAATGCCCTGCCCCTAATCACATTTGAATCTTAATTAGTTACCACTTATCTACTCTGATTTCCCATGAATTTTGGAAGGAATTCCTCAAAATCTGCAAGGAAATCTTTGACAACTAGAAATAGGAAATTGAAGATTTAATGCTAATTGTAAGTTGAATTTTCTCCATAAATCTTGATAATCTGTCGAATGCATTCGAAGTGGCTTTCAGGTATACTCTGTCCTTTATAAGATGAATCTTGAGAGATTCCATGATAGTTATAGCTAGAATTCTCGGTGCTCTCATCGTCACTCTCTGAATTTTCTTGGCACTTTTTGGCGAGCTCCTTTGTAAAATATGGAAGCTGCAATAAGACAGAATTGCATTCCCAAAGACCTTGGATAACCATATGACATCTGATTCAATTCTATTTCTGCAATAGATGGTTTCAACCAATCAATACTAGAAATAACATCCACCATTGAATGAAGAAGCCAACTTGAAGACAACCCCCAACACTTTAAATTGCTTGCAACAAACACCTGAATTGCCCCTGAACTAAACGACTGAGTGACCAATTCTTTTTCCATTTAACTAATACCTTCATGTAGATACCAAACACCATGAGTCAAGACATGAATCAAAACTTTTTCACTGAAAGGTGCTAGATACTCTTTAGTACATTGAAGAAATTGGGATCTCTCTCCACCATCTGCATTTGAGTATGTCACCAGATCAAGATCAGTAAGTCATGCATGTTTCTGAGTTGGCACAAACACTAGAGTTGGTTTTCCTTCATTTGCAAGTTGAACTGTTGATGTGTATGTTGGCTTAGTCATTGCCTACATTTAAGCCTCAAAATTGGCTATATCAATCCCCTGAATGTGAATCTCAATTGGTACAAGACGCACACCAAGTGGAAAATTGAAAATCCCATGTGCAGCAAAACCAATCCACTCTCCAAGATATTTAGCCTTTGCAAGTGATGTAGAAATAATAATAATATGGATACGATTTTCAATTTGGATTGAAATATATCTCATTCTGGATACGATTACCTCCAGGGCTAGACCACCCTTTCTGCTAATTAATTGAAGTTCGTCAAGGGTAGCATTTGTCTGTTATCATTTTTCCATCAACAAAAATAATTCTTTGCGTTACAATGTCTATGACTTCACGGTATGTGAGAGTATATTTCAGCCTGTTATGGGCTTAAATGCTCCCGATGCTAGCTATCTTGATGCCTGAGATTACCTGAAGGCCCTGTTATCGCACGGTTTGTAGGAAAGGTTTGAGATCTTGAGTCAGGGCTTGAAACCGGCGTAACAGGAGCTTCCCCACCCACTGTCACCTCAATGGGGGGCTCTTTCTATTTAGGAGGGATAGTCCAAGGGAGACGTCCCTAAAGCAATCTGGGTTTAAAGAAGGGCTTAAAGGATAAAAGACCAAGACTAAGGTTCCCTTTCACAGATTGCAGCCAAGTATTGGATAATCAAGAAGAAGTCTTCCACTGACGATGCACCTGTTTGTGAGACAAAAACAAAGAAAACTAGAATATGCTTTGCAGTGGGTAAGTACTTCATAAAATCAATGATTATCTATAAGTGTATATATGAGCAATAAATAGATATAATTATTAACGAAGTTCAATGATTATCAAGACAAAGACAAGATCACTTCTTCAATAAGTATATAAGGAGCATTCAATATTAAGCTTTGCAATATATCATCAATGCAATGTCAAATCAGCTCATATATATATGATTTCTGCGTCACCTATATTGCTTCTTCAATAGGTATGACGTCTACTTGAATCAATAGGTTAATAACATGAAAAAGAGTGAAACGTTTGAGCAAATAAGCTTACAATTATAATCAAAGACTCAATGTCAATCAATGTAGAAGGTAAAAGTCACAACGTTTTGAGCATAAACAAGATATCCAAGTAAT
>JZKD02S2229654.1:349583-362871 GCA_000966675.3 Picea glauca
ACCAATTACCTCATGGAGCAAGAGCCTTTTCTGATACAAGCCCAGGCCGGTAGTGATGGAGGCTGGTACTGCTGGCAGAACAAAACTGGCTGAGAAGAAGAAGATGGGTCCTCCAAGACCATGCTCAGGTAGCTCCTGCTCTCGGTACTCCATGTCTAGGACCATGTGGGCCTCGAGACATGATCTCCTAGTTATCCCTAGATATCGGGGATAACAGGCCCCTTCCTTGTGGCGCCTTGTGTTGAGTGCTGATCCTTTTCCTCGACATCTAGCATTCTTTTGTTGCTTAATCATCAACGTCGTGCTCCATAATCATAAGAATTACCTTTGATCATACATTTTATAGATTTTATAAAGACTTCAAAACAAACCTCCTTGCTGCAACTGAGGATCCGTATGATAAGGCCAAATAAAACCAAGATTGAAAATTCCCTGAGAAACCACTTGGCATTAACCATCTTTCAATTCCAATATTAAAAACTAATGTTGCCTCCTGACACCTTTTTGATCTTCAAACATCCACCATCGATGTTTGCACATGTTGCCATACGATAGATGATACTTTCTATACTCTATGCGTTGTTGTTCATTGCTTGGATCTTGGTCTAACTCTTTTGCGTTGGCTTTGTCTTGACTTATGTGTTATGTGGTAGAGCATGGAGCTGGAGCTTGAAGCATTAGAGCTGAAGTTTGGCCTCTGGGCCCAAATTTTGATAAACATCAAACCCTGTATAAGGCCAAGAGCCAACTAAAAGACCAAAATTGATTAATAAATGAAGCCACAAGATGAAATTGGCTTAGTAAAATTTTAAGTTCTAGGTTTTAACACGTTTCGGTGCTACAGGAATAACCATATTCACGTAACAAGGAAAAGGTGAATATTTAATATCCAGATACTAACAGGAGGTCTACTAATGGTTTGTTACTTTGATGTGTAAATGATGAAGAATCATGGAAATTGCTACATGAAATCCATGGATCATCAGCCTCTGTCATCCACATCGATGGTCATTTTTCTGATAAGGCTACTTCTTTTAATATCATAAGAAATGGTTACTATTGGCATTCGATATTCCATGATTCATATAAATTTGCAATATCTTGTGATAAGTGCCAAAAATTTGCTGGGAAAGAACACCTTTCTGCCATGCCTTTACAACCTGTCTTCCCAGATTTCCCTTTTTCTAAATGGGGCCTATACTTTATTGGTCCTATCAATCCTCCATCTTCTGCAGGGAATATCTTTATTTTGACAGCCACTGATTACTTTACTAAGTGGACCAAGGTTGTCCCTCTTATATGTGCACAGGATGACCAGGTAATTTGTTTCCTAGAATCTAACATATTTTCTAGATTTGTCATCTCAGTAGAGATCATTATGGACAATGGGCCAACCTTCATTTCTAAAAAATTGACTCAATTTCTGGTTAAGTTAGGGGTCAAAATTTTCACTTCATCTGCTTATTACCCTCATGGAAATGGGCAAGCAAAGTCCACTAATAAGAATCTGGTTAGGATCATAAAAAGAATCATAGAAGACAAACCTCGCTAATGTCACATGCTTCTCACTTATTCTCTCTGGGTAGAACGTACAACCACCAAAGCAAGTACAAGATTTACTCCCTTTCAGCTCGTATATGGCCAAGAGGCTATTCTTCCTACTGAATTAGATATTTCCTCCTTACGGTTGATGTTACAAATTGAAGAATTAAATTCTTCTAATGTTCCCTAGAGGATGAATGCATTGTTAGCCCTGGAAGAACAAATAAAATTTGCCTTGGAGAACCTAAAAAGGAGGCAGAAAACATTAAAAATGTATTTTATCAAACGAGCAAAGGTTGTCGAATTCAAGATTTAGGAAAAATTCCTACTATGGGACTCAGACCATGTTGAAAGAGGGATACATTCTAAATTCCAAAAATTATGGCTAGGTCCTTTCAAAATTGTTTTTATCCTAGGCACAAACTCATACCTTCTAAAGGATTTGGATAAGCGATTGTTCTCTTACAGTACTAATGGTTCCCACTTGAAACATTATGTGGAACCAAATTGATCAGTAACGCTTATGTAAAAATGATTGTTGTATATAGTCTTTTGTCTTATTGTTTTACTTTTTTTTATCTTTGGTTTGTTGAGTTTTTAATTTTTGTTGCTTGTTTCTCGTAATCATCAAAAATAAATTATGTCCCCGGGGTGTAGGATAGTCGGTGACAGAGTGTGTTGTTAAGCCACTCTGTGTTGTTAAAGTCACCGGTTCGAAACCTACGGGGACAAAAAATCCAACCATGTTAAGGGTTGGTGTGGCTCAAGCCGGGTGAGAACCCCAAGTGATTTTGATAGCTTAGATGCCCCTGAGTCATGGTTTCTCAAGCCACAGGTTAATCGCGTAGCCAACAGGTCCCACACAAATTAACAAACAAAAAACAAATCATCAAAAAAAAATTATGGATCACTTTTGCCATAACAATGTCATTCTATAAGTATTGTTGATCGATGAAAAATAAGATACACGCATCTATCACGATGTCCTCCTTTCAGACATCGCTGAAATAACTTTTTGCTTTCAATATTGTTGTAGTATAGTTGGTTTGGTCTTCTTCCTTGTTTCTACTATCCCTTTCTTCCCTCCATCCTGAGATTCAAGAGCATATCGGAAGCATTATCCTTGAAAGTATAAAAAGAATTATATGTTACCTCTTCTTCGATTGTTATGCATACAGAACCAACTCCCCTCATACATATCACTTTCCATAAGTTATTCCCCGAAGTCCCATCTCATTATTTCCCTTAAACCATATTTTTCCCCTTGTTGCATAAATGTTCTTTTTAGCCATTTTGATTAATTCTATTGGTATCTGAAACCAAACAATATGAGTTCTAAATCTGTTGGGAATAGATTTCCTTGTGGAGTCGCTAGTTTGTTGACGCCCAAAAAGTGCAACATGGAATTCTTGCATGCAAATGGGTTGTAATGCCTTATTACTTATATATATCTAACAATAACCTAAATAGGTGGGACCCCATTATGGAATGATGATGAAATACGTTTTTATTTGATTGCACTCATAACTACCTTGCAAAATTGATTCTACAGTTTGGGAATAAACCCAGAACTTCGAAATCACTTTCTAGATAAATCATGGCTCTATTGGCAATTTAACTTGAAAAATAAATGAAGAGAGGAAAATGTGTGTTTTAATAAGCATCTTAGCTTATTATTGCTACACATATATATTTTAACTTGTTGATTCAAACTCCAATCATGAGCCACATATAGTTATGGCATATTCAACTTATGGTATGATTGTTATTATCATAGACAATTGATAAGTTTTATAAGGTGGTAATCCTTCATTAGCAAGGAATGTGGGACATGACATGTTTTGGTGTTAAGTGCTGAGTATGCATATAAAACTTATGAGCTTAATGGAAGGTGGAAAATTCGATTTTTGGATTGAAATGTTATGTGCCAAACATAGTGGACTATGTGTTGGATGTATTGGGTGTGCTCGTACTTGGCTCTAGTTGATTGAAATTAATGTGAGAAATGACGTGCAATTACTACATGTCACTCTAACCCTACCTCAAGGTCGCCACCTTCACTTGGTTCGCATTTGTATTGGTTGCTTTGGCTGGTGTTGCCTCTGTTTTTCTCAACCTTGGAAAGAATAATGGTGTTTGTTGGTTTTTTGGCATTCTCCATACATGTATGTTCGCTCTTACCGCTCCATTCATGAACTGTAGCTCCACTCCGAATAAAATCATGATGTTGTCTCTTAGATTTTCTTACAGACTGTGTTTGTTTTCCAAATTTTATAAAGGATGTATGTGGTTATCAAGGCTGTACAAATTGTATTTATATGGAGTTTCCTCTCTGTTGGCATTTAAATTTTTCAAGATGAGAATAGTGTTTGAAATTCCTTTCTGTTTGGATTATGCGATAGCGTTGCACCCAGAATGTGTGTTTCTTTTGTTGCTATGACTATTGGCAAATAATTATGGATTTTTTTTATTTTTTTTTTCACTCATCTCTGGTCATTAAAATTCAAGGGTTTTTTCTGAGAAATAAAAGGACTGTTTGTTTTTTTTCTACATAACGCCATACTGTTTACTCAGTGTTTGGAAGATTTACAACTCCTTTAAATTATATTTCAATAGTTGTGAATATATAGGCGTATTTTCCTTACGACCACCATATGAGGTCTGTGGAAATTTTGTTGTGGAAATAAATGGTTAAATGTTTTTTTGCAAATCCCTTATGAATGTTTCGCCTTTTCGTGCCCAGACCTTGGTTATTTTATCTGGTGTATGGAAATTTGCAAGATTCAAACTCTGGTCTTGATATGGCTTATAGTGATTAACCCGACAGTGGGGAAGACAGGTTATATGCATGAAGTCTTGGCTCGTTTGTTATGTATCCATGGGGGTTTGGTCAATTTTGAAGTTATATAATGTTAAATTAAAACGATGAGCACCAGTTTCATATGAGGTTTTGAACCCAACCTATTTACGCAGAAAGTATTGAAGGTTGTGATACCAAAGTTGTATAGTGAAAGGTCAATGGCTTATGTTTTGTTCTCAGCCTCCCATGCATGCTTGATGTAGTCTGGTTTTAATTTTTTTAAGTAACTCTAATAACAGTCTCTTATAAAAGCTCTGCAAATAAAAGAAAAGGAAGAGGAAATTGAAGTCGTAAAGTTTGACAGTCCCGAAAATTCACGGGGTTTTATATTGGTTACTATAAAAATTGTTGTGTCTTGGATTTTGTAACAACCCTAATGAATTAATTAAGTATCATGATTAAATATTTGTTTAATAAATATTAGTTCAATAAATATTAGTTTAATAAATTATTAATTTTGATTTTTTTTAAGAATTATTTTATAATTTAATTATATTGGTAGATGGACCCATTAATGGGGGGATAAGGTGGTTGACGCTTAATGGGGGATAAGGTGGATTAATGGGGAGATAAGGTGGTTGAGTTTTAATGGAGGGGAGGAGAAGGGGATAAGGCAAAGGAGAGGACTGGGGGGGAGGAGAAGGGGGAGCATTTTGGAAAAGTAATATTTTTTTGTATTAGGAAAGGTGAGAAAAATGGGAGAAGAAAGGAGAAGGGAGGAAGCACTTTGGGACTGTGTATTTGTTCTGCAACTATTTTGTGCTTGCAGACTTGAGGACTTTCATAGGGGGCACCTGTTGCTGAGAATCTTGGGCTCGAGGGCCAAGAAACCGTAAGGAATCCTGGAGCTAAGAAGCTGGATAGGTTGTTCCTAGTTGGATGGGAGGTTAATCAGTTTGGGCAGAGCTTTGAGGTTAATTAGTTTGGGCAGAGCTTCAGTTAACATCAGATTGAGGTAATTACATTTCATTATGTTCATTAGAGAAGAATTATTATGCTTGAAAATAAAGAAGTGTCAATTATTTAGCTGGAACAGAATTATTATGCTTGAAAATAAAGAAGTGATTAAGATAGAAGTAAATAAGATAGAATTTTCTGTAATTATATTTTTGTTTTATGAGGCTCTTTATGTACAGATCCTTACACATGGTACCAGAGCCTTAGTTTATACAATGAAGCCTTAAAATCCTACCTAGAACTGAAATGTAAAATTTATAAAAAAATAAAATAAAATAAAAATAAAAATAAAACATATATCATATAATTTAATGAACCAGAAAGCAAAGAGTTTCTTAATGAACTAGAAAACAAGGAGTTTTTTAAGCCAGATTTTTTTTTTCAAATTGGAATGTTACTTAAGTTCCCTACTACATGGTAGAATATTTTGCACTTCAGATATAATTTAAACCAACATAACATCTTGAACTCCTAACAAGAAACTAATATAGAAACCCTAAGCAACCCAAAAGATGAAAGAAACTAATATAGAAACCCTAAGCAAACCCAAAAGATGAAAGAAACTAATATAAAAACCCTAAACAAACCCAAAAAAAAAAAAAAATCATGCACATTTTCCAATCCTGTCCTATGTTTCAGCCACCTAGCCACTTATTACTTGTAAGAATCCTTACCTACAAAAGACATAGATGAAAGAGATAAAATTAAATGTTAGATATGCTCAAAATTTCTTAATACAGGAAAATGAGAATAAGAATCACACTTGAAAAAAAAAAAAAACAATTGTGTTAAAAACATATTTAAATTTTCGACCTCTTATGTTAAGGAAAACTACACACTAATATCCAGTAATTATATATATAATGTTAGTTAATATATATATATGAAAATATTATAAAATAAAAGTTAACTTTATTCATAAATTGCACCGAGTTGTATAGCTTCCCTAACAAAAACAAAATAATAATAATAATAATAAACTAGTGAAATCCCTAACTTTATTCATAAGAAAATAAAAAAAAATAAAAATAAAAAATATGATCAATCTAACGTTTTGAGAGGTGCATGAAGAGCCCCTAACCAGGTTTTGAACTTGCGACCTGAGCTACCACTGTGTTATGGAGGAAAAACAAACTTACACATTCATGCTATAAAACCAACAGGATTTATTAATTCTTAAGAATGAAGAAGAGCCTGCAGTGAGGTTCGAACTCACATCCTTTGGCTTACGAACCTGGGTCTGCATTGTGGCAAAGTCTATACCAGTGGAGCATAGTCAAGGCTGAGCCTTTGGGTCAAGAAGATGATAGACCAAGAAGCGGGCCATGGCCAAACCTTTCCATGGTCGTGCATGCTCAAGGACACCGCGGTAGACCCACCTCCAACGAGAAAGAAAAAAGAACTAATAATAAATCTCATGGTCGACCATGGACAGGTCATGCATAACCAGGCCACCCATGCCAAAGAAGGCCTTGGGTCACACTTAAAACTCCCTAAAATGCTCAACGGAAAAAAAAAAGCCGCACCTCTCCTAAGTTGCAGAAATTTAAACAAAAATACCCGAAGAAATCGCTAAGTTGCAGAAACTTAAACAATAATACCCTAAGGAATGGTTGTGACAACTTGTTGCGAAGCCCGCCATGGCAGCCATTCACTCCTCCATGAATTTGGTCATACAATTTTAGAGACCTATTGTTTAATCCAAGCTCCAACAATGGCACCCAAGGGAGGGAATAATTCGTTAAGGAGAAGTTGCTACAATGAAAACCCACGGGAATCCTATCTTGTGTACGAACGCTATGAGAAAAACTGCGCAAACGTTGTGAGGAAAACTACTTGATAAGAAGAAAGAGGAGGCAGACAGAGGTCGTCCATGTCTGCACCCCTGGATGAAGAGCATGGCCAAAATAAAGGCCAGTCAGAGGTAGCTAGCCAGGAAAGAAACTTTGAAAGAAACCCTAAAACAAGTGGTATGAAAATAAAAAAATAAATAAAAACAAAATAACTTCTAACGAAACCCTAAAAAAAAATCTGCGTTTTTTTTTATTAATGTGCATGGAGTAGTTAATGGCACGTGATCCTCATGCCAGGCCCCACATTGCATATCCTATGATTTATTATCAATAAGATTATGATCTTTTATTTAATTTATTTTTTTATAAATATATACTATTATTTTTATTATTTAATTACTGTATGTTTTATTTAATTATATATTTATTTATATACATAAAAAAGGTATATATACATATATGAATATTAAATATTAAATAAAAAGATATATATACATATATGAATATTAAATATGATGGTTTATATATCTTATAATGAATTATATATATGTCTTATGGTTATAATTATTAAATATCATGGTTTGTATATTTTATAATGGATTATATATATGATGTTCTCATGGTTTATATGTGTTATGATAGATTATATACAATAATAGTACTACCAAAAATCTCATAATATCATAATCCTTCTAATAATGGAAAACGAATTTGGAGTTGTCATCATGACATGCGCAATCTCAATTTATGTCCCTTTACAATATATCTCATTTGTCATTTATTTTAACATTTGTTTTTGGAATATTTTGGAAATGGAAATGGTGTTTTTTGTTTACCCATATTTAATCCTAATGTCATTAAGACTGTACTGTTTACTTGAATTGAATTCTAGTTGGAAATTATGAATCTGGCAGTTGTTTTGCATTGTCATCCTTCTCTAGTAATATTTGAACTTTAACTTTGGCTTAAAAAAAAAACTAATGAAATTTTCTTATTCCACTCGAATATATTGACCTAATTTTATTTATTATTTATTAAAGAGAGTAAATTATGGAATCTTTATTTTATGATACATTAGTTCCTTGTTAACTTATATATAGTTTGAATAATAATATAATATTTGTTAACTTAAATATACACATATAATTCACATTATAATATAATATATGCACTCATAATAGTTGTAAGAGTCCGCATATATGCACATATAATTCAATTGATGTATGAGCTTTGCTAAACATTTCTTTTTCATAGTGAACATATCTAATTAGGGCGCTATTGTATATGCGTTTTTATTTTGACATAGAACAAAGTGTACAATATTTGATGTATTTTGTCTATTTCCTGAATGAGAGTAATTTCTACTGTAGCTTGTTTGTAATGTTGATTATGTGTGAAATTTGAGGCAAGTGTTCTAGTTAAGAGAACATTTGTTTTAAGCATATGATGTTCTAGATGTTTCATTCATTTCAATAGTGTGGTTATATATATATAGAAATGAAGTTTTGTGTATTGTTTTGTATTATAACAAGAGCTGCATGACAGCAGCGTAGTCTTTGTCGGCAGTTTGAAAATGGAAAGTATTAATGGCTTTAAGCAGTAATACTTGTAAGTTCATGCTTGGCAATGGCAGTTTGGCAATGAAGTCAAATTTAGGTTCAGTTTATAAGGTTTTCCGCAATGAATGATGAATTGTGTGTGATGATAAACATTGTGATGAAGATTGTTAATATCAATCTATGCGCAGTTGAAACCAATCTTGTGGAAGAAAGAATAGTTGAATTACGTTTCTAATGGTTCAATCATAACAGAGACTTCTTACTTACAAAAAAGTCGTTAATCAAGATCTCTGGTAAGATATCCAAGTGAAGTGGGTGATCCCTAGTTTCTTCCTGCTCTTGGGTGGTGGTAGACACCTTGCCTTCTTGGTGCCCAACCCCAGTCCTTGCCTTCTTGGAACCCATTAAATCACTAATGCTCGGCCGAAATAGTCTGTGAGGTGAGCCACCTGCTAAGTTGTATATCATGTATGTATCCTTTCGAAATCAGAATCTACCCAAATGCCCATTTGGTTTTTATTCATTTGAGTGTATCCATATATGGTTGTGCTCATTTTTTTATCTATCGTCCAGGGAGATTGTGAACTAATGGGGAATTTAGGTCGGTTGGGTTAGGCTATTGAGAATACAAAGAAAGTTGTGTGAGACATAATCCAAGTTGTGAGAGACATAATCCAATACAAAGCGTAAATCTAATCTAAGAGTGGTTCACATTATCAAGTAAGTTTGCATCTCACATGGATAACATCATTAAATCACACTGATAATATCATTAAATCCAATTTATTGGAAGGACTGGTTTAGTTTGTAAGATGTATTAACGATTCATAACCAATATATACGAAGACCTTAGTTGGGTTATATATATACTTCTATTTTATGTAATAACAGTCTATATGTCTATGAAGGATTAAAATTTACAATTGTTTGTAGTGTTGAAGATGCAATCACTAGTAAGTCGGCATGTCAACATGAGAGAATGACTCAAAACTTAGAGTGCTTGCTTCTCGTTCTTTTACTTTGTTCACTATGGAAAACTCAACATTCAACTTTGATTGAAGCTAAATTCATTTTTTGATAAAGAGTAAAGAGAAACAAAGCTATGGTTGAGTGAATAATTTACAAGTGTATAGTTGCTTTATAGTTGCTTTGATTGAATGTTGTACAGTTGCATAACTCAAGCAATAGGTGTCTTTCCATTTTATTTCTCCATTATGGCTTTGTTGCTTTGCTCCTCCAACTGAGTAATTTAATCTGAAAATTGGATGCCAAAGTCATGAATATTGTTGAGGCCGGTGATGGTGGTGAATTAGTGATGTCAAAGGTGCGGTGGGCAGTGATGGAGATGATGTCAAGGTGGTGGACGGTGATGGATATGATGTCAAGGCATGGTGATATTTAAAGACTTCAGATAAAGGTGTCACTGCAATTCTGCAAATTCAGATAAAGGTGTCACTGCAATTCTGCAACATCTGACAAAATCATCATTTGAAATCAATTAATATATTTAAAGACAGGAGATAAACGTATTTAAGAATGTAATTCAAGAAGACTCATAACATGTTAGGATAAATTACATTATGTGAGAACTTGATGGGAATAAGAGTCCTAATTTGTTAACCAATAGGATTTGTTATAAAAGGAATTTAAATATTACAAAAAATAATTGATTTATATGTCTTATGTACAACATTGGAAATTATTTTTAGTCAAACGTTAATTAATTGATAATCAACGATAAATGGATTGCTAGAGTCAAGGGACTAATAAAACATAAGTATGAGAAAGAAGATATATGGAGTTAATGATGAAAATAAAGTTGAAAGTATATAAAAGTGAACAATAACACTAATTTTGGGTGTATTAGCCTTTATAAAAATTATATAGTGAAAGACCATGGGATGATAAATGGTATAAGGTATTATTAATACAAGTATATGGGTAGAAAATATTAATTTAACCAATAACAAATAAACATGTTTTTTTTTTTATTATTATTATTATTATATATATATATATTTATATACTTACTTACTAACCTTGTAACTTATTATATATATACTTACTAACCTTGTAACTTATTTCTTTTATATTAAGTCAAAATCATCTTTATATATATAAAGATGATTTTGACTTAATATAAAAGAAATATGTTACAAGGTTAGTGTATATATAATAGTAACATTTAATAAATATTGTAATAAGTAAAAATATGAAAAATAAGTGTAAATCAAGGAACAATAGAGGTAAATTGGCAATAATAATTTATTAGATAAGCAGGAAAGTGTGATAGTAGTGAACACAATATTGATATAACCTAAATGGTAAATGAGTTTATGATCAAACAAAGGAGGAGGAGGACAAGAGTGACACAAGTGGAATTATGGAATTATAAGTGGTTGGTAATTGTACTTACAACAAAAACTAAGGTATGAGAATAAGCACACAATAAAAAGTGATGTCAATGCAACACATGTTATATAGGAGAATCTTGTAGAGGGTATATGTAGTGATTATGCACTAATGAGAAGAGTTAGGATGTGGGTTGTGTATAACATAAGGAGTCAGAGAAAGAGATAGAATGAGACTATTATATATAGAAATAATGGGGGTGTAAGCATGATAAAAATTTGTAATAGTAGTTATGATAAAGTATATAAGTTTACATGTGAACTTATTAATAAATAAATAAAATGGAAGGTAAACATGCAAATGATGGAGTAATTAAAATAAAGGATACGAGTGAAGTCATAGTAGATTGTATGTTTGAATGATAAGATGTAGGGGAGTTTGATCTGAAAATAGAATGTACTTGTTTAAGGGTGCAAGGTATCCATTTCCCATAATTTCAAAGGTGAGCTATACACTCCAAGTGACCTCTGAAAAATGTGAAAACTTCTTATTTCTTATACAGAGATAGACTGTAGGGGCATTCACCGGACATGTCACCTCTAAAGAGAGGATGAGTTCCAGAGGCTACCTGGCCCTCTACCGGCTCTGCCTAAAGAAATAATGAAGTAAACACTTAGAAGTCTTTGACATGCACATACTTGAAGTTTGATGTCTTGCGGAGTAAGACAAATAACTTTCTGCAGCTGAATAAGTGATTATGTGTGTATGCAAGTGATGTATATTTGTTGTTTAACACTTTATATCAGTTTTTTTAGCATATCATCTTCAAAAAATAAAGACATCAAAATGATAAAGCAGTTCACCCCCTCTGGGCTACATCTGCTGGACCAAACCTCCCATACTAGGCTTGTCCTCTTGTATTAAAAATGCTACAAAGGCTAATACAAGAATATGAGTGTCTCGAAAGATAGATCTGACTGTAAATACAGAATCAAAAGATAGGAATTAGATGAACATGCTCTTTCCCAAACACTAAACAGTGAAAATGTACCTTATACAGTACTGTCCCCAATTGACCCTGGTGGCCATTTTATCATGCATGGAGAATTTTGAGGTGATGATGACCTCAAATGGTTCTAAAACCTATGCCATCAGACTCAGAAGGTCAAAAATAGCAGACATGGGCTTTTGAATCACCAAAAATGGATGAACATAGCCTCCAAACAGCTCAAGCACTGAAATGGCCCTGGTGGCCCTGAAAACTTCTCTGAAGCTAAACAATGAGAAGAATGACTCAACAGGAAAAACGAGCTGTAGAAATAGATTCATAATGCTGAGAAACTTCAGGAATGACCTTCGTTCCACATTCACTGGCTGCACAATTCCCAATGCAACTCCCAAACTAATTTGGCCCTAGTGGCTCCTGGAACTTCCACGAAGAAAAATCACCTGAAAATGACCTCAGATGGCTGTGAAACCTATGCCAATGGCTTCATAAGGTTGAAGAGACCCAAAATCCACCAAAATTTCATCAAGAATGGTTTCTTGTAGCCAAAGATATCCCAATAACTAACTCCCTCCTCTTTTCCCCAAAAAACTCCACCAAATTAGGAGTAGCGGGAGTTAGTCTCACTAAAAATAGAAAAAACGCCAAAAGAGGTGGACTCCGCCCCAAAAACGTGCCAACCGTTAGCAGTTAATGTAAATGGTTGACGTGGTCACATGTCCTCCAACTAACCCGTCGAATCCAATGGTTTGGAAACCACGTTGGTAATCTGTGGCACATAACGGTTACCATGTAATGTGAACGCACAGGTGTTAAATCGTGCCATTTAAAACGCATATAAACATTCCGCAACCAACGGGTTAGAGCCAAGGTTATGGCTCGTGGTCCTGTGAACAACGGGGGCTGGTCCTTAGGGGCTGGTCCCCACTTTTCCGCCCCTCCTAACATGGGCCCACCTTTTAAACAAAATGCGCCCTTTGCATTGTAAATACCACCACTAGCCCGGGTGGTTAGGGGGCAGGGGTCTTTTGGAAACGACCCATGTTCGGATCTGGTGCCGCGCCCACCAATTTTTTTGAATTTAAAAACCCATTGTATAAATGTTTTTTTTTTTACTTTGTTTATATTTCATTATTTATTTATTTTTTTTGTTTTTTATAATGAAATAAGGAATCTTCTGACTAGGATAACTTTGTCATGCAGAGTCGGTTTTGCATGT
>JZKD02S2229654.1:370300-406639 GCA_000966675.3 Picea glauca
TGCTTCATACAAAATGGGATCTCTTTCATTGTATAATGTGCATCGATGCACGATGCCATTTGCACCCAACTTATATAGTTGTCCTACCATCAAATGATAATCGACACTACAAGTCACCAATTGATGATGATGTGTTGGAGTATACCTTGTGGGAGCTTTCCCAGACATGAGAAATTATACTATTTTGGCTAATTGATCAGACACAGCCTCAAAACAAAACAGTTGCACATCACGGAGTTCATCATCGAGGCTCTTAGTAGCTTCGTCGGTCTCAATCTATGATAGATGATCAGGGCCAACATTGTATTTCTCTTGTTTAAATACAACCTCAAAGTCAAATTCCTAAAAGAGCAGTGGCCAATGGAAAATTCAAGCTCACAACACTCGTTTGTTTACCAAATAATTGAGCATGGAGTGGTCTATTAAGAATTTGAAAGGGTTTCCCAATAAGTAGTGGTGAAAATTATGCAAGGAATATACCATAGTGAGACCCTTGCGCTCAATTTTTGTGTAATTTTTTTTCTACATCGAACATTTTGCGACTGGAAAAGTAAATAGGATGGTCAATATTAACTTCCCCCAAATGCACAAGAACTGTGTCAAGTGAAATCAACAGGGCATCGACTTGAACATGAAATAGTTTGGACCAGTCATGAAATACCAAAATTGGTGCAGTAACTAGTTTCTCTTCCAAAGAATCCAATCTCGTCTGACATTCAGGTGTCCAAATATATTTTGTGTCTTTGCACAACAATTTCTCCATTGGAGCAACAATTTGGGCATAATTATAGATGAATTGTCTAGAATAGCCTGTATGACCCAAGGTGGTGCGTAGCTTTCTAACTAAGGTGGGGGAGACAATGTCCATTATGGCATCAATATTATCAGGGTCAACCAACAGTCCATCCTTACACACCACATGGCCAAACAATGTGCCAAATGGTGTACAAAAAATGGATTTATTCATATTCAAAGATATCTGTAACTAGCGGCATCTGTCCAACATTAATCGAAGAGTCGGCATGTGTTCCTTTAACAAACTAAACATAGTCCAATAATCCAGGTATACTTCAAGAAATGATGAATTCCTTGAAGGTTGTGACCACTATCCAGGAAAATATTGAAGGGGATTTTTTCAAGCCAAAGGGCATGATCGTGTATGCAAATGACCCCCATTCAGTCGTAAAGGTGTTTTTGGCCTGATATTTTTTTGCGATCTGAACCTAATGATACTCTGAGAAACCATCGGTGAAGGAGTAATCATCCCGATAGCCAAAATTTTCTAGCATTTCATTTGTGAAAGGTGTAGGAAATGGGTCCTGGACGCAAGCTATGTTGACACTCCTCAAATCAACACAAATACACATATCACTTGTTTTCTTAGGTTCTACCACCATAGCACTGATCCAATTTGACTCTTCAACTCGGACAATAATTCTAGCATCTAACATCTGATCTAACTCTTTGTGCACCTTCTCTTTGTACTTTGGATTTAAGCAATAGGACCTCCTATTGATTCGTTTGAAATCTGGTTTGAGTTGAATTTTCATGGCCCCCAATAATCCTTCGATCCCTTTTATTTTTGAGAAACTACGAGGAAATAAGTCCTCATATTCCTTAAGTGGGTTGACAACTTGAGTGACAGTCTCCTTATCCCAGTAGTCTCCAATAATTTCCATCTTGGATGCTTCCTTAGTGCCAATATTGTGTTTCTTTGTTTTGATTTGCCCATTATAATCTGGAATTTTTATTTCCACCACCTTCCCCTCAATTGTGTTCTCACCTTATGGTTATTTGATGTGTATTTCCTGGGGATCATCATCATCAATTTTTTCAACATCAATCTCCCAACAGTGGATGGCCTCCTTCGGTTCAACTACAAGATAGTGATAGGAGCATACTACTCTGGGGGTGGATTCCTTGAGTGGTGAATGGAAGATAAAATATTTAATCTGAATGAAATCCTCCCTTTGAACTGGATCTTGTTTCGTGAAGTTGAATGTCAAGAAAACGTGGGAACTCAAATGGGTCCACTCACCCATTTGCCTCCTAAGATCCTCTTGAATGTACTATCTCCTTGGGACCATATCCATTATATGTAAAAACCAATGAACCCATTGGGAATGGGGAATACTTTTGGAATTCCAGCATCATTCACAAAAAGAAATATGTTCTTGAGGATCCTCAGTGCCCTTGTATCAATTGCCTAATTCAAAATCAGCAATGGGATGGAAGTGAACCTTAATCGGCTGAGCAACTTGAGCCCAACTGTGAATACTTGGGTGATGTGTTTCCCACCACTTTCCAGGTGTCCCTAGAACTAATGCATCCATGGATTGAATCCTTTTCTCCGCAGGGATGGTATTCTCCATCTGTATGAGAAATGTCTCTATCGGCCCTATCCTATAAAACCTTGGGGAATTACACAGCTCTGACTTGATCCAGTGTAATGCTTTGTTTACACTCATGCACCTACGACTGGAAACTTCATAGAGATTATTCTACCATATTTCCATGGCTTCTTCCAAATCCATGTCATAAGACTTGACACTTATCTAACTCAATTATCCATCTATGGTAGGGTTGATGTAGTCTTCCCTATGCCCAGTAATCTTATAGATATTTTCAATGACCAAGCTTTTTTCATCCTCATCCACTGGCTCATTATATCAATCCCCTTCATATGGATCCAAAGGTGCAACCATGCATAGGGTGTCTGTTTCAAATGACATCTTCCTCTTCTTCAAGTTCAGTATTGTATTATTATCAAAGGATTAATATATTCCAAGCAATGCGAGTTATGGATCAAACTCATCCATAATATCTATGACCTCAAAGTTAGCCTTTGTTTTTACCCCTTCTATATTCACTTCTAATTTCTCTAGCCAACCTATTGGGTAGATATTGTATTGATTATCCAACCACAACTGGATGGGAAACTAGACCAATTCAGGTTTACCCATCACTTCCCAGGACTTTTTCGACAGAATATTCACATCGAAACCTAGACCCAACATGAATCCATCCATATCATAGCCTCCTAGCTCTATCATCATCTTAAATTCTCAACTAGTCCACTTTTGCTTGTTGACCTATCATACATCTCTTTCTAGTAGAGGGGTTGAGATTATTTCCTCTACTCCTTGTCTTTCATGTAAGTAGATAACATATGTGTCAACTTACTTGCATCCTATAGATCAATGAGCAGTTGCAAACAACAATGCAAGAAATAACTTACCTAGTCTTCATATTATTCCTTGCAACTCAAATCATGCAAAACTTCCACGCGCATTGTGCATTGCAAATCCTCTTGAAATTGTTCTTCATGTTATTTATTCTTAGCACATCACAACTCAGTCTATCTGTGAGCTTCTTCTATCAATATTTGGGTCATGCGTTGTATTTATTTGTGCATGAAAACCTCCTCCAAATATATTTTCGTTGTGCGCTACAATTATTCTCGGGTATGTGCCTCTTCCAGTGACCTCTACATCACCCATTCTACCTCTTTTTGGATCTAAGATTCTTCCAAAGAACTTTATGTCTCCCTTTTCACTTCTTCTCAAATCCAAGCCAATTCAATTGATATTTGAGTCGTGCATTGCAGCTCATCACGTGTTCTTCCCTCTTCCATAGATTTTTGCGCATCATGCAGAAATTGTTTTTGTTGGGTAGCATCAAAATTTGGAGGGGGGTGTGTTGCCTTCCTTATCTTTTCTCCCTACTTCTGAACTGAGCCTTCACCATGCTCGAAGTCTTCTCCTATCTTTGTTCCTCCTCGGGTTACCACCGAAACATAAATATACACATTCTTATTCTTATTGTTGTGTGGCTCGGTATGCGCCATGTTGCAAGTGGCCTTCTTGTCCTCCCACTTATTTAACAAATTAGGATAGTATTCAGTGACATGCTCAAGACTGTAGAAATATGCACAAAGCATGTGTGGTTTGGTATAGAATATAGATACATGACCAATTTCTCCATAATTAAAGAAAGTGGGGGCATTTCCTTTACCTCTTCCATATCTGTGTCAGTGACCACACCCATATCCACCTCTAGGACCTCCTTGGTATTCATCTCTCTCAACACTGCCACGATCACCACCCTTTTTCTCTTCTTATACCTAGAATGCATCTTGAGTATTGTCTTATATTAGCTTAAGTGAGCAANTGCTTCATACAAAATGGGATCTCTTTCATTGTATAATGTGCATCGATGCACGATGCCATTTGCACCCAACTTATATAGTTGTCCTACCATCAAATGATAATCGACACTACAAGTCACCAATTGATGATGATGTGTTGGAGTATACCTTGTGGGAGCTTTCCCAGACATGAGAAATTATACTATTTTGGCTAATTGATCAGACACAGCCTCAAAACAAAACAGTTGCACATCACGGAGTTCATCATCGAGGCTCTTAGTAGCTTCGTCGGTCTCAATCTATGATAGATGATCAGGGCCAACATTGTATTTCTCTTGTTTAAATACAACCTCAAAGTCAAATTCCTAAAAGAGCAGTGGCCAATGGAAAATTCAAGCTCACAACACTCGTTTGTTTACCAAATAATTGAGCATGGAGTGGTCTATTAAGAATTTGAAAGGGTTTCCCAATAAGTAGTGGTGAAAATTATGCAAGGAATATACCATAGTGAGACCCTTGCGCTCAATTTTTGTGTAATTTTTTTTCTACATCGAACATTTTGCGACTGGAAAAGTAAATAGGATGGTCAATATTAACTTCCCCCAAATGCACAAGAACTGTGTCAAGTGAAATCAACAGGGCATCGACTTGAACATGAAATAGTTTGGACCAGTCATGAAATACCAAAATTGGTGCAGTAACTAGTTTCTCTTCCAAAGAATCCAATCTCGTCTGACATTCAGGTGTCCAAATATATTTTGTGTCTTTGCACAACAATTTCTCCATTGGAGCAACAATTTGGGCATAATTATAGATGAATTGTCTAGAATAGCCTGTATGACCCAAGGTGGTGCGTAGCTTTCTAACTAAGGTGGGGGAGACAATGTCCATTATGGCATCAATATTATCAGGGTCAACCAACAGTCCATCCTTACACACCACATGGCCAAACAATGTGCCAAATGGTGTACAAAAAATGGATTTATTCATATTCAAAGATATCTGTAACTAGCGGCATCTGTCCAACATTAATCGAAGAGTCGGCATGTGTTCCTTTAACAAACTAAACATAGTCCAATAATCCAGGTATACTTCAAGAAATGATGAATTCCTTGAAGGTTGTGACCACTATCCAGGAAAATATTGAAGGGGATTTTTTCAAGCCAAAGGGCATGATCGTGTATGCAAATGACCCCCATTCAGTCGTAAAGGTGTTTTTGGCCTGATATTTTTTTGCGATCTGAACCTAATGATACTCTGAGAAACCATCGGTGAAGGAGTAATCATCCCGATAGCCAAAATTTTCTAGCATTTCATTTGTGAAAGGTGTAGGAAATGGGTCCTGGACGCAAGCTATGTTGACACTCCTCAAATCAACACAAATACACATATCACTTGTTTTCTTAGGTTCTACCACCATAGCACTGATCCAATTTGACTCTTCAACTCGGACAATAATTCTAGCATCTAACATCTGATCTAACTCTTTGTGCACCTTCTCTTTGTACTTTGGATTTAAGCAATAGGACCTCCTATTGATTCGTTTGAAATCTGGTTTGAGTTGAATTTTCATGGCCCCCAATAATCCTTCGATCCCTTTTATTTTTGAGAAACTACGAGGAAATAAGTCCTCATATTCCTTAAGTGGGTTGACAACTTGAGTGACAGTCTCCTTATCCCAGTAGTCTCCAATAATTTCCATCTTGGATGCTTCCTTAGTGCCAATATTGTGTTTCTTTGTTTTGATTTGCCCATTATAATCTGGAATTTTTATTTCCACCACCTTCCCCTCAATTGTGTTCTCACCTTATGGTTATTTGATGTGTATTTCCTGGGGATCATCATCATCAATTTTTTCAACATCAATCTCCCAACAGTGGATGGCCTCCTTCGGTTCAACTACAAGATAGTGATAGGAGCATACTACTCTGGGGGTGGATTCCTTGAGTGGTGAATGGAAGATAAAATATTTAATCTGAATGAAATCCTCCCTTTGAACTGGATCTTGTTTCGTGAAGTTGAATGTCAAGAAAACGTGGGAACTCAAATGGGTCCACTCACCCATTTGCCTCCTAAGATCCTCTTGAATGTACTATCTCCTTGGGACCATATCCATTATATGTAAAAACCAATGAACCCATTGGGAATGGGGAATACTTTTGGAATTCCAGCATCATTCACAAAAAGAAATATGTTCTTGAGGATCCTCAGTGCCCTTGTATCAATTGCCTAATTCAAAATCAGCAATGGGATGGAAGTGAACCTTAATCGGCTGAGCAACTTGAGCCCAACTGTGAATACTTGGGTGATGTGTTTCCCACCACTTTCCAGGTGTCCCTAGAACTAATGCATCCATGGATTGAATCCTTTTCTCCGCAGGGATGGTATTCTCCATCTGTATGAGAAATGTCTCTATCGGCCCTATCCTATAAAACCTTGGGGAATTACACAGCTCTGACTTGATCCAGTGTAATGCTTTGTTTACACTCATGCACCTACGACTGGAAACTTCATAGAGATTATTCTACCATATTTCCATGGCTTCTTCCAAATCCATGTCATAAGACTTGACACTTATCTAACTCAATTATCCATCTATGGTAGGGTTGATGTAGTCTTCCCTATGCCCAGTAATCTTATAGATATTTTCAATGACCAAGCTTTTTTCATCCTCATCCACTGGCTCATTATATCAATCCCCTTCATATGGATCCAAAGGTGCAACCATGCATAGGGTGTCTGTTTCAAATGACATCTTCCTCTTCTTCAAGTTCAGTATTGTATTATTATCAAAGGATTAATATATTCCAAGCAATGCGAGTTATGGATCAAACTCATCCATAATATCTATGACCTCAAAGTTAGCCTTTGTTTTTACCCCTTCTATATTCACTTCTAATTTCTCTAGCCAACCTATTGGGTAGATATTGTATTGATTATCCAACCACAACTGGATGGGAAACTAGACCAATTCAGGTTTACCCATCACTTCCCAGGACTTTTTCGACAGAATATTCACATCGAAACCTAGACCCAACATGAATCCATCCATATCATAGCCTCCTAGCTCTATCATCATCTTAAATTCTCAACTAGTCCACTTTTGCTTGTTGACCTATCATACATCTCTTTCTAGTAGAGGGGTTGAGATTATTTCCTCTACTCCTTGTCTTTCATGTAAGTAGATAACATATGTGTCAACTTACTTGCATCCTATAGATCAATGAGCAGTTGCAAACAACAATGCAAGAAATAACTTACCTAGTCTTCATATTATTCCTTGCAACTCAAATCATGCAAAACTTCCACGCGCATTGTGCATTGCAAATCCTCCTGAAATTGTTCTTCATGTTATTTATTCTTAGCACATCACAACTCAGTCTATCTGTGAGCTTCTTCTATCAATATTTGGGTCATGCGTTGTATTTATTTGTGCATGCAAACCTCCTCCAAATATATTTTCGTTGTGCGCTACAATTATTCTCGGGTATGTTCCTCTTCTAGTGACCTCTACATCACCCATTCTACCTCTTTTTGGATCTAATCTTCTTCCAAAGAACTTTATGTCTCCCTTTTCACTTCTTCTCAAATCCAAGCCTCCTCAATTGATATTTGAGTCACGCATTGCAGCTCATCACGTGTTCTTCCCTCTTCCATAGATTTTTGCGCATCATGCAGAAATTGTTTTTGTTGGGTAGCATCAAACTTTGGAGGGGGGTGTGTTGCCTTCCTTATCTTTTCTCCCTACTTCTGAACTGAGCCTTCACCATGCTCGAAGTCTTCTCCTATCTTTGTTCCTCCTCGGGTTACCACCCAAACATAAATATACACATTCTTATTCTTATTGTTGTGTGGCTCGGTATGCACCATATTGCAAGTGGCCTTCTTGTCCTCCCACTTATTTAACAAATTAGGATAGTATTCAGCGACATGCTCAAGACTGTAGAAATATGCACAAAGCATGTGTGGTTTGGTATAGAATATAGATACATGGCCAATTTCTCCATAATTAAAGAAAGTGGGGGGATTTCCTTTACCTCTTCCATATCTGTGTCAGTGACCACACCCATATCCACCTCTAGGACCTCCTTGGTATTCATCTCTCTCAACACCGCCACAATCACCACCCTTTTTCTGTTCTTATACCCAGAATGCATCTTGAGTATTGTATTATATTAGCTTAAGTGAGCAATAGTTGTTGACATCAATCCCGATGGATTTATAGAAATCCCAGAACAAAGTGTGGGTCATCATTTGATACTTCTGCAAAGTTGGACAGCAAGGTGGCACATGGCCCCACTTTCTACATATTTCACACCACTCTGAATTTATATATGGAGATGTACTTGACACGCATGTTGCCACATAATTTGGAATGACAGGGAACTCGTCTTTGTGATTCCCCTCAGCGTGACATGTGGTACACCATATGTTCTCACGTATGACTTTAGTCTTTGACATATCTTGTAGCTGCATTGTCAGGTTGGCTAGTTGTGACTAAACCTACGCCAACCCAACCAATGTATTTTTGCCTCCAGGTGTAGCTTACAAGCACATTATGATTTCAAATACCTCTGCCTAAGTCGTCAACTTCTATTGGTTGAGCGGGACTTGGATATGGGGGATTAACCCCAAAATAAACCAATCTTAGTGTTTCACATCCTGGATTTGGAACGTCAATCTATCCAATAATATCTTGAACCGCTAGTCATGTAACACCCTAGGTTTTGAGCCCCATATCAACTAATGTATTTGTTAATTGTTGAGAGGCCAGAGTGCCCAAACAATTAAAAGAGGCCAGTTTTACTAAGAAATGTAATGCTATGATCATTATTGATAATAAATACATCGTTGGATGCTAGACAGACAAGGACAAGAGTTATAGGGGGCTATGATTTTACAAGAGGAGGGGCTTGAGGGACTAAGCATTTATTTTATATTTTTCAATTACCCATTTTGTTTAATGGAGAAAATCAGTTACATGAGGTTCTTGGGGGAAGGCCATGAGGTTCTTGATTCCTAAGAATTACATAAACTCGTCCCTGGTTTGTTGGGGGGGTTCTCTCATTCTCTCTCACTCCCATTCTCATTCTTGTTCTTATGTTGGTTTCCTCACACACTCACTCACTCATTTGTTCACGCATGCACCCCATTGATTGTTGTTCACACCTTTCATGGAGACCTCACTCAATTCATTTCTTTCACCCTTTCATCTTTCCTCATTCGCATCTTGGCTTGGGAAAGGAAGACGACTTCTGAAGAGCATCCATGGTATTGTTGGTTGTAGATATTGTTGGTGTAATCCAGCCATGAATTGAGGTCTGCATATCTAAGATGCTTTGTCCTATGTCCAACTTTTCTCAAAGATGGGAGTCTTGAGAGTCACAACATGAAGATTCTGAACCAGCTTCACTAGAGCCCTGGAAGGAGAAGGAAAGCCTAAGGGACTGCATGGAAGAGAAGGGTGGGGGTCCACTCTCTTGGGTTGTGGAGGCTANGAATTGAGGTCTGCATATCTGAGATTCTTTGTCCTATGTCCAACTTTTCTCAAAGATGGGAGTCTTGAGAGTCACAACATGGAGATTCTGAACCAGCTTCTCTAGAGCCCTGGAAGGAGAAGGAAAACCTAAGGGACTGCATGGAAGAGAAGGGTGGGGGTCCATTCTCTTGGGTTGTGGAGGCTAGGTAGAAGAGAGTTGGGTACTTGGATTGTTGTGGGTGTTGGGAAGCCTATGAGAGCCTGAGTGTTGACTAGTTTGGGAAGCTGAGTAACACTATAGAATAGTCCTTGTGGATTCATATCCCTGGCTCAGGGGTGACATTGTTGTTGATACTTGGAATAGAATTTTCTACAGTTGGGTGGAATGTCCTTTTTCTACATCTAGTCAGTGATTTATTTTATAAAAAATAATTTCTCTCTGTTATGGTATTATTTACCTGTGTATGATTTATTCCAATTTGTATTTATTTATCGTTGAATTCAATATTTAGAATATGCATGATTGTTGGTTATTATTGTGCATGTCGTATGCCTCATTTCTTTTATGTTTAGCATAGTCTTGTTCAATGCATGTCAATGTTTCATACATCCTTTCTATCTAAAGTTAGAACATGGGTCGAATGAGTCCAGACAAGGGAATTGAAGTTAGCATGCCCGACTTGTGGGTGGATAGGTACATTACAGATTGGTATCAKAGATAGGTTGAAACATCGGGCCAGAATGGTCCAGATCTGATAGACAAGATCTTGTGGTTGAGATTGAGTTAGGACTTTAAAGTCGTGAAGCTAAGGAAGAATGGTGTTGCAGAGTCTACGCAGAAGCTAGAACGTTTGGGATCCTTAGTAAGGGATTGAAGGATTGTGGTTTTCTATTTTGAATTTGAGAAAAATCACCACCGTGGGGTCAAGTTTATATTTGGACCATTAGATTGGTTTGGGAGAAGTCGGATCCTTCACATCCATCGGATCTAAAAAAGGTGTGGGTTCATTAAGCACTGAAGTCCTTCGGACTTCGTTGCTTCAGAAAATATCAAGTCTTTGATGAAAAGGAGGTAAAATACTTGAAGCTTTGATGATCCATATGGATTTTGGTGGCCTTCCACCTATTCCAATTTGTTCATTTTTGGCATTTTTCTAGTTTGGCAATTTTTTCCTAGTTTTTAGGTCCCTGACTTTTAGGGTTGTTTTGAGGCCGTAAACAACTTTTTTAGGGATCACCATTTTCAAATTTTAGACGGGTTCAGAGTATGATGGAAAAATTTGTATTCCTCGAATAGACCTTTCCAATGGGCTATTGTGCACCTAAAACAGAGATCGTATGAAAAATATACAACCCCGGGAAGTTGATGTACTAGCTTACCCCAACGGGGCCCACATGACTTTTGGCGTTTCATATCCTAGGGTTAGGTCTTTGGATGTCTAGGGTTTTGAAATTCATGCTTATTGTAAAAAGGCCTTGGGAGTCTCATTTTAATCATCTTCTTGTGAATGAGCGCAGTCGTCACGTCTCTTCTCATAGATAAGCTGCCACCATTCCAGCAAGCTTGTTTTCCACTGCATTTTACAATTTCATCTTATTTCCTTATTGAATAAAAGCCAATTTTATTGTATCTTTTTTATTCTATGTTAGCATATTTTAATAATAATCTGTATTCATTTTGTTTTTCTTAGAAAATCTGGATCAATGGTATCAGAGCGGTCTACTCCTTGTTGTTTTTAATGCATGTCCCTGACGAGGTTAGGGTACAAAGAATTGGGTCTTGAGCTTGTTTCCCTTGAGGAAAAAATCTCTCGCACGCCCAATCGACCTCTCAAATTTGATATTCCTATATTTGAAGGTCAGATAGATGCAAAAGATGTAGACAAATGGTTAAATATTCTAGAAGGGTATTTTTCTATCCATAACTTTTTGAATAGAGAAAATATCACTTTTGCGCTCCTCAAAGTCGTTCCCCATGTCAAAGATTGGTGGGAGACTTTTTGTGAGCAAAAGGAAACAGAGGAGCCCTCATTATTTACAGTCATGGTCACCTGGGAATCCTTCAAAGATGTTATTAAGGAATAATACTACCCTTTCAGAATCTATGACGACTTGTATACAAAATGGACCACACTATGGCAGGAAAGAGACCAAGTTTTGCTAGAGTTCAAAAATATCTTTCATATATTGCACACCAAGATGGGTATCAAAGATTCTGAGCGACATTTGGTACTCAAGTATTACGGTTCTCTGCATAGATACACCCAAGATGAAATGGGGTTTATGGACATCTTGTCCTTGGACACGACCTATCGATATGTTGTTAAAATCGAGTAGAAGCTCAAACAAAAGACACAAAAATTTGGGCCTGGGAACCCCTCACAGAAAAACCCAGGAAAGGGTGGCCCCAACCCGCAGAACAAGGAACAGAGAAAATATGGACATCATCAGGACAACCATTCCAAGCCACAAGCAAAGAAATACATTGGAAATACAAAGAAATATATTGGGAAGTAGCGTGACTTCCACAAGAGCCCCTGGCATAATACTGATGATTGTCGCTCAAAGCATTCGTTGGTGGTGGAGGTGAAATAATTTGAATAAGATACAGGTTCTAAATTTGATTTAGAACCAGAAAGGGGNTGGGTTGTGGAGGCTAGGTAGAAGAGAGTTGGGTACTTGGATTGTTGTGGGTGTTGGGAAGCCTATGAGAGCCTGAGTGTTGACTAGTTTGGGAAGCTGAGTAACACTATAGAATCGTCCTTGTGGATTCATATCCCTGGCTCAGGGGTGACATTGTTGCTGATACTTGGAATAGAATTTTCTACAGTTGGGTGGAATGTCCTTTTTCTACATCCAGTCAGTGATTTCTTTTATAAAAAATAATTTCTCTCTGTTATGGTATTATTTACCTGTGTATGATTTATTCCAATTTGTATTTATTTATCGTTGAAGTCAATATTTAGAATATGCATGATTGTTGGTTATTGTTGTGCATGTCGTATGCCTCATTTCTTTTATGTTTAGCATAGTCTTGTTCAATGCATGTCAATATTTCATACATCCTTTCTATCTAAAGTTAGAACATGGGTCGAATGAGTCCAGACAAGGGAATTGAAGTTAGCATGCCCGACTTGTGGGTGGATAGGTACATTACAGATTGGTATCAKAGATAGGTTGAAACATCGGGCCAGAATGGTCCAGATCTGATAGACAAGATCTTGTGGTTGAGATTGAGTTAGGACTTTAAAGTCGTGAAGCTAAGGAAGAATGGTGTTGCAGAGTCTACGCAGAAGCTAGAACGTTTGGGATCCTTAGTAAGGGATTGAAGGATTGTGGTTTTCTATTTTGAATTTGAGAAAAATCACCACCGTGGGGTCAAGTTTATATTTGGACCATTAGATTGGTTTGGGAGAAGTCGGATCCTTCACATCCATCGGATCTAAAAAAGGTGTGGGTTCATTAAGCACTGAAGTCCTTCGGACTTCGTTGCTTCAGAAAATATCAAGTCTTTGATGAAAAGGAGGTAAAATACTTGAAGCTTTGATGATCCATATGGATTTTGGTGGCCTTCCACCTATTCCAATTTGTTCATTTTTGGCATTTTTCTAGTTTGGCAATTTTTTCCTAGTTTTTAGGTCCCTGACTTTTAGGGTTGTTTTGAGGCCGTAAACAACTTTTTTAGGGATCACCATTTTCAAATTTTAGACGGGTTCAGAGTATGATGGAAAAATTTGTATTCCTCGAATAGACCTTTCCAATGGGCTATTGTGCACCTAAAACAGAGATCGTATGAAAAATATACAACCCCGGGAAGTTGATGTACTAGCTTACCCCAACGGGGCCCACATGACTTTTGGCGTTTCATATCCTAGGGTTAGGTCTTTGGATGTCTAGGGTTTTGAAATTCATGCTTATTGTAAAAAGGCCTTGGGAGTCTCATTTTAATCATCTTCTTGTGAATGAGCGCAGTCGTCACGTCTCTTCTCATAGATAAGCTGCCACCATTCCAGCAAGCTTGTTTTCCACTGCATTTTACAATTTCATCTTATTTCCTTATTGAATAAAAGCCAATTTTATTGTATCTTTTTTATTCTATGTTAGCATATTTTAATAATAATCTGTATTCATTTTGTTTTTCTTAGAAAATCTGGATCAATGGTATCAGAGCGGTCTACTCCTTGTTGTTTTTAATGCATGTCCCTGACGAGGTTAGGGTACAAAGAATTGGGTCTTGAGCTTGTTTCCCTTGAGGAAAAAATCTCTCGCACGCCCAATCGACCTCTCAAATTTGATATTCCTATATTTGAAGGTCAGATAGATGCAAAAGATGTAGACAAATGGTTAAATATTCTAGAAGGGTATTTTTCTATCCATAACTTTTTGAATAGAGAAAATATCACTTTTGCGCTCCTCAAAGTCGTTCCCCATGTCAAAGATTGGTGGGAGACTTTTTGTGAGCAAAAGGAAACAGAGGAGCCCTCATTATTTACAGTCATGGTCACCTGGGAATCCTTCAAAGATGTTATTAAGGAATAATACTACCCTTTCAGAATCTATGACGACTTGTATACAAAATGGACCACACTATGGCAGGAAAGAGACCAAGTTTTGCTAGAGTTCAAAAATATCTTTCATATATTGCACACCAAGATGGGTATCAAAGATTCTGAGCGACATTTGGTACTCAAGTATTACGGTTCTCTGCATAGATACACCCAAGATGAAATGGGGTTTATGGACATCTTGTCCTTGGACACGACCTATCGATATGTTGTTAAAATCGAGTAGAAGCTCAAACAAAAGACACAAAAATTTGGGCCTGGGAACCCCTCACAGAAAAACCCAGGAAAGGGTGGCCCCAACCCGCAGAACAAGGAACAGAGAAAATATGGACATCATCAGGACAACCATTCCAAGCCACAAGCAAAGAAATACATTGGAAATACAAAGAAATATATTGGGAAGTAGCGTGACTTCCACAAGAGCCCCTGGCATAATACTGATGATTGTCGCTCAAAGCATTCGTTGGTGGTGGAGGTGAAATAATTTGAATAAGATACAGGTTCTAAATTTGATTTAGAACCAGAAAGGGGTAGATGGATCATTGACATGGAACCCAGTGCCACCATTTCTACCACCAAGATCTAGCCCGGTGAACTAGACAAGCCAGAGGAAGGCGAGCACCTTTTTCATTCACACATGTGGGTAAAAGGAACCCTGTTGCACTTCATCATGGATAGAGGTAGCCAGAAGAACCTCATCTCAACATAGGTCATCAAGTAGCTAGACTTGTCAAAAATTCCACACCCACATCCCTACACCATTAGATGGCTCCGCCAAGGAAGCGATCTCTGTGTTAGCCAACAGTGTCGCCTGACGTACAACATCAAGCCCTTCAAAGACAAGGTATTCTGTGATGTTGCTCCTCTTGAAGTTTGTAATGTTATTTTGGGCCAATCTTATTTGTGGAAACATCATGATGTATATGACTCTAGGTCTCACAGTGTTATTATTACTTTGAAGAGGAAATTGTACAGGATACCCAAGGCAGTCCCACCTAGTGATATTTCCTTGATCTTTACTAATCAATGCAGGAAGGTCGTCTCTCAGACTGGGAAGTTTTTCTTCTTCATGATTTTCTCTCAGACTGAGTGAAAGATCGCAACCACATCCAGGGCCTCCATGGACGACCTCTCCACGTAGAATAAGAAAGTGGATAAGGTCGTGGAAGAATACTTATATATCTTCTCCTCACCTACCGAGGTACCTCTGCACTTTCAGGTCAAACATCCCATCTATCTGACCCTCAGTTCATTGTTTCCCAATGGGCCCATATACCATCGCTCTCTGTTAGAGAATGAGGAGATCAAGTGGAAGATCCAAGAACTGCTCCAAAAGGGCCACATCCATCCCATCTCATCGCCTTGTTGGAGCCCAATTGTGCTAGTGTAGAAGAAATATGAGACCTGGTGACTCTACATTGATTACTGAGCCCTGAATAAAATCACAGTCTGGAATCGGTACCCGATTCCATGGATCGACGACCTCCTTGATCAACTCACGGGGTAGAAATACTTTAGTAAGATTGATTTGAAGTCTGGATACCACCAAGTCCCAATAGAATAGACAGATGTATGAAAGACCACCTTCAAGTCAAAACAAGGTCTTTTTGAATGGTTGGTCATGCCCTTTGGTTTGACAAATTCTCCAGCAAACTTCATGAGGATGATGGACGATATCCTACAACCTTTCACCAATACTTTTGTAGTGGTGTATCTGGATGACATCCTTATATACAACAATATTTGGGAGGAACACTTGTAGCATATTCAGTAGGTTTTTCACACCCTGTAGCAGTAGAATCTATATGCCAACTTGGAAAAATGTTCCTTCAACATGGGCAGGGTCCATTACCTAGACTACATCGTTGATCAGCATGGTGTGCATGTGGATCTAGCCAAGATCCAGTTCATTCGTGACTGGATAGCCCCAACCACACTCACTGAGCTTCAGAGCTTCTTGGGCCTGGCCAATTTCTATCGCAGGTTCATGTTGGGATTCTCCCATATTGCATGGGCCCTCAGCCAAATAACCATGGGTGGTGTTAAGGAGAAATTTATGTGGGGCCTGTCACAACAACAAGTGCTCGATGATTTGAAGCAACTCTTATGATCATCCCTAGTAATTAAGGAAAATTGAAGAATGACTGCCATCAGAAGTGGTCCACATACTTGCAGCAATTCCACCTCAAAATCAAGTACAAAATAGGAAGTACCAACTGAGTCGTTGATTTCCTCAGCCGACCACCAGTCATGACCCTCACCACAGTGCTAGACTCTTGTGGCCACGAGACCTCCAGATGGTCCCACCTCTATGAGACAAACCCTATTTTCACCACTACATACCAAATGTTGGGCACAAACTCAGTTTTCACTAATTTCCATATTTAGGACAAGATGTTGTGCCATCTGGGCCATCTCTACATTCCCTCAAGTGAGTGAGAGAAGCTAATTTTGGAATCCCAATATAGTCGGGTGGTCGGATACTTCAACTTCGAAAAGATAATGGAAGTTTTGCACAAAAAAATTTTGTTGTTCGAAACTTCAACAGGATGTCATCTAGCATATTAGGTCCTACACTACCTGCACTATCACCAAACCAACCAATAAGAAGCAGGGCATGTACACCCTTCTGCCTACTCGTGACAGGCAATGGGAATCCATATCAATGGATAACATGCCGGGCCTTTCATCCACCAAGTGTGGAAATGACTGTGTTTTTGTGGTTGTTGATCGCTTTTCCAAGATGGAAATTCTGGTCACCTACAAGAAAAGAATCAAAATAGAAGCCACTGCTAAGATCTTCTTTGAACTAGTATGGGTGCATTTTGGAATCCCAAAAACCATTGTCTCAAATCAGGACAGAAAATTCCTCAGTACATTCTGGTCAAGCCTCTTGTCACTGCTAGACACCAAGCTCACCAAATCCACTACCTTCTACCCCCAAACAAATGGCCAAATGGAGGTAGTCAAACAGATGATCATACATATCCTGTGCATGTACAATTCCAAGCACCCCCACAGATGGGATGAGTGTCTTCCCTATGTTCATCATAGCTACAACCGATCACTACATAGCTCAACTGACCACAACCCCTTTTGGGTGGGATTGGGATTCCAACCATTTGGCCCCATTGATGTTGCACTACCCCTTGTGGCTACCTCGACTGACTTGTACCCTACTCCAATTGAAGATGAAAAATCCACCCAGTTCATTGAGCAGATACAACACATCCTCCAAGAGGTTCATGAAATTTTACATAAGTCCAATGCCAACTACAAGTAGTGCCATGATCAACTTCGGGTGCCACACAAGTTTCAGGTTGGAGACAAAGTGTGGTTGCCCTTGTAGAAAGAGAGCCTTACAGGGCCCCATTGGAAGCTTCTCCCACTCCATTCTGGACCTTACAACATCACCAAGGTTGTGGGTGACAATGCCTTTGAGCTCAACATTCCTCCTTTCCTTGGATTGCACTCGATATTCAATGTGGCTCTCCTTCGACCATACTTCCCACCATTATTGTACACCTCAGACATATCAGAGAAATTGACACCAATAGAGCTCAACCCTGACTGCATGCAAAAGGAATCCAACAATAATATTGTGGACACACAGGTCAAGGGAACTCGACAACAAAGGATCCAACTTTATCAGGTTGTCAAAGCAGGGAAACTCATGCACCGAGGAAAATGGATCACCCAGGGCCAAATTCAGCAGAAATTTCCTCATCTGATGGGGGAGCTCAACACAATGTATACCATTGATTCTTGAGGGGGTAGGATTGATCCATATGGATTTCGGTGGCCTCCCATCTATTCCGACTGGTTCATTTTTGGCAGTTTTCTAGTATGGCATTTTTTTCCTAGTTTTTAGGTTGCTGACTTCTGGGGTTGGTTTGAGGCCCTAAACAATGTTTTTAGGGCTCGCCACAGTCAAATTATGGACATAGTTAGAGTCTAATGGAAAAAATGGTATTCCTCGAAGAGAGATTTCCAACGGGCTATCGTGTGTCTAAAATGGAGATCGTATGCAAAAGTTATGACCTAGGGAAGTTGATGTACTAGCTTACCCCAACGAGGCCCACATGACTTTTGGCATTTCATCACCTAGGGTTAGGTCTTTGGATGTATAGCGTTTTGGAATTCATGCTTATTTTAAAAAGTCCTTGAGATCCTCATTCTAATCATCTTCTTGCGAATGAGCATAGCTGTCACATCGCTTCTCAGAGATAAGCCGCCACCATTCCAGTAAGCTTGTTTTCCACTGTATTTTACATTTTCAGCTTATTTCCTTATTGAATAAAAACCAGTTTTATTGTATCTCTATAATTCTATGTTAGCATATTTTAATAATAATATGTATTCATTTCGTTCTGCTCATAAAATCTAGATCATCCTAAGTCTTGGAGTGAATCTACGTCGTAGATCATTGGGAGGAGTACTTGACCGTTGGATCCCTGAGTGGTTCAACAATTCGGCACTCTGGGGAAATTTGTTGATGGTAGAGCGGAAGGAAGAGTTTCCTGAAGTCCTAAAGTTTGAAACCAATCTATACCATTCATGTTCAGGGACAAGTGTCCAAAGCTTATCAAGGGTTCAGAATTTCGGCGTTCGACAGTCCAGGGATGGGGTGGTATTCAGTAGAGAAATCCTTCNAGATAGGTTGAAACATCGGGCCAGAATGGTCCAGATCTGATAGACAAGATCTTGTGGTTGAGATTGAGTTAGGACTTTAAAGTCGTGAAGCTAAGGAAGAATGGTGTTGCAGAGTCTACGCAGAAGCTAGAACGTTTGGGATCCTTAGTAAGGGATTGAAGGATTGTGGTTTTCTATTTTGAATTTGAGAAAAATCACCACCGTGGGGTCAAGTTTATATTTGGACCATTAGATTGGTTTGGGAGAAGTCGGATCCTTCACATCCATCGGATCTAAAAAAGGTGTGGGTTCATTAAGCACTGAAGTCCTTCGGACTTCGTTGCTTCAGAAAATATCAAGTCTTTGATGAAAAGGAGGTAAAATACTTGAAGCTTTGATGATCCATATGGATTTTGGTGGCCTTCCACCTATTCCAATTTGTTCATTTTTGGCATTTTTCTAGTTTGGCAATTTTTTCCTAGTTTTTAGGTCCCTGACTTTTAGGGTTGTTTTGAGGCCGTAAACAACTTTTTTAGGGATCACCATTTTCAAATTTTAGACGGGTTCAGAGTATGATGGAAAAATTTGTATTCCTCGAATAGACCTTTCCAATGGGCTATTGTGCACCTAAAACAGAGATCGTATGAAAAATATACAACCCCGGGAAGTTGATGTACTAGCTTACCCCAACGGGGCCCACATGACTTTTGGCGTTTCATATCCTAGGGTTAGGTCTTTGGATGTCTAGGGTTTTGAAATTCATGCTTATTGTAAAAAGGCCTTGGGAGTCTCATTTTAATCATCTTCTTGTGAATGAGCGCAGTCGTCACGTCTCTTCTCATAGATAAGCTGCCACCATTCCAGCAAGCTTGTTTTCCACTGCATTTTACAATTTCATCTTATTTCCTTATTGAATAAAAGCCAATTTTATTGTATCTTTTTTATTCTATGTTAGCATATTTTAATAATAATCTGTATTCATTTTGTTTTTCTTAGAAAATCTGGATCAATGGTATCAGAGCGGTCTACTCCTTGTTGTTTTTAATGCATGTCCCTGACGAGGTTAGGGTACAAAGAATTGGGTCTTGAGCTTGTTTCCCTTGAGGAAAAAATCTCTCGCACGCCCAATCGACCTCTCAAATTTGATATTCCTATATTTGAAGGTCAGATAGATGCAAAAGATGTAGACAAATGGTTAAATATTCTAGAAGGGTATTTTTCTATCCATAACTTTTTGAATAGAGAAAATATCACTTTTGCGCTCCTCAAAGTCGTTCCCCATGTCAAAGATTGGTGGGAGACTTTTTGTGAGCAAAAGGAAACAGAGGAGCCCTCATTATTTACAGTCATGGTCACCTGGGAATCCTTCAAAGATGTTATTAAGGAATAATACTACCCTTTCAGAATCTATGACGACTTGTATACAAAATGGACCACACTATGGCAGGAAAGAGACCAAGTTTTGCTAGAGTTCAAAAATATCTTTCATATATTGCACACCAAGATGGGTATCAAAGATTCTGAGCGACATTTGGTACTCAAGTATTACGGTTCTCTGCATAGATACACCCAAGATGAAATGGGGTTTATGGACATCTTGTCCTTGGACACGACCTATCGATATGTTGTTAAAATCGAGTAGAAGCTCAAACAAAAGACACAAAAATTTGGGCCTGGGAACCCCTCACAGAAAAACCCAGGAAAGGGTGGCCCCAACCCGCAGAACAAGGAACAGAGAAAATATGGACATCATCAGGACAACCATTCCAAGCCACAAGCAAAGAAATACATTGGAAATACAAAGAAATATATTGGGAAGTAGCGTGACTTCCACAAGAGCCCCTGGCATAATACTGATGATTGTCGCTCAAAGCATTCGTTGGTGGTGGAGGTGAAATAATTTGAATAAGATACAGGTTCTAAATTTGATTTAGAACCAGAAAGGGGGAGATGGATCATTGACATGGAACCCAGTGCCACCATTTCTACCACCAAGATCTAGCCCGGTGAACTAGACAAGCCAGAGGAAGGCGAGCGCCTTTTTCATTCACACATGTGGGTGAAAGGAACCCTGTTGCACTTCATCATGGATAGAGGTAGCCAGAAGAACCTCATCTCAACATAGGTCATCAAGTAGCTAGCCTTGTCAAAAATTCCACACCCACATCCCTACACCATTAGATGGCTCCGCCAAGGAAGCGATCTCTGTGTTAGCCAATAGTGTCGCCTGACGTACAACATCAAGCCCTTCAAAGACAAGGTATTTTGTGATGTTGCTCCTCTTGAAGTTTGTAATGTTATTTTGGGCCAATCTTATTTGTGGAAACATCATGATGTACATGACTCTAGGCCTCGCAGTGTTATTATTACTTTGAAGAGGAAATTGTACAGGATACCCGAGGTAGTCCCACCTAGTGATATTTCCTTGATCTTTACTAATCAATGCAGGAAGGTCGTCTCTCAGACTGGGAAGTTTTTCTTCTTCGTGATTTTCTCTCAGACTGAGTGAAAGATCGACCACATCCAGGGCCTCCATGGACGACCTCTCCACGTAGAATAAGAAAGTGGATAAGGTCGTGGAAGAATACTTATATATCTTCTCCTCACCTACCGAGGTACCTCTGCACTTTCAGGTCAAACATCCCATCTATCTGACCCTCAGTTCATTGTTTCCCAATGGGCCCATATACCATCGCTCTCTGTTAGAGAATGAGGAGATCAAGTGGAAGATCCAAGAACTGCTCCAAAAGGGCCACATCCATCCCATCTCATCGCCTTGTTGGAGCCCAATTGTGCTAGTGTAGAAGAAATATGAGACCTGGTGACTCTACATTGATTACTGAGCCCTGAATAAAATCACAGTCTGGAATCGGTACCCGATTCCATGGATCGACGACCTCCTTGATCAACTCACGGGGTAGAAATACTTTAGTAAGATTGATTTGAAGTCTGGATACCACCAAGTCCCAATAGAATAGACAGATGTATGAAAGACCACCTTCAAGTCAAAACAAGGTCTTTTTGAATGGTTGGTCATGCCCTTTGGTTTGACAAATTCTCCAGCAAACTTCATGAGGATGATGGACGATATCCTACAACCTTTCACCAATACTTTTGTAGTGGTGTATCTGGATGACATCCTTATATACAACAATATTTGGGAGGAACACTTGTAGCATATTCAGTAGGTTTTTCACACCCTGTAGCAGTAGAATCTATATGCCAACTTGGAAAAATGTTCCTTCAACATGGGCAGGGTCCATTACCTAGACTACATCGTTGATCAGCATGGTGTGCATGTGGATCTAGCCAAGATCCAGTTCATTCGTGACTGGATAGCCCCAACCACACTCACTGAGCTTCAGAGCTTCTTGGGCCTGGCCAATTTCTATCGCAGGTTCATGTTGGGATTCTCCCATATTGCATGGGCCCTCAGCCAAATAACCATGGGTGGTGTTAAGGAGAAATTTATGTGGGGCCTGTCACAACAACAAGTGCTCGATGATTTGAAGCAACTCTTATGATCATCCCTAGTAATTAAGGAAAATTGAAGAATGACTGCCATCAGAAGTGGTCCACATACTTGCAGCAATTCCACCTCAAAATCAAGTACAAAATAGGAAGTACCAACTGAGTCGTTGATTTCCTCAGCCGACCACCAGTCATGACCCTCACCACAGTGCTAGACTCTTGTGGCCACGAGACCTCCAGATGGTCCCACCTCTATGAGACAAACCCTATTTTCACCACTACATACCAAATGTTGGGCACAAACTCAGTTTTCACTAATTTCCATATTTAGGACAAGATGTTGTGCCATCTGGGCCATCTCTACATTCCCTCAAGTGAGTGAGAGAAGCTAATTTTGGAATCCCAATATAGTCGGGTGGTCGGATACTTCAACTTCGAAAAGATAATGGAAGTTTTGCACAAAAAAATTTTGTTGTTCGAAACTTCAACAGGATGTCATCTAGCATATTAGGTCCTACACTACCTGCACTATCACCAAACCAACCAATAAGAAGCAGGGCATGTACACCCTTCTGCCTACTCGTGACAGGCAATGGGAATCCATATCAATGGATAACATGCCGGGCCTTTCATCCACCAAGTGTGGAAATGACTGTGTTTTTGTGGTTGTTGATCGCTTTTCCAAGATGGAAATTCTGGTCACCTACAAGAAAAGAATCAAAATAGAAGCCACTGCTAAGATCTTCTTTGAACTAGTATGGGTGCATTTTGGAATCCCAAAAACCATTGTCTCAAATCAGGACAGAAAATTCCTCAGTACATTCTGGTCAAGCCTCTTGTCACTGCTAGACACCAAGCTCACCAAATCCACTACCTTCTACCCCCAAACAAATGGCCAAATGGAGGTAGTCAAACAGATGATCATACATATCCTGTGCATGTACAATTCCAAGCACCCCCACAGATGGGATGAGTGTCTTCCCTATGTTCATCATAGCTACAACCGATCACTACATAGCTCAACTGACCACAACCCCTTTTGGGTGGGATTGGGATTCCAACCATTTGGCCCCATTGATGTTGCACTACCCCTTGTGGCTACCTCGACTGACTTGTACCCTACTCCAATTGAAGATGAAAAATCCACCCAGTTCATTGAGCAGATACAACACATCCTCCAAGAGGTTCATGAAATTTTACATAAGTCCAATGCCAACTACAAGTAGTGCCATGATCAACTTCGGGTGCCACACAAGTTTCAGGTTGGAGACAAAGTGTGGTTGCCCTTGTAGAAAGAGAGCCTTACAGGGCCCCATTGGAAGCTTCTCCCACTCCATTCTGGACCTTACAACATCACCAAGGTTGTGGGTGACAATGCCTTTGAGCTCAACATTCCTCCTTTCCTTGGATTGCACTCGATATTCAATGTGGCTCTCCTTCGACCATACTTCCCACCATTATTGTACACCTCAGACATATCAGAGAAATTGACACCAATAGAGCTCAACCCTGACTGCATGCAAAAGGAATCCAACAATAATATTGTGGACACACAGGTCAAGGGAACTCGACAACAAAGGATCCAACTTTATCAGGTTGTCAAAGCAGGGAAACTCATGCACCGAGGAAAATGGATCACCCAGGGCCAAATTCAGCAGAAATTTCCTCATCTGATGGGGGAGCTCAACACAATGTATACCATTGATTCTTGAGGGGGTAGGATTGATCCATATGGATTTCGGTGGCCTCCCATCTATTCCGACTGGTTCATTTTTGGCAGTTTTCTAGTATGGCATTTTTTTCCTAGTTTTTAGGTTGCTGACTTCTGGGGTTGGTTTGAGGCCCTAAACAATGTTTTTAGGGCTCGCCACAGTCAAATTATGGACATAGTTAGAGTCTAATGGAAAAAATGGTATTCCTCGAAGAGAGATTTCCAACGGGCTATCGTGTGTCTAAAATGGAGATCGTATGCAAAAGTTATGACCTAGGGAAGTTGATGTACTAGCTTACCCCAACGAGGCCCACATGACTTTTGGCATTTCATCACCTAGGGTTAGGTCTTTGGATGTATAGCGTTTTGGAATTCATGCTTATTTTAAAAAGTCCTTGAGATCCTCATTCTAATCATCTTCTTGCGAATGAGCATAGCTGTCACATCGCTTCTCAGAGATAAGCCGCCACCATTCCAGTAAGCTTGTTTTCCACTGTATTTTACATTTTCAGCTTATTTCCTTATTGAATAAAAACCAGTTTTATTGTATCTCTATAATTCTATGTTAGCATATTTTAATAATAATATGTATTCATTTCGTTCTGCTCATAAAATCTAGATCATCCTAAGTCTTGGAGTGAATCTACGTCGTAGATCATTGGGAGGAGTACTTGACCGTTGGATCCCTGAGTGGTTCAACAATTCGGCACTCTGGGGAAATTTGTTGATGGTAGAGCGGAAGGAAGAGTTTCCTGAAGTCCTAAAGTTTGAAACCAATCTATACCATTCATGTTCAGGGACAAGTGTCCAAAGCTTATCAAGGGTTCAGAATTTCGGCGTTCGACAGTCCAGGGATGGGGTGGTATTCAGTAGAGAAATCCTTCAAAGCCCGAAGTTATGAAGTTATGAAGCCCCAAAGTTCCGAAGCTCCAGGGAAAACTTGTTCGTAATTTTGGCGTTTGAAAGTTTTGTAATGTGATTATGTGAAATCCTCCGAAGTTCGGAGTTCCAAATTCCAGGAGTGTCAAAGTGACGTGACATGTTGGTGTTACCGAGAGTGACATGGAACTACTTCATGCATTCCACGTGTCATCCTTTTTTATGGTATTCATGGACCTTTTGTGCCAATTATGACTTGACACATGTCACCCATAGAATGGGCCATGTGTCACCTCCGTAGTTTCACCACGTATTACCCCTGGTGTGTAGTTGTTGGTGTGACTCCGAAAATTCCTAGATTCAACACCCAAGGATAAATGTGTATGTTTTTTTCAAAACCTCTAAAGCGTGAAGCTCTAGAAGACATTGCCAGTTCGACATTCAGGGAAATCAAGGGGTGAAGTAGTAACAATTTCCGAAGCTCAAATTTCTGGAGACCTGAATCTCTGAAGAAGGGTCTGTTTGGGATATTCTCCAGTTCAACATTCAGGAAATATGATGTGTGGTACAGGTGAAACCTCTTAAGCCTGAAGTTTCGAAGCTTCAGATAGGCGCATATCAGCCTAGTACTTGGTCATGGCCCTTGGTCCTATGAGACTTTAGTCGAAGTAAAAGGGGGATAGTGGTCGAATTGTTGTTTTCAAAGATAGACAAGCACTAAGGAAGGGATAAGACCACAGTTTCAAGCCATGGTCACCTGGGAAGGGGTTCGAAGGAAGTTCCTGTGCAGAATTGAATTATGTATTGACCAAAGGATAACATGGAAGTGTTATATGATGTAGACTGATATATATATATATATATATATATATATATATATATATATATATATTCTTCATGAATTGAAAGGACCGATAACATTGTTTGGAAAATTTTGTTTGTCATGTGCTTAACTCTAACAAAATGGTCATTTGAACATTTTGCAAAATTAACATGTTTAAACATATCATCCGATAATGAAGATTTGAGAAATAGAACAAGGTGAGGGATCCTCCATCCACGATAAAGAGGTCGAAGGCCATAATACTAGAGTTGGTAATGCATAGACAAAACCCAACAGACACAAGGGCCGATGGGAGCGAGAAACATTGATAGAAACTGTGAGAAGCCTAAAAATATAAGTGCATAGCTACAAGGCAGACAATGAGAGAATGATGATAAATGCCTGAGTGTTTCAGACATTAAATCAGTTGCAAAGACAAACAAAGAATGGACCAAAACAAGAGGAAGAAGGCATGTATCATGAAGGAAGATATGATCATGGAAGAGTTGGTTATTCCAAAAGTGCTAGAAGAAATCATAGACATCACTCACCTCCTTACTCAGCAAGAAATTTTTATGCATTTGAAGATTCCATAAGCAATCTAGAGGTGTCTCCTATTAGGCACCAAAGAAGGAGACATGAAGTGGAAAATTTTCAAGGAGAGTTGAGGAAGCTTAGGCCACCATCCTTTGATGGTGAAAGGGAAAGGGAAGATTATGTCGAAGCAAGATTGCTTGGACTCAGGAGATATTTCCAATTACATAAATATTCATTAAACCTAGAAGCAAAAATTGCCACCTACCATTCACATGGGAAAGTTGATATGTGGTGGGATCAACTGAAGCAAATTGAACATATTAATGAGAATAGGATCACTTGGAAGTAGTTCAAGAAGTATTTTTAGAAGGAGTACCTCTCAGATCATTTCTATGACAAGAAAATGAAAGAGTTCTTTGAAATCATGTCGGGAAGCATGACCATAGAAGAATATGAGAAGAAGTTATTGGGGTTGTTAAAGTATGTAGCGTTCATAATTGATGAGAAGGTGAAATTACATAGATTTCTAAGTGGAATTCCATCCTTTCATAAAGAAAGGATTTGGTATGATGAGCCCAAGACCTTGACTGAGACCATCAGAAAGGCTAAGTACCTGTATGAGAAAGACCAAGGAAGAGAATCCACGCAGAAGTCTTGGATGGATAAGAAGAAGGAGAAGTATGATCAGAGGAGGAAGGGATTCAAACCTCCTTTCGATGCAAATGAGACTAATAAAAATCATCAATACCAGTATGCCAAGGATGAATCCAAGAAAGAAGACTCCTTGGGAAAAAGACGAAGACCACCAATCCAATGTCGGGGATGCAAGGAAGATCACTTGTACAAGTATTTCCCACATAGAAAGGACAGAGTGAAAATTGTGCACAACATCCAAGAGGCTACAACAGTTGAAGACATGGGAAGGATTTATGTAGCCTTAGATGATAGACAAGTAGAATACCAATCCAACATGATCGAGGTGGAAAGTAAGATCATAAATCAGCTTGTTTCTATTTTAATTGATTCAGGAGCAAGTCATTGTTACGTTGATCCTAAAATAGTGGATAGTTTACATTTGGATAAAATTAATCTTGGGAAATCAAGTTTGGTTCAACTAGCCAGTGGAACCAAATGGAGAATCCATGATATGGTCATAGGTTTTTCCATAAGTCTTAATGGTGTGAATACAAGTGCTGATATAAATATAATACCATTGGGGTCTTATGATATTCTAATTGGAATGGATTGGTTGGAAAAGCATCATGTTGTCCTAGATTTTCATAGCAATACATTTACATGTCTTGATGGAGATGGAAAATAAAGTACTGTGAAAGGTGTTCCAAAACCCATCTCTATAAGGGAGATTTCAGCCTTACAGTTAAAGAGCTCTTTTAGAAAAAGGATGTCAATTGTATGTAGCCCATGCAGAGGAGCTAGAAAATACAAAGGGGCCCAGCCTTGAAGATTTATTGATACTAAAAGAATTCGAGGATGTATTCCAAGAAATACGAGGGTTTCCACCAAAAAGGGGGATATATTTCTCTATTGATTTAGTGCTAAGAAATGACCCAGTGTCAAAAACACCTTACCAAATGAGTACACCAGAGTTAAAATAATTACAAATATAGTTGGAGGAATTGTTGAAGAAAGGGTACATACTCCCAAGTGTTTCACCTTGGGGAGCACCAGTACTTTTTGTCAAAAGGAAGGATGGAACTTTGAGGTTGTGTATCGACTTTCAACAACTAAATAAGTCCACTGTGAAGAACAAGTATCCTCTTCCCAAAATTGATGACCTCTTTGATTAGCTATGAGGAGCAAAGATATTTTCAAATATAGACTTGAGGTCAAGATACCATCAGGTAAGAATCAAGGAAGACTACATCCATAAGACAACCTTTAGAACCAGGTATGGGAATAATGAATTTATAGTAGTGCCATTTGGACTAACCAATGCACCAGCTGTATTTATGTGCTTAATAAATGCCATATTCAGAAATTATTTGGATAAGTTTGTCATAGTATTCCTGGATGACATACTTGTCTATTCTAAGTCTGAAGAGGAGCATGAAAATCACCTAAGACTAGTATTGCAAGTGTTGAGAGAACATCAGTTGTATGCCAAGATGAGTAAATGTTCATTTTATCAAAAGTAGATCCATTACTTGGGACACATTATTTTAAAACAAGGCATAACAGTGGATCCAGAGAAGATTGAAGCCATTAGAGGAAGTCCAACACCCAAGAATGTTTTAGAAGTCAGATCTTTTATGGGGTTAGTCGGTTACTATAGAAGATTCATAGCAGGGTTCTCTAAGATTTATCATCCCATCACTTCTTTGCAATAGAAGGGAATTAAATTTGAATGGACACCTGAGTGCAAAGAGAATTTTAATATGTTGAAAGAATTACTTACTAGTGCACTTGTTTTAAAGATCATTGACCCAAATGAAAGTTTTGTGGTATGTACAGATGCATGCAAGGAAGGGATTGGTGGATTCCTCACTCAAAATGGACATGTCATTGGTTATGAGTCTAGAAATATTAAGGAACCTGAGAGGAACAATGCCACACATGAATTGGAGCTTGTTGCCATTGTTCATGCATTGAATATGTGTAGGCATTATATCATGGGAAAGAGATTTGAATTAAGAACAAATCACAATGGTATGAAGTATCTTTTTGAACATCCCACTTTGAATGCCAAAAAAACAATATGGCTAGAATTTTTAAGTGAATACGAAATTGATATCAAACATATAAAAGAAAAAGAAAATAAAGTTGTCGATGAACTTAGTAGAAGAGTGCATATCATGCATGCTACAAATGTCAGTATGCATCCGTCAAACTTGAAGAGAAGAATTTTAGACGTTGTTGTTATATATAAACATTACCTATAGGTAAAGGAAAGCTTAGAGCAAGGGGATGTACAACAAAAAATGAAATATTATGAGATGAAGGAAGATGGATTACTTATGCATAAAAATAGAATTTATGTTCCTAGTTCCAAAGAACTTAGGAATCTGGTACTAAAAGAAATGCATAATGTTCCATATGTTGGGCATCCCTGTTACCAGAAAACAATTACAGTAGTAAGAAGCTAGTTCTTTTGGCCGAGAATGAAAAAGGATGTTGTTGATTACATCACCAAATGTATGGAATGTCAGAGAGTGAAGGTTGAGCATAGGAACCCAGTGGGTTTGCTACAACCATTACCAATTCCAGAGAAGAAATGGGAAGTGATAACCATTGATTTTATAACTAGATTATCCAAGACAACAAGGCAACATGATTCAATCAAGGTAGTGGTTGATAAATTGACAAAGACTTCTCATTTTGTTCCTATAAAAACAACTCATACAACAACAAATATTGCATAAATGTACATGAGGGAGATTGCTAGGTTGCATGGGATACCTAGGACAATTGTCTCAGACAAAGACACAAAGTTTACTTCAAATTTATGGAAGGGATTATTCAAAGGATTTGGTACAAATATGAACTTTAGTACAACTTACCATCTGCAGTTAGATGGGAAGATAGAGAGGATCAACCAATTAATTGAAGACATGTTGAGAATGTATGTGATGGATAAGCCATCTAAGTGGGAAGATTACTTGCACTTAGTTGAGTTTTCCTATAATATCGGGTATCAAGCTTCATTGAAAATGAGCCCATTTGAAGCATTATATGGTAGGAAATGCAATACTCCAGTGAGCTGGGACAACCCAACAAATAGAGTGGTACTTGGGCCAAAATTGCTCAAGGAAATGGAAGACCAAATGGTTAAGCTTAAGCATAATTTAAAGGAAGCTTAGGATAGATAGAAAGTTTATGTAGATAAGAACAGGGCAAATATAGAATTTAAAGTAGGGGAACATGTGCTTATGAAAGTAAAGCCCAAGAAGAGCTCTTTGAAGTTGGGTAGTTGTACAAGGATGGCAGCCAGATTTTGTGGTCCATTTGAGATATTGGATAGAATAGCGCCAGGTGCATACATGCTTGCATTTCCTGCTTTCATGAATGTGCATAATGTATTTCATGTATTTTTGCTAAAAAAATATGTACATGATCCTAAACATGTTATTGATTGGCATCTGGTTTAGGTAGAGACAAAGGGATACTTTCAGGTCCAAATAGTGTGAATATTGGACAGAAAAGTCAAAATGCTCTAGAGTGGAGTTATAGAGCTGGTAAAAGTTCAGTGGACCTGCTATGGTCCAGAAGATGGTACCTAGGAGCATGAAGATTCCAAGTGGGTAGAGTACCCACGGATTTTTGAATAAATTTTGAGATTTTGATCTATGTTTTGTATATGCACTGAGGACAGTGCCAAAATAAGGGGGATGGGATTTAACACCCCAGGTTTTGCGCCCCATATTAAATAATGTATTTGTTAATTGTTGAGAGGCCAGAGTGTCCAAACAATTAAAAGAGGCTAGTGTGCCTAAGAAATGTAATGCTTTGATCATTATTAATAATAAATACATCGTTGGCTACTAGAAAGAAAAGGACAAGAGTTATAGGGGGATATGATTCCACAAGAGAGGGGGATTGAGGGGCTAAGCATTTATTTTATATTTTTAATTTACCCATTTTGATTAATGGAGGAAATCAGTTATGTGAGCTTCTTGGGGGAAGGCCATGAGGTTCTTGATTCCCAAGAATTACATAAACACGTCCCTTATTTGTTGGGGAGGTTCTCTCGTTCTCTCTCACTCTCATTCTCATTCTTTTTCTTTTGTTGGTTGCCTCACACACTCACTCACACATTCATTCATGCATGCAACCCATTGCTCGTTGTTGACACCTTTCATGGAGCCCTGACTCCATTCATTTCTTTCACCCATTCATATTTCCTCATTCGTGTCTTGGATTGGGAAAGGAATATGGTTGTTGAATAGAAGCCATGGTATTATTGGTTGAACCGATTGCTGGTGTAATATAGCCATGAATCGAGGTCTACGTGTCTGAGATGCTTTGGCATGTGTCCATCTTTGCTCACAGCTGTAAGTCCTGAGAGACCCAACATGGATATTATGGACCAACTGCGTTGGAGCCCTAGAAGGAGAAGGACAACCTAAGGGACTGCATGGAAGAGAATGGTGGGGGTCCATTCTCTTGGGTTGTGCAGGCTAGATAGAAGAGAGCTGGGTACTTGGATTATTGTGGGTGTTGGGAATCCTGTGAGATCCTAAGTGTTGACTAGTTTTGGAAGTCGATTAACACTTTGGAACCATCCTTGTGGATTCATAGCCCTGGATTGGGGATGACATTGTTGTTGAGACTTGGAACAACAATGTCTACAGTTGGGTGGAATGTCTTTGGTCTACATCCAGTCGATGATTTCTTTTATAAAATATAAGAACTCTCTGTTATGGTATTATTTACCTGTGTATGATTTATTCCACTGTGTATTTCTTTATCGTTGAATTCAATATTTAGAATATGCATGCTTGTTGGTTATTGTTGTGCATGTCATATGCTTCATTTCTTTTATGTTTAGCATGAGTCTTGTTCAATGCATGTGAATATTTCATGCATCCTTGTTATCTAAAGTTAGAACAGGGGTCGAATTAGTCTAGAGAAGGGACTTGAAGTTAGTGTGTCCGTCCTATGGGTGGATGGGTATGTTACAAGTCACAATCCCATACGGTTTCCCCTTCCTTCTCCTTAATATTATTTATCTTAGTGATACATTGGGATTATAAATTAGGTTTATGAAACTCCCTAAGTATATCCTACTTAATCTTGGCTAGGGACCTTGCTTGTCCCGTCAGCTGAGTATCCTTATACTTCATATACCACGTTAAGGATTTGTCCCTAAGCATGGTTTCTAGTTGTGCAATATTTGTTTCTTCATCAGTGATCCTCTTTACAGACTAGATTGTTTCACATGTAAATCAATATTGGTCAACATCATATCTACTCGTCCCATGGAACACAAGAAACATCAGTGTACTGTCTTGATTCACCATCCTTGAGAGCAAACTAATTTCTCCTATCTGATTGTTGGTGGTCAAACTTCCTACTAATACTACTCTTCTAGGTATAGTGGCATTAGCTTCAACTTTTTATTCACTCAAATCTTCTCCTTCTTCTTCTTCTCTCTCTCCTACTTGAACCTCTTCATTATCTGTTTTTATTTCTTCTTGATTAAAAATTCACAAGCGGGGTGGTAGAAATGGGGGGTAAGTCCATGTTCTTCTAACATTTCTTGTGAGTTGACTCTAAGAGTTTCCTATTTACAGTCATGCAAGACCATATTCAATCATCAATACATATCCCCCACCACTAGGGGAGCCTCCATCTTCTTCTTCTTCTAGTGCATCAACACGTTGCGCTCCATCTTTCAATCCTAATTTTTCACTACCACTATGCATGATATTTTATTCTCCTATTAGCACACCACTGCTATGTGTGCCAACCTCTTTTCTTTTTAGCACACCACTACACTGTACATCAAATTCTCTTTTTATTAGTGCACCACTAATTTGTGTGCCAAATTCCTTCTCATTATCACACCATAGATGTGTGCTTCATCTTCCTTGCTTTTTTGTGCTCTTATTTCTTCTAAGGTTGTGGCATTCCACAACAACCAAAGGGTCCAGACTTTGTCGCTTAGTCCCTCACTACCACTACTTCTACTATCGGTATCTTCTACACCATGCCTCTTCACATGCCTATCCTCGTCTGTGCTCCTCTATGGCACAACATAATCTTCTGAACTACCACCTAGTGTGGTTTCCTTCCTCTTCATTTTGGGCTTGACCCCTTGTCATGCACCCTTGGCTAACTCTTTTCTACTCTTTTTCTCTACCTTCCTCCTTATCTTAACTCATCTTATATATCTCTCAACTCTTTTTATCCTCTTCTCCTCTAGGTCCATACCATTCATCACTTCATATCACAATGTCTAGATCCTCCTCAATGGACCCAGTTCCTCTCTCATCTTCCCCCACCTTTGTAACCCCCCCCAATGCTACGGTTTTTACTCAACCATTTTTTTAGACTCCATGTGCATCAACCCTTTCTCCATGAAAAACATCTTGATCTAGAGTGGGATTTATTTTAACATTCACTTTCTTAGACCTTCTGAAAAATTTCTCTCAGCCTCCCTGAAAGAATCAGAATACTCCACAACAAATTCAATGATGTATCCTTCTTTTACTCAAGTGAACCAAAAATAAATAGCCCGAGTCCACTTATTATCTAACACCTTCAAGATATCAAGTGTGGCTTGATCCCGCACTATTTTCTCCAACGACCACGAATCCAAATTGATAGAAGCCTACCTTTTCAACTATTCATTCAATAGACAAGGAAATTCAGCAAAGAAGAGCTCATGCATATCCAAGTAAAGATAGGTACCTTCCTTTCGATTTCTCTACATTCACCCTCAATCCTTAAGTCTCTCATGGGACAAGATCATGTTCTTTTACACCTAACCAGTCTTGAATTTCCTCCTTACATGGACACCACCTCATATCCTTCTTTCATCCTCCCATACAAGACCTTAGGTCCTGGCATCATTATTATTCATTTCATTCCATTCAACTCAAATATACAATTTACATCAGGGAAACCATAATTGGAAACAACAAAGTTTTATATCTTCTTCATATAGCTCCTAAGTAATAAAAAATAGTGCATAGTATGCAACCTCTTCATACTAAAGACTTATGATAGACTTTGTGTATATTCAAACCACAACACAATATTACAATAGGCTCAGAGTGAGCTCTCCAGGGAGGACTCTCTTATCTAATAATATCCAACTCTATCACATATTGTCTCTTACTATCTAACTATATCTTTGTTATTTTATTTTTCTTCTATATCTTTATCTACTCAGGAGATTTGTCTCATTCTTCTATGCTCCACTTGCTCTCTAGATGAACTACCTCACATGCTTCTTGCATCAAGGAAATATTAACTGCCTGGCCAACTCATCTTCTAGTTATCCCACGTTCCTTGGTGTTGTTGGCAGTAATCATTCAGGAAGATTTCTCGATGATTTCGATAGACATAATTTTATTTTTTGTGCAACTGACAAAATTCGAACTAGCACATGCTTGGTAGACTTTAGCTCGATGCGCAACTAACAAAACTCATTCTTGTGCACACTTCTGGATATTATGGAAAAACTTGGACAAGACTTGGAATGTGCACAAACAAATTTGTTTGTGTGCACATGATATTTAACCTAAAACTTTGGGTGCCAACAACTAGAATCTTAAATGATGTAATTATTACTAACTCGTGAAGTTGAGAACATTTCAAGAATTGTTAGATATTGCAATGGAAATGTTGTAGGTTAAAGTAGTCACATGAGGGTGAACTACAAGAAAGCTCTTTCAGGGGAATAGATAAATGGAAATAATCATGGATAGAAGAAGGAAAATCTTGGTTACAAATAATGCATGTGTAGGGAATGATAGTTTCATTCTAGTTAATAAGATGCATAGATAGAAGTGATTGATGTTTTAAGTGCATACAATTTTGAGATCACTTTATAAGATGTTGTAAATATTACAATAAAGGTATATTTTGCATGAGATACTGACAATCTATTTGGATGAATGCAAGTTGAGAGTATTGTAGGAAAACTTGGTCCCGAGTATGGAAATAGTGTAATAACATAAGAAATATTGATGTATGTTTCTACAACAACCAAGAAATTATGAGAAGGAATCTCATACTTGGGGAAATTTGAATTTCCTTGTGAAAATAGTTTGAATTTCTAAGCGAAATTGTTATGATTTTATCCCAGGATGATTCTATGTGTGTGATACAAGTGAGATGATGTAAATTCCCCTAGTTCATCCAGGGAATTCTACCTATGGAATGCACATAAAAATTGAAATTTTACTGTTAATATGTTTTTTGTAGCTTACCAACTATGATTTAATTTTCCTTTTTTACCAGATTCTAACACCCACAATGAAATGCATCTACAACATGCTAAAATCACACATGAATGTAGTAAATAGCTCATGACAGCAACATATAAATCAATCTTAATTATAGAGTTCATGCACAACAATTATACACATAAAATAACACACTTACAACAAGATAAAACACTTATGTTTTATAAACAGATGTGAAACCAACTGCTTGGGATGGATGTTCCACCTAACCATAGACTGATTGTTCCAAATATCAATAGTGATTCACCCCCAAGCTGAGGCTAGGAATACAAAAGAGAAGGGTGCCTCTCACAACCCACTCAAAGCTCACTAACACACAACCCATTGATACTCTCCTACAACTACTCTGAATTTACCTCCAACTCTCTTCCTCTTGACCTATCCAACCGAAGGAATGTACCCCTTCACTACTCTCAATCCATAGAGCATCCCATTCATTTATTAGGGCCTCTTTGTCTCAAGTGGCTAGGAATATCTCTATTGGGAACTCAAGGGACTCACTATCAAGAGAATTGTCAACAAGAAACAACAACACTTGTTGTTACAGTGCAACTCGCCCAGGAGTTCACTCTTCAGGCCTGACAACCTGGTTCTTCAATTTCTAGCTCCAAATATGCTCCCAAATTCTCCAACATGCTCCTAAATTCACCCAGCCTCCTTGATCTAGTTCTAGTGCTCTTATCCTTGCTCCCCTCTGTTTTTCATGCCTCACTCCATGTCTAAAAATTTCTTGTAACAACTCATATGAATTTCCTATATTTTCCCAAGACCATTGACTTCTCACTCTACCCAATGTTTATTGCTTCTTCCCCATGATTTACAATAACTATGGGATATTACTCTCACACTTACCCTTTTACATGATTTTAATGATTGGGTTCTCACACACTCAAATATAAATAGAAGTTTTTTCCCCAAAAGATAATATAATTCAGAAAACTGGGTTTGGATTAATACCAATCAATCATTTCCCTTTAGGCCCCCTATTATACACTCCCTAGGCCCTCCCCTCTCTTGTGGATAAATCATCCCCCATCTTTGTTCATATTCCCAACAGCTGATATCACATTATATTTATTAAAATTCAGAAAACACATTTCGCATATTACATTGTTTGGCCACAACCATATTCCTATCTACATTATACATTAATTAAATTGGG